>JARHVA010005191.1:5000-460000 GCA_037957365.1 Torreya grandis | reverse complement strand
TGTTTTGATCCACCTCTAACTGGAGCATCTTAAGGTACTCTTAAAACTACTAAGAACAACACAATGTTTACCACTATGAATCCAACCATGATAAAAACAATATCCTTTAGATGGATAGCAACAAATTTAAGAACATGATGGGCAAATTTTGAAATACTACAAACTAATGGTGGCCAATTTTGGCTAACAGTTATATAATTTCATTCAAAATATTTAAGGCACTTTATTACCTCATGATAAAAAATAAATAAAACTATGCCAAGTGTGTCATCTAAGTGGACATGGTAAAGGTGAAAAGGTGACCAAGACTTGGAGCTTAGCAAAGAAAAACTATATAGAATTTTACCACATGGATCTTAGTTTTGTGCACACAAAAAATACATATCAGGTCTTTAACCTTAAGTTCAAGTCCTCCATATTGTTGAAGTGATCACTTTTAGCATCTCACTATGCCTAAATATTTATCTTATGGTCTAACCCTACCATTTTACAAAAATCTCAAAAATTGATATACATCCTTCACTGTTAATTTTTTAGATCCTTATCAGTTTTATAACAATTTGGAATCTTGTGTTCCACATAGGAACACTTACACCAACGTAAGTATCCATATTTTTATCTAGTGTCCATACCTCAAAAGACATAATTTAAAAATATTTTGAATCCTTTGGGTTATCCTAATTGTTTTATCTTACCATTTTGTGAGACATTTTCAAAAGGGTGCAGTATAAATATAAATCTAAGCCTAATCATTATATATCTAGCAAATAACAAGCAAGAACTTATTCAAGATCTTTTAATAAATTATAAAATTGAGTTATATTTCCTTGTTCTTCCCTATTTTCATATCATTCATATGAGTAGTTGTATTATAGGTCACAAACACTCAAACCATGAGGAATTTTTGTCAAGTTAAAAGCTATATCATTGTATTCCCTTGCATATAATATATTTCACCCTTATATACATACAAGCCAACATCTAGGGAATAAATACATATGTTTTAGGTACTCTTTAGAGAATTGGATATATAGGCAACACCCATTAATAGAAGGGTCATTGGGATTAATTCAACATTGCAATCCCACTAACCCATTTTTGGTAAGGTAGAAAGACCTAAGGTGAAGAGCTTTATTCTAATACAAATACAATCATATACATCATGCACTAAAATAAAGGACATAAGTATAAAGGTGATATAAAACCTAAAAATCCCTGGGTGGTCACTCTAAAATATAGTGAATAATATGTATTAGAAAGTTATTCTAGCATAAGGAAACCTATGTTAACGCAAGTGTCCCAAGGCTGATGCAAGTGTCAAGGCCTCTAGAAAATATATTATTATAATCTAGTGACTAGATATTTATCTTATCCCTACACTATTCCATATTTTTTACCTTTAATATCTACATGCACATTTGAAGAAAAGCTAATTATTATTCATTTTCATGTTTAAGAAATATAAATACTATTTTAATATACTTTCTATATTTAACATAACTCAACATTTTAATTTAGAATATTCATTTATCTGAGTTTTTATATTAATTGACATTCTCTATAATAGTTTATTCATCCATTTAATTAGCTTATTCTACACCTTAACCCTTACTAAATTTTAAACCAATTAGGGTTAAACATTTGGTGAACCCAACCTCTATGTCTCCTTGTGAAAACCCTAGTTTAGCTTAGGGTTTCCTATTTTTTCTAATTTATGATTTTCAAATTGAACAAATTATAAAAATTAGTTTTTCATTAATTAAAAATAATCAATCATGTTCAATATAGATGCATATATTAGTTATTTAATTATACATTACATAATTATATTGATTACTTATTACATTTCATACATGGCTAAATCAATCAAAACTATAATCACAAGCTATCAAATTTTTGACAACTTTAAAGTGAATTATTGTTATATATCCCTTTTTTTATAGTTTTTATAATTACCTCATATATATCACTATTAAGTTACAAATGGAGTTCATGAAACAACCATTTTATCCATACAATACTACCAACCACTACAATGATGTCATTGACAAAATTTCACTTTTGGGTTTATTACATAGATCTTCCCATTACAAGGATGTTATTTTAGATGCATTATGTATAACCATCTTACCAATAAATGTGGAACCATCATATATGGACTCCTTGATAAAATAAATTAAATGGATTGAGTTTATTATCTCTTCTTAAAATGAGGACTTACTTTGTCAACATATTATAAATTATTATTTACCATTAGACATCCAAGTCTATATTTGTAATAAAATTGTTAAAAGAGTAATTGTGGAAAATTGGTTCAGGACTCAACATTTGAAACATATCCTTCATTTCCTTACTTGTAATTGGGGCTAAAGACTTGGAATCATCAAGTATGATCATCAAGGGATTTTATAATATTTCATCAAAGATATTGGGGTAGACAACACTACATATTATTGTAGACCCCATACATTACCTAATTTATGCCAAGTTATGCAAATGATTTAAATTAAAACATAGTTTTAGGACACCCTTAGATACATGAAATGTACAAGATCCCATTTACCTTTTAGGTGTGCCTAAAATTCATCCACAAAGTTTTTTATTTATAGACATCGAATGAATATTGATCCCTTTAAACATTGTGTGATGGACCAGCAAATAAATACTCCTACACCACAATATTATTATTATTATTATTATTATTTTATATCTATATATTTCAAAAAACATGGGTACAAGGACAAATATTAGGCAAAAATTAACAAGGCACAACCCACCCTACTTCCTATTCAATAATACAAATTGACAAGGCTTGGGTTTTTTTGGAAATCCATAAGTAACAAAATATGTACTCTTAGTGAAATTTATTTTGTAAGGGACAAATAATAATGCATGCATCTACCTAATTCTAATAATTATATAAAATTCATAAACCCTCATTTTATTGATGAAAATATTTTTCTCTAAATTTTGGCATTAGATGAGCTCTCAAATGATGAGTTATTTCTAGTCTACTTTGAGGATATCCCTTCCTTCTATGATAAGAATAGGTATTTTCATGCCACCTATATTGATGATTAATTTGGTGAGAGTGATTATACACATATCCATTATGATGAATTAGCATTTTTCCTATTGCACCATATATCATAGAACAATCCACTTTATTAAATGAGGAAAAAATTCAATATAACTATGGAATTTATAAAGATCCTCAACTAGGATTACTCACTTTAATGATGTAGGAGGATGAAATAAAAACTTATGTACATGTCCTACATGACTACCATAATTATTCTATTGGGATTATTAAAACATTCCTTGAATCAACTCATCATTAGTAATGCATAATATATTATTATACCTAGATGCAAAACCTATTAAACTAAAGATTCATGAAATACATCCTATTTTATCATTATTTATAAAATATGAAATTTAAAGACTCTTACACACATGATTCATAAGAGCCATTGCATAGTTTGATTAGTTTTATAACATCATACCTATCACAAATCCTAATAATGGCATTTGATGTTGCATGGATTATCATGACTTAAATAAATATTATCTAAAATAAAATTTCTATTACCTAAAATTGACATGATTATCCATTTTACATCTAGGTGTGAGACATTTTCCTTCATGGATGGTTTTGTTAAATATAACTAATCAAAATTAACCTAGTGGAACAATAAAAGATAATGTGCACCACCCCATGTGAATATTTTATTATACTATCTTGCATTTTAACTAAATAATGCAAGCACAACATACCAAAGTGAAATGACACATATTTTCCATGATTTCATCAAAAATAAATTGAGCATTATGTCTATTTTTCACTATAAAATCCAAATGATGACAATATCTTGTTGCAAACTTACGACAAATATTTGAAATCTTAAAAAAATGTAATCTATGATTAAATTAACAAAAATTGTTTTTTGGGTATCTTTCAGAAAGCTTCTAGGTTATATTATCTCCTTGTAGGGCATGGAGGTTGAACCAAAAAGGTCAAAATCATTTGATGAGATGCCACCACCAATTAACTTAAAATAGTTATGATGTTTATAAGGAAGAATTCAGGTAACTTGCCATTTCATTGATTAGTTGGCTAATAAAATAATTCCTTTCATGTATTTTCTAAAAAAGGATACAAAATTTATAAGGGATGACATATGTCAAAAAATATTGATAAAATCAATGAATATTTAGTAAATTTCACTAGTTCTCATGCTTCATATACCAGATAGATCATTACTCCTTTATATCTCAGTAACTCATGAGGCCTTGGGGGATCGATTAACACAATATGATGATAATCACGGAGATCACACAATCTATTATATAATCCATCAATTGGTTGATTACGAATACAAATATATTTTAATGGAAAAACTATGTCTAGCATTAATATTTACCACGGGAAAATATAACTTTGTCTATTAAATAATGAGATCAATGTTATAATCAAAGAACATTTCTTAAAGTTTTTCACAAGAAAAATCCACCTAATGGGTCAAATGGATAAATGCATTATGCAAATTATAGAATTTAATCTCAAGTTTATATCTCATAAATCCATAAAATTCTAAGTTATAGATGACCAACTAGTTGTATTTCTATTACCATATCATTTCACAATTACCAAGGATTTTCATAATGAGTTAACAACATATAATATATCGCTTAAACCATCAATAAATTTTTTTTATTAATCCAGATGCATAATAGTTGTAGGTGCATGTATCATATTTTCCACCCCTAAGGGAAAACACATGCCTATTTATTATATATTATCTTTATCTTATACCAATGATATATTAGAATTTGAGGCCTTGATAATCAGCTTATCCATAACAAAAAACTACATATCAAAGATATTCAGGTTTTTGGTGACTCTAAACTATTTATTAATCAAGTTACCAATCATTATCAGACCAAATAAGATAATTTAATTCCATATTAAGAAATGACAGATACTTAAAAGAAACATTTGACATATTTTTCATCGATAACATCCCACATAAATATAATTTTCATGTAGATATAATGGATATTGTGGCATCTTTAATGCCTTTCGATATCAATGATGATTTCCAAAACTTTACAATACATTACTTAAGACAAACTTTCATTAAATCAAACAAAATGGATGCTTTAATAGTTGTCATTATTTCATGCAGCTCTAAATTTTTTGTAATCCTACAATGCCATATATAATTTCTTATACCAAGCTTACATACTAGATCATTTCACATGGAATGAAAAATATAAACTAAAAATAGATTCACTTTGTTATGTCATTATTGGTAATGACTTATTCAAATGAGGTTTGAATGGGAAATTACTTAGAGGCCTAGACAAAGATGAAGTTCAAACTGCACTTATATAAATGCATGATATTGAATGTTGGAGTCACTTTAGTGACAAGGCCATGCCTCAAAAACTATTATGACATGATTATTATTGGCCTATAACGAAATAAGATTGTATCCAACATGCTAAATTATGTTTACAATTATAGAAATATAAAAATTTAAATCATGCTCCATTTCATGAGTTACAGTCGATTATTCACCATGACATTTCTCCTTATGGGGATTTGATTTTATTGGAAAAATATATTTTGTATCTGTAGGTGGCCACAAATTCATAGTAACAACAATACAATGTCTTACCAAATAGGTGGAAGTAATTCCACTTTAGTTTAACATAGGGGATGACATATATACATTAATAATGATTAATATTATTTCCTGTTTTGGCATACTATCAAATATAAATATTGATAATGGATCATCATTTAAAAATCATATAGTGAAATATTTTTTGTATAAAATATAAAATCAAAAACACATTTTATACACCTCATTACCCACAAGGCAATGGTCAATTAGATATAAAACATAAAATAATTGTCAAAATATTGAAAAAAATAGATGAATTATACAGTATATATTGGCATCAATAGGTGGTGTATTCTTTACGAGCATACCACACCAATTTTCATACACCTACTCAGAACACACCTTATTCATTGGTTTATGATATATATGTAATTCTAAAAATTTAACTTTAAATTCCATCCTTGCATATTTTTCTAAAGGATATTACAAAAGATAATGAATATAAAGAAAAATGACTACATCAATTGGAACAACCGAGTGCAAAGTGCGCATAGGCTATTGAACATTTACGGATCTATGAATATCATTTCAAACAATCATATAAAAAGTTAAGGAATGCAATTTTTTTGTGGGTTACTTGGTACTAAAATAAAATCAAAAGAATACCAATGCAGAAAAGTATTAAAAAAAATAAAGTTCAAGCCAAATTGGTTGGGTCCATTCATAGTTACATAAAATTTGGAAAAAGGCATGTACCCTTACATAAAATTAAAGGAAAATATCTCAAGAACCCAATGAAAATTATGCATTTACATAAATCTAATACCTAAAATATAAAAAATCCAAAAAAATTAAAATATTTAATAAAATACAAAAACATTCAAATATGGTCAAAAATAGAGAAATAATCAACATACACATGTTTACTAGCTCCTTGGCATCTATGTTGTTTTTTTATGTTAATAGATAGCATATCACTTCCTTCCTGTATACACATATGTTTCATGAATACTTTAGTGTGATTTAGGTATACCCTAGTTACATGATACATGCACATAAATATGGTGGACATTTCCTCTTCCCACATGATACACTATGTTGGGGGCATTTGCTTCCTTGATCACTATTGATATAGGTTCTATTATTTTATTATCACTATACATATCATGTTGATATTATATACTAATGATTATGCATGTCTATACTCAAACTTATATTTTACATGATGTACTTGTTATGTTATGTTATATGACATTTTTTGCTAACATATATATGCAGGGACTAATATAATATGATTATTCTAGTTATTTATACTTCATCTAATCATATTTTTTTCTTATTTTATATTATCTTTAGTTTGGAACATTTGTATATGTTCCTTAATTTTTCATCTCTATTGCATTTTATTCTACTCTTTTTTTCTATCTGAACAATTTAATATGTCATACATTGAACTATGTCACATTTAGGCATGTTCCCTTTTGCGGTCTCCTTAGACCTTATTTTGCATGAAATTAAGTGCTCTTGTATATGTGTTTGCTTATTTGTTGAGATTTTATTATTAATTTATAGATGTTACCATGATAAATATCATGCATCTTAGGGTTTGTTATGATCACATATTTCGATCTTCATTGATATATCTACTTAGACATGTTACTCATATATGCTACATGATTTATACATAAATTATATAATTATATTATCTTTTTGAGGTAAGATAAATACTCTATTCCATTCCCCTCACCTAAAAATAAGGGAATATCAGTAGGGCATGTCATAGAGACTTGACATCCATATATACAGTTCCTAGAATTTTTAGAGTTACATTATGTTGTCCCCAGAAATGTCAGTTTATTTTTGGGACAACATATGAACTATTCTAGTTCAGCAGACCAAAATCCTCTCTTCCCTTTTCAAAAATTGTTCTGAGCAATCAAATTATTCATTATTCAATATTTTTCAAATGTCTACGGACTTTGCAGGCTTGAATCTATGGAGTCTGCAAGTTCGTTTCTACAAACTCTACAGATTCAAATCTATAGACTCTGCAGGAAAGAAACAAGCTCTCAACACTTAAGCATTTTTCAAGGTTGGTTCAACACTTCAGTTCAATGTGGATGGTTTAAAAGTTCAACGCATTTTGGTTTAAAGCATTTGGTTCAACACGGTTTTGTTCAAAGTGTTTAGTTCAATTGAATGGTTCAAAGGAGTACCCTAAAGCTCGAAAGGCAAAATACCCTTGCAGAGGGTAGTGAGCAAAAGTGGTGGAATGTGCCACGTGTCCCATTATAACTCAGTGGAGTCTGCCAAGTGTTTGCATCTGCATTTCAAGCTTCTTATAAGTTTCAAAGCTTCTTTCAATAAGCTTCTCTCAGAAGTCAATGAAAGCCACCAAGTGGCAACTGTGGAAGATTTTAATATGTTTTTCTAAATGCAGAAGAATGTGCTATGTGTCCCTAGTAAATCTTGATGAAACCCACCAAGTGTCAACATCCACAGCTTCTTCCTTTTATTAAGTAAGGACTGTGGTGGGCCTCGAGCGAGTTGCTAAAGTAAGCGGAGCGCGCCAAGTGTCATCATCTTCATGAATCCAAATGAGTCACAAATGTTTCTATAGTGTTTCTAAAAACTTAGTGAAAGTTTCCAAGTGTCATCCATTGAGACCCATTATAATTTGTTTCTAAGTCGAGTGGAAGTTGCCACATGTCCCTGGTAAAACTCAGTGGATCCTGCCAAGTGTCAACATTTGCAACTTCTTCCTTTTTATTGAGTGGGCCCTAGATGAGTTGCTAAAGTAAGTAGAGCGTGCTAAGTGTCATCATCCATGTGAATCCAAATGAGTCCCAAATGTTTCTATAGTGTTTCTAAAATCTCAGTAGAAGTTGCACGTGTCATCTTTCGTAGGACTCTCAAAAGGTATCTAAATCCTCTATAAGTTAAGTAGAACATGCTATGGGTCCTATTTTAACTCAGTAGAGCGTGACAAGTGTCTACATCCATGTTCCCCTTTTAAAGCTTCTAGGGAAAGAAGTATTGTGGGTCCCATTTTTTGTAAGTTGATAAAGTTTCAAAGAAGCAGACTGTGATAGATGTCAAAGGCAGAGCATTCCCCATATAAAGACAGCCTCAGGCAAAGAAATAAGTAGTAACAAATGATTCCAAAGGCAGCTTCAAAGAAGTGATTGAAAAGGGAAGTGATGAACATTCACAAGTTAAATATGGTTCAAACAAAGTAGTGACCAATGATGTCCCCGTGGATGTCAAATTTAAGGTGATGAGATATCTGTTAAAATTCAAATATGGCACAGACCTTATGAACAAATTTAGTGACTGGCCAAAGAGATAGCTCGAGAGCTCAGATCACACAGAAAAGGATGAAATAAAGCAAGGAAAGGGGGAACGATGGAGAAAGATCAAAAATATTTGCACATGGGATATGTTTCTAGAAGGTGAAGCAGTCCACCAGGTGGACATCAGAGAGAAAAAATATTCAATGGTGCGGCCTATTTTTTTGCATTAAGTAAAATGAATGAATAGTTATGCACACATTAGGAAACACATCAGGTGGCCCATATTTAAGACTGACACCCGATTCCATCATAGCCCATGGATAGAATTTCAAATGCATTGAAGGCACTGAATGTATTGTAGGCCGTTTTTGTGAAATAGAGCACCCAAGTCTTTCTTGGAGTACTATATATTGGACTCTCTCTTATTATTTTAGAGGGGATATCTCGGTTATCAAAAATAAAAACTCTACCCAAATTTAAAGGCATTACTAAGAATTTAAGCTCAGATTGTTGATCATATTTCGTTATTTGAATAAGAAAACAAGTGACTTTTCAGACTTTGTGCTGAAATAGCTTGATTATTGGGGAAATTGTTCTTATATCTGTTTCCTTAATACATTTTTTGTCCATTTAATTAAATAAATATAATTAGTAAAAGTAATCAGGAAGGTGTCCTAAAGCCAGCTGTGGAGAGACTTTGTGCTGCCACAATTGTCTTTAGTTTGTCTATTTTCTATTTCTATGTAAAGGATCTTGGGACAACTTTGTGCCCTCATTATCCTTCGTATTTCACTCTTTGGCAGTTGAGGTAGAGACTTTGTGCTACATTTCGTCCTACTGTGTTACTACACCCTGTTACAGCTACTTATCATTACCTGAAAGGTTCTTGTTGTCTGCTGAACAACACTTTTGAAAGAAGAGGAGTGCCTTCTGTCATTTCATCAAGATTTCCCCCTTGATTTATGAACATCATCTCTAAAAAAAGAGAGATGGATGATTTTATCCTACCTCTGAGTGTTATTTTCTACTTATATATATAGTATATGTCTACTGCATGTTTATAGGGAACCTCCCCTTGATGAGAGGAGAGATTTGTCCCCTTTTGATGTAGTAAACCTACACATTTGGCCGACCAATCTCCCTATGTTGTGGTTGAATAGACCTATTTTTCTCATCAGTTAGCTAGTGAAAAAATATTCACCCAACATTTTTTGGTTACTCTACTAGAGAAGAACGTGCAGTTTGAAGCCTCAAGCTTCAAGCTGAAGCAGTGCCAGTTCTTTTCTATTTTTATTTTTACACTCTGGCAGATCCATGGTATATGCGAAGCCAAAGGGATAAAGGTATTATTGAACCTGTATTCAAGTTGGTACAACAAAGTAATTTTGATCTATTTCCTTCACCATCTTGCCTTCAACGAACCAAGAGCTTTCCTCCTACTAAAGTCAAGTCTCCATTACTAGCCAAATCATCCATTTCTGCTATTAATAAAGCTTTATCAATACTTACCCCTCTAAGATTTATTATTCCACCTTTCCATAGTCATATAATGGTAGTTCAATGCCCTTGGAGTAACTCTTTTGGACCACTCAATTTAACTCCACCTCTACATGAGCTACCACGTAGTTTAAGGAAAAATTTTTCCAAGTTCTATGGTGATGGGAAGGTTCATCTTGATGAACATATTGTAGCCTTCAACATAGCCTGTGGTGTAATAGGTGTGGAGTATGAGGATGTAGTAGTCAGGTTGTTCATGAAAACTTTACAAGGTGATACTGTAGACTAGTTATATCATCTGTAGGCCTAGACTATGACTGACTGGAACACTCTCAAAGCCAAATTCAAGCCTACAAAAAATGTGCATGCCCTGTTGGCTCAACTCACACAAATGAAGAAGGAGCCTCATGAAACCAATGAGGGATTTCATAGACAAGTTTGATAAACTGAGGAACAAGATTCTTGTAATTGCTCAACCAACACCTGAAAACTTCAAATTTTTCTTCATCAACTCTTAGCTTCCTAAAGTGATTTTTCTACTACGATGTGTTGGCCAAATAGACCTTGATGTAGCTCAAGATTTGGCCACTGAAGTGAAAGATGACCTTATCTTGATAGGAAAGATAAGGAGAGATCCTAACAGAGGTAAATTTTCTTCATCTTCTGAATATCCACTACAGGTACCACTGATCCAATGATGCAAAAGCTGGAAAATGAGTTGCTAGCTCTCAAGAAGTAAATGGTGCAAGGGATATCTTCAGCTCCTTCATATAGAGATATGCCAAGGAAGACATTCCCCAATTAGTCATACCAAGGCAATGCTGCCAAAAATCAAGGATAGCCAAATCATCTTCCTCCCCATAAGGAAAACTTGCCATTGAAGCACCCCCAACCAATTTAGCAGTTGGATATATCAAAACAAAAATTTATTTCTCTTTCTAGCTTGAATTGAACTAAGAAAATGATGCTAATCTTTTCACTGAGGAAGAAGAAGAATTAGCTAGCGACTCCAACATTGGTTTTCTGAATTACCAAGATGAACTTAGAAGTGAAGTTAAAGTAGATGAGGGATCATATGCTATGTTCACCCAGTCCAAGAATTAGTCAGCGTAGCAAGCTAATAAAGAAAGAATAGAGGAGTGACCTCAACTAGCAATTTCAATTGCTAAACGGGGAACCACTCTACCTTTCCAGCCAAAGGACCTAGTGATTGCAAGAAAGATAAGTACATCAAACATCTCTACACCTTCAAATTTAATTTTGCAAACCAATACCACCCCTCCTAAAAACTAAAAAGATGAACTCCTATCCTCTGTTCCTAGTCCATTTCAGTCATTTGACATAATCGACCATGTCAAAAAGACAAAAATTCAAATGTCTAAATTTGAATTCTTGCAATCTAATCCTAAGCAGTTAGATAAGTTAATTCAGTGTATGAAGAATAAAGCCATCCCTATAGGACAAGATATTAAAAAAGTAACTCATGATCCCCCAAGGAACATGTCCATCCCAAATAATCTTATTATTACTCCTCCAAATGCCCCTAGGAAAATAGAGCCTTTCTATGTTTCCTTATTGATAAATGGTTACAAACTGAGCAATTGCATCATAAACTCATGTGCATCTAACAACATCATGCCTGCCAAGGTGGGAAAATCTCTTGAAATCATACTGACCAAAACCTTTGGGAGATGTTTCTTCATGGAGAACAAACAAGTACCTCTACTGGGACAAATCAAAGATGCCCAATTTGCATTTGTAGCATTCCCAGACAAAAGAATCAAGATGACAGTCCTGGTGGCCAATGTTCCAGCCTCATACGACATTCTTCTAGGGCAAATTTTTTGCAAGGAAGTTGGTGGAGAATTGAGCATGGACCTATCTAAAGCGAGGATCCCTGTCAAAGGCATCATGTAGAGGCTACTTCTCAAAAAGGAATCGAAATATGTTGTCACTCAGACATCAGACCCTAAAGCTCAAATTTTGTTTGAATCTTCAAGCATGGGTAATTACTTCTTAACCATAGAGGATATTCATATTTCAGCAGATGAAAGTCTTGTAGGTGACGATCTAGGAATCAAATCAGATGAGACATCAAAAGAATTGGTAGGGTGCAGTATAGATGAAAAATAATTCCCCCTTCCAAGCAAGGAAAATCTAAAGAGAGATCAATTTTTGATGATGTTTAGATCTTAGAATTCGATGGCAGCAATTCTTCTATCGGCTCAGGGGCTGAGATTGTGTTGATATCTCCTTAAGGAGATATTTTTCCTTCTTCATACAAGTTGCAATTTAGAAACACCAACAACACAGTTGAGTATAAATCTCTATTGCTTGGATTGAAGGCTACTTGAGATAAAGGCATTAAACTCCTTCATGCCAAAGGAGATGCTAAATTGGTGTTTTGTTGGGTAAGGAGCCTGTATCAAACCCAAAATTAGAGATTACACCATTACCACAATCTAGTTTGGGATCAAATTGAAAGCTTTAATGCTTTCAGCATCTCTACCATACCTAAGGAATTCAATGACGGAGCTGATGCACTGGCTATTTCATCAACTCTCTTAGTTTCTCACCTAGACTTCAAAGGAAATATGTACACTATCAAATTGGTCTTTCAACCAAGTGTGCCCGATAATGCCAATCATTAGCAAGTTTTCAATGGCAATAGCTAAATCATTGCCTTTTTGGAACAAAAAGACAGCTTCGAACAACTTCACTTTGAAGGCAGTAAGCTCCAAAAACTTGAATCACCTCCTAAAATAGATTCAGACACAGGTGAAGAATTCCTATAGCTAAAAGGGAATAAAATTCCTAAAGGATTGGTTTCTCTTGAGAAATTGTTGGACAAGCATGACAGGTTCATTAAATAGCAACAAATGGATTCAAACTCCTCCCAGGGGTTTGATCAGATAAATTTGGGTACTAAGGAAAATCCCAAGATGGTAAACATTGAGAAGTGTTGTACTCCAAAGGAAAAACTCAAATTTATTGACCTGCTTCTATATTACATGGATGTTTTGGCGTACTCTTATGATGATCTGAAGTCACTCAGGCCTGAGGAAATTCACCATGAAATTCCTCTCAAGGATAATTCGATGCTTTACAAGTAGAAATATTGGCAGTATAATCCAAAGATATCAGGTACTATTCTATTTGAGATACAAAAAATGTTAAATGCCAGGATAATCTTTCCAATCCATCATTCCACATGGATTTCCAACATAGTACCTGTGAGAAAAAAGAATGGCAAAATTCACCTTTGTGTAGATTTCAGGAATCCGAATCAGTCATCCTTAAAGGATAACTATCCTTTGCCCATCATGGACCAAGTACTTAAAATAGTGACCAGTTCTGAGATGTTATCAATGCTAGATGGCTTCTCAGGATACAATCAAGTAGAAGTTAGTGAAGTAAACCAGCACAAGACTGCCTTCACCATGCCTTGGGGCACCTTTGCATATCGAAGGATGTCATTTATTTTGATAAATGATGGCGCTACTTTATAGAGATCAATGGACCTTACTTTCAAAGATGAAATGGGTAAGTTCATTGTGGTATACCATGATGACTTAACCGTCTTTTCCAAGCATTGTCCTGATCATGTGCATCATTTGCAACAAGTGCTGGAATGATGTCGCCAAAATGGCGTTTCTCTAAACCCAAAGAAGTCTATTTTTGGAGTAATAGAAGGGAAGCTTCTTAGACACATTATATCTAGAGAAGGCATATAGATTGACTCAAAAAGAGTCAAGTCCATCCAGGAGCTTACTCTACCCACGAGTAAAACTGTAGTTCACTCTTTCTTTAGAAAAGTGAATTTCTAACGAAGGTTCATTCCTAAGTTCACTGAGAAGACTCATCATATTATGGACATGATGAAGGGAAAGGCCACTTTTAGCTGAACTAACTAAGGCAACTCAACATTTTAAGACATCAAGACAGCCATTGCCCAAGCCCCAATTCTAGTTTTTCTAGATTATACCAAAGATTTCATAATGTATATTTATGCTTTCGAGCACACACTTTCAACCATTCTAGTTCAGTAGAATGAAGAAGGTGTGGAATCTCCCATTTCCTTCATGATCTATCCTCTCAAAGCTCATGAAATGAAGTATTCAAACATAGAGAAACATGCTTATGCGATGGTCAAGGCAGTGAAGCATTTCCATTTTTTATATCCTGAACCCATGTGTTACTGCCCTAGTTCTTGTTACCATAGTCAAATCCATACTAACTCAATAGGAGTTTGGAACCAAAAGGGGCAATTGGATTGCTAAAATATAGGATTTTGATCTAGTTATCAAACTGACAAAGCTGGTGCAGGGAAAGGGCCTTTGTCAATTGATTGCTGATAATAGACCTAAAGAAGTAAGCAATGAAGAAAAAGAAGTAGAAGACATGCCAACAGTCCTCTTTGTCTCCACCATGAATGAGTGGTATTCAAGTATTTCTCATTTCCTTACTTATGGTGAGTGTCATGCTCACTTATCTCACAAAGAAAGGAGGACTGTTAAACTGAAAGCTGCCAATTTTGTCCTCTGGGACAATGACATGTACAAGAGGAGACTTGATGGAATGTTCCTTTGCTACGTGGACAAGGAATAACATAACCAACTTTTGAAGTCCTTCCATAATTTGGCCTGTGGAGGACATTTTTTTGCTCCTGTAACTACCCACAAGACTCTGCGAGCCAAGTATTACTGGCCTACTCTTTTTCAAGATGCATACAAGTGGGTAAGGAAATGTGAACTATGCTAGCAGTTTGTTGGAAGATCCAAGTTAGCTACCCTACCTCTCAAGATAGTGATGATAGAAGAGCCATTTCAGCAATGGGAAATTGATTTCATTAGTGTTGTAAACCCATCTTCAAGTGCTGGACATGATTACGTCCTTACAGCCACAAACTACTTCAGCAAGTGGGTGGAAGCTATCCCGACCAAGCATGCTACTTCAGAAGTAGTGTGCAATTTTCTCAAGGAGAATATGATTTCCATGTTTGGGGTCCCAACCAAGATTTTCATAGACAACACAGCGTATTTCACTTCCTAGGAGATTACTCAGTTCTATTTTTACTATGGGATCACCCTCTCCCACTCTTTTTATTACTTTCCACAAAGGAATGGACAAGGTAAATCAAGTAGAAGCATGGGATGTTTGAATCCCTTTGGAGGGGCCCATTTATTATCCATCAGCTCAATGGTGAAAATAGCTTCCTGTTAAAGTATCAAGATGGCACGCTCTTTTCTCTGCCTCACAATGGGTAGCATCTGAAGCACTTCAATTCTTGAAGTATCAGATAAGTTCATCTATACATATGTATATTTGTATAGTCTTTGTTTTTGCTTTGTGTTGTTCATTTTCTTTTTTTTATCCTTTCTTCTTGGGTAGCATGACTTCATAGCCCAATGTCATACTTCAAGGCACTAGAGATTCTAGTTTCTTCTCCCCTCAGAGGTTCCAAGTTTTCAACTGAAGGAAGTTCCCCAACTGGAGCAAGTTGTTGTCCCCAAAAATGTCAGCGCATTTTTGGGACAACATATAAACTATTCTGGACACATCTTGATTAAGAAAAATGATCTCATGATCTTAAGAGGTGATGACCAATTTTTTATTTTTAAATTTCCAATGACATATATTTCTATGAGTGACAATATGGTTTACGTACTATTATTCATTCATATGTTCATTTTTTTATTTTATTAAAATTTACTTCATCCAAATTAATTAATTGAAACATTTACTATTTGTTAGCATCTTCGTTTCCTTGGAGTATACCAACTTTTTACAATTAATTTCGAAACATATAAATTTAAAAAATAATTAACAACTGTTATAAATACTAAGTGGACAAATAACATTTATAAATAATTATTACAAATCCTAATAATTACTCAACATATTTAGAATATTTAAGAAAAATTATTGACGTACCAAGTCTTTGTTCTTGCTCGCAGTAAAAAATATCTCTGTCAAATTTGCGTCTTGCGAGAGAAAATTGGAAAACATGATATTCGGCGATGATGAGACAAAAATATAACGTTTCGTACAGTACGTCATCACGAAATTTGGGGGATTGGAATCTCGGACCGATTAATTCGTAATAGAATTTCAACTAGCTTCCAGTTTTATGACGTGGGTCCATGACTTCTACACCATAAAACCTGAACCTATTATTTTTTAATCCCAAAACGAAGAGTCTATTTTTAGTGGGTAAAAACGTAATTTTTTTTGTAGGGTACGTCATCATAAGATTTAGTGCATAGTATTTATTATATAAGGGTTAAATTTGATCATTTAGACGTTTTTTAAATTTTTAGTCGTAAAATATAGTCAATTTATATTTTCAATCATATTAAAGGATGGGTAAAAAATTATATAAACTGTCAATGTGACATTAAGATTAAAAAATCAACTATCACAAAATATTAAATATAAAAATATTATAGATGCTAAGGTGCTACATACTCTATTTATAATTGAAGTAAAAGTATTTATTATGTTACTCGATTTATCCCATCCATGACATCCTCCACTATGTTTGTCTTGTTTATATAATAATGTCCTCCTCCAAATGTGTATTTATTACTATAGCAAAACCAATTTTCTAGGTGTGTTGACACTAAATTTATTGAACATTATTAATAAGTGGACTATCGAACCTCATAGAAATAGCATCGTGGGTACCAATCTAGTTGTTGATTTTCATTAAAATTGAATGACCTATTTTTTTATGCATTGTCCTATTTGTAAGCAAAGTGTGTCTTTCATCATCCTTCATTTGGTTGATTTTCATAACATATTTTTGACTATGTAATTTTAGGCATTGTCATTTGAGATGAAAGGTTGGAGGCACATTTGCAATTTTTTATTATTGCAATTTGAAGGTACACTTATTCATTTTCATGTTCGCAGTTGCATTTCTCCATTTAGCTTTTATATTTTTTTTCATAAGGCAAGGAAAACACAAACCCTGGTATACACTTGTGATCAAATGGATCGCTATTTATTTCTTTTAACTTCCTTCTTTTATGGTATTGACTCTTAATTTCACTTGCTACAACAAAAATTAAAACATGTTATTTCTTTACTCTTTTACTTGGCAAAGCTGAAAATCGAAGGGAACAAAGTAGGTGACAATATATTTTCAATTGTTGCATAGGCTATGGACCTTTTCTCTCTACACAATAATTTAGTTTTTACTCTCTTTTTTGTAATGTACTTGTCAAATTTCAGTGTTACACACATTATTAAAAAATTGTACACAATAGTTTTAAGAGGAGTTGATAATTCATTATATCTCTGTATACTTTGATGAAGATTAATTGCTATTTAATTTTTATGCCCCATGATTTGATAGAATTTCATTGTAATCTAATTCACCTTATAGATATAAAATTTTCTTCTATGATATAATAAACCAAAAAAAAAAGTTTTTAAGGTTTTAAATTATCGTTTTCCATCATGTGATGTGATAAGTGAACAATATAAATTCTTTTGAAAAAAACTATGTTAAAGAGTTAAACTAAATAGACAACCTCCTCCTTGTTTGATTTTTTAAATTTTATGGTCGTACCAATCTGTCATTGTCTTAATAAGAAGGCCACTTCTCTTATTCTATCACTCATTTCTTTGTCCTTAATTTCAGAGAGGTAAACATACCCACTATTTTAATAGACAATCAAATGTTGATAGTGGAAGATTTTAATAACTTATATATTGTGTTTTCTATTTTATCGCCTTTCTTTCTTGCATGTATTTATTTGAAATATACTTTTTTTATTAACCTATTATGGTTATTATTTCATATTAATAATATATTTTACACTGGAAGCATCTTCATTCACAGTGGTTTGCCTTTATTTCATTTAATCACATTATTAGTAAAGTAATAGATAATATTGTGCCACGTTTCCATCAAAGATACATAGATATTTAAGGGTTATGTCAAGGAAATATTAATAAATATCAAAATATTAAAGTAGATAATAATGAGGCATGCCTGCATTACTGAACATGATAAAGTGGCAGTTAGTGTTTAAACAAAAAAATGACAATGGTCTACCAATTAAGAAGCCTCTAATATAAATAGATATTTTAGTTTAACTTTAATCACACCATAAATTTTATGAGTGGGCACCAACTCGAATGGCAAGTATGACGGTGAAACAAGGTCAGTTTCTTCAATAGCCTCTAATTTGTCAAAAAGTTTAGCAAATAACAGTTTTTTTCAACCTAACATAGTTGTTATAGAATAAATTAAGAATTAAATGAAGCTCCAAAATAAAATTAAGAATTAATTCTATATATAACATCTAATTTTTTTATCTAATTATTTTTTATTATTTTATTTGTATAGGTAATATATAATTTAAAATATAATAAAATAAAATAGAATATGATTTCATTTATATCAATAATATCTCTACTATTATATTATTTTACTATATAACAATTATATTTTAATATTTATATAAAAAATATGAAAATCAAAAATAAGAAATGGACGTCATGTGTTAGGTGATATTTACCTAGAAATCGTCATATCATTTTTTATTTTTATTTTTGGATAAGGGTGGTCGTCAAATTTAACCCTTGCTTTTGAATGCTAGCACTCGGAAACTGCTCGTAAGTCTAAGGCTTGCATGAACATATTAAATTACACCAAACAATGTGCAATTAAAATACATTATTGTGTGGGGGGAGGTGTCATGAAAATATAGAGTATTAATGATTTTATCAGGATAAATAATTTATATTTTTTAAATTAATGAATCTAATGTTAATTAATTTACATTATTGTATGTGAAATAGGTTTTCCATTAAAATTTTAGCTTATGGATTAGACTCGATAGGGTATTAATGATTTTATTACAGTAGATAATTTATATTTTTTTAATCAATCTTTTCTTTAAAATTTATATGAATTTAAAAATTATATTTTTTTAAATTTTTATATTAGAATATTTTTTCAAGTGATATTTAAAAATATTTCTATATTAATATTATAAAAATCAATTATCATGATCACTCAATTTATTTTTAATTATTATATTCATTTTATCAGTATAATTGTTTATGTCATTGATTATTTTTTATTGTGAATAACATTTAATTTAATATATTTTGAAAAAAAAAATTAAAAAAATTGCCATAAATACTATTTATTTTCATAAATAAATGATTTATTAAATCATATATTGAAAATTATGAATATATTTCTTTTTCTAATATTAATATTGTAATTTTTAATTATATCATTCATACTTAAAAGTGTGTAATTATAAAAATTATTTTATAAAGTCTTTCATCATCTTTATAACTTTTATTAATCATAATAATTTGAGTCTTTATAAATATTTATGTTTCTCATTTTAATGTGGGATCATTAATTTGAATGACTTAATTCTCTATAATATAATAAAAATAATTCATTAATTTAAATTTAAAATTTCAATAATTATATATTAATGAAATTAACTATTGAGTTAGATTATAAAAATCGTAATCATAATAATATTAACAATTTTATTAATTAATTTTTTCAAAATATTAATATATTCATATATTGTCATACAATAAAATAATATCAACATAATATTAATTTATATTTAATTACTATTAATGTTAAATAACATTTATTGGTTATAAATAAATATTATTAATATTTTATAATTTAATCATGTAATCTGGTAAGAAAATAATTACTTATTCAGTACATGTTTACAAATATGATTTAATTAATTCAATTATATACAATTTAATATAAAATATTTCGTAGTAAGACTAATTACATTGTAATTCTAAAAAACAAGGACTAATTACTATATATTCCTTGTTTTATTAGCTTATTGTTACCTTCTATTCTTAATATATAATGTGACCCATGTCCTTTTACTATGAATTGAATTTGTTAATTCAAAAATGGTTAAAGAATTATTTAAAGGCATTTATTTATAATTTTAATGATTAGTAATTTAATTAATTATTTTATATATAAATTTTAAATAAAAATAAAAATATTATTAATAAATACAAAAACTAATATATTCTTTTTAAATGTTTTAAATGAACTAACTAATTAGTTTATATAGATAACTAATTTTAATTGTATATATGATTCCAACATAGATAAATTATAATGAAAAAATAAAATAAGGAAACGTAATAGAGATAAATATTATAATTAAATACAAATATTGTTATAAACAAAATAATATTTTTGATAACAAAATATATATATAAAATTGTTATCAAAATTCAATAACATTTGATTTTGAAAGAAACTCGGTACAGTATAAAATATAAGATAATACAAAATTTAAACTGAAGGACCATTTCAAAATGTGCTACACCTCCCTATTCCTAAACAATGCTGTCAAATACCTCAATTTATTTTCACATGTAATTTTAAAATCCTTTTCCCGATTCGCGAAAACGATATTTATATAAAATATTATTCACGTGCATCAGGCGATCATCGCTACCCCTCCGTCAGTCGTTCTTATTCTGCCTGGCAACATCATGTAGGCTTTATATATACACGGTCATCCTAGCCTAATCAACACAATCATTGAAGTTTGCTGTTGATCATCACTGCAAAATGGGTAGATCTCCATGCTGCTCTAAAGATTCTTCCCTCCACCGTGGGGTCTGGAGTGCGGAGTAGGATACGATTTTGAGAGAATACATCACAATTCATGGCGAAGGTGGATGGCGATCTCTCCCCAAGAAAGCAGGTAAGTCAATGCATTGATGCTCACCCTTCAAAACTTATAATACAGAAACTGCACTATGTCTAGTAATAAAAATAATTTGTTTTAAAATCCTCTCTTCCCTTTTCAAAAATTGTTTTGAGTATTCAAATTCTTCATTATTCAAGCTTTTTCAAATTTTTATGGACTCTGTAGGTTCATTTCTATGGACTCTATAGATTCAAATCTACAGACTCTACAGGAAAGAAATAAGCTCTCAACACTTAAGCATTTTTCAAGGTTGGTTCAACACTTCGGTTCAACGTGGATGGTTCAAAATTTCAACGTGGTTTGGGTCAAATAATTTGATTCAAATTGGTTTGGTTTAAAGCATTTGGTTCAATCGATCGGTTCAAAAGAGTACCCTAAAGCTTGAAAGGCAAAATACCCTTGCATAGGTTAGTGAGCAAAAGTGGTGGAACATGCCACGTGTTCTGTTATAACTCAGGGGAGCCTACCAAGTGTCTACATCCATGTTTCAACTTCTGATAAGTTTCAAAGATTCTTTCAATAAGCTTCTCTCAAAATTCCATGAAAGTCACCAAGTGGCAACTGTGAAAGATTTTAATATGTTTTTCTAAATGTAGCAAAATGTGCCATGTGTCCTTGGTAAAGTTCGGTGGAACCCACCAAGTGTCAACATCTATAGCTTCTTCATTTTATTGAGTAAGGACTATGGTGGGCCCCAGGTGAGTTATTAAAGTAAGTGGAGCACGCCAAGTTTCATCATCTACGTGAATCCAAATGAGTCCCAAATGTTTCTATAGTGTTTCTAAAAACTCAGTAGACGCTGCCAAGTGTCATCCGCTGAGACCCATTATAATTTGTTTCTAAGTCAAGCAAAAGTTTCCATGTGTCCCTAGTAAAACTTAGTGGAACCTGTCAAGTGTCCACATCCATAGCTTCTTCCTTTTTATTGAGTAAGGACTGTGGTGGGCCTTGGGTGAGTTGCTAAAGTAAGTGGAGCGCACCAAGTGTCATCATCTGTGTGAATCTAAATGAGTCCTAAATGTTTCTATAGTGTTTCTAAAAGCTCAGTAGAATCTGCCATGTGTCATCTTCTGTAAGAATCTCAAAAGGCATTTAAAGCTTCTATAAGTTAAATAGAACATGCCACAGATCCTATTTTAACTTAGTAGAGCATGACAAGTGTTTGCATCCACATTCCCCTTTTGAAACTACTAGGGCAAGAAGTATTATGGGTCCCATTTTCCATAGGTTGATAAAGTTTCAAAGTAATAGATTGTGACAGATGTCAAAGGCAGAGCATTCCCAATACAAAGATAGCCTCAAGCAAAGAAAGAAGCAACAATGGATGATTCCAAAGGTAGGTTCAAAGAAGCAATTGAACATGGAAGTGATGAACGTTCACAAGTTAAAAATGGTTCAAATAAAGTAGTGACCAATGACGTCCCCATGGACGTCAAATTTAAGGTGATGGGATATCCGTTAAAATTAAAATATGGTACAGACCCTATGAACAAATTCAGTGACCAACCAAAGAGATAGCCCAAAAGCTTAGATCACACAGAAAAGGATAAAATATACTAAGGAAAGGGGGAATGATGGAGAAAGATAAAAAATATCTGCATATGGGATATGTTTCTAGAAGGTGAAGCAGTCCACCAGGTGGACATCAGAGCATACTAATATTTAATGGTGCGGCCTATTTTTTCACATTGATTAAAATGAATGAACAGTTGTGCACACATCAGAAAACACATTAGGTGGCCCATATTTAAGATTGACACCTGATTCCAGCATAACCCATGGATATAATTTAAAATGCATTGAAGGCATCGAATGCATCGTAGGCCATTTTTTGAGACAAAGTGCCCAAGTCTTTCTTGGAGAACTATATATTGCACTCTCTCTTATTGTTTTAGAAGGGATCTCTCGATTATCATAAACAAAAACTCTACCCAAATTGAAAGGCATTACTGAGACTTTGAGCTCAGATTGTTGATCATATTTCATTATTTGAGTAAGAAAACAAGTGACTTTTCAGACTTTGTGTTGAAATAGCTTGGTTTTTGGGGAAATTGTTCTTATGTCTATTTTATTAATACATTTTTTGTCCATTTAATTAAATAAG
Organism: Torreya grandis; assembly: GCA_037957365.1. NCBI lineage: Eukaryota > Viridiplantae > Streptophyta > Pinopsida > Cupressales > Taxaceae > Torreya > Torreya grandis. The sequence goes on along the minus strand of JARHVA010005191.1, from coordinate 436,728 downwards.
CAAAATTAGTGAAAGTAATTAGGAAGGTGTCCTAAAGCCGGCTGTGGAGAGACTTTGTGTTGCCATAATTGTCTTTAGTTTGTCTATTTTCTATTTCTATCTAAAGGATCTTGGGATGACTTTGTGCCCTCATTATCCTTCGTATTTCACTCTTTGGCATTTGAGGTAGAGACTTTGTGCTACATTTCATCTTGTTGTGTTACTGTGCCCTGTTACAGTTACTTATCATTACCTGAAAGGTTTTTGTTGTCTTCTGAATAGCACTTTTGAAAGAAGAGGATTGCCTTCTGTCATTTCATCAGGATTTCCCCCTTGATTTGTGAACATCATCTCTAAAAAAAGAGATTTAGATGATTTTATCCTACCCCTGAGTGTTATTTTCTACTTATATATATAGTATATAGCTCCTACATGTTTATAGGGAACCTCCCCTTGATGAGAGGAGAGATTTGTCCCCTTTTGATGTAGTAAACCTACACATTTGGCTGATCAATCTCCCTATGATGTGGTTGAAGAGACCTATTTTTCTCATCAGTTATCTGGTGACAAAATATTCACCCAACACATTATAGTTTACATGATTCAAATATAAACTTGGGTCATAATGATATACATTGGCATTGATTTCCATAGATTTGGGATTAAAAAATTTAGATTTTTGGCATGCATATTATACATAGTTATAGAAAAAAGGTTGCATTTTGATGGATACTTTATCTTTAGACACATTATAGGTGTATATTCCATGCTAATTCACCAAAAACTATAAAATATACTATTTATATCATTAAAACTAGGAAGCACTATTTTAGACTCAGAAGTATAGTTATTGAGCCTTAACTGTCTACAATAGTTTCATTTTTAGAATAAGTTATCTAAATCACTCACCCTAGCCATATTTATAGGATCATTTGATTAAATCACTCACCCTCACCATATTTATAGAATTAGATGATTAAATCACTCACCCTAACCGTATTACACACACACACACACACACACACACACACACACACACACACACACACACATACAACACACATAATTTTACAATAGGAAGTATAGTTATCAAGCCTTATCTATTTGCAATAGTTTCATTTTTAGAACAAGTTAATTAAATAACTCAACCTAAGCAAATTTATAGGATGATTTGATTAAATCACTCACCCTCACTAGATCACATGTGTGCCAATACACACACATGTATATGTAAATATATATGTATGTATGTAGACACACACACACACACACACACACAATACATATGCATATGTGTATTTGTGTATAATTGAGATTTAATGATCTCAATGGGCATGTCACAACTCATATTTAAATAATATTGGGTGAATCATTACCCTTCAATCCAATATTTACACATTCAAGGTTTAATTTTGAACCTCTCTTAGATCCAATGCTTCATAAGGAAGCATCTTTACCAAGGAAAAAAATACTAGGTGGAAGCATGGTTTTAATTAACCCATGTGTGAAATCCTTCCTTGCTCTCTTTTAATTGAGTGTTTACTATAAATCATGGGATAACTACATATTGTTGAGGTCCTCTTCAGTGTATTGGCTATGTAGGCAATACCCATTGACATATGGGTTAGTTTAGCTTGTGAGCTCACTAACCAATTTTATAGCAAGGTAGAAATACTAAGGTGAAAAGTTAGGCTTTTGATATAAATATATTCATCTATAGTATGTGTGTTTGAATAAAATACATAAGCAAAAAAACAACAAAAATCTAAAAGCCCCAGGTGGTCACTCTAAAATACAATGACTATTTTGTATTGGACAGATCCATTGATATAAGGACGCCTACATTGTTGCAAGTATCCCAAGGATGACACAAGTGTTCAAGCTTCCAAGGATAATATTTACATAATATTATGACTAGATCCTAATCTTGCTTCTAATTTATTCTACCTCTATACTTCTCAAATCTAATATGCATTTTAAAATAACCTGAGTATTATTACTTCTTCATGTTTATGCAATCAAATTATTGTTTTTAATGTACTTTATATATTTAACATAACTCAACTTTTTAATTTAGAATATTCATTTATTTGAGTTTTCAATCAATTGACCTACTCTAGAATAGTTTTTCATCCATTTAATTTGGTTATTATACCTCTTAACCCTTTAAAAAATCCATTTTTTTAAGGTTTAAACACTTTACTATTAATTTTCAATGTGTTCATGGCACATTTATTCAAGGTGTACAAAAAAGGTAAAAACATATTCAATAAATCTAATTATGTCCCATAATGCCATTCAAAATGTTGACGGCACTATATATTACCTTGTGATTGAGAAGCAACCAAAATCTATCAAGTGTTTCACTCTAAGTTGACATGGCAAAGGTGAAAAGGTGACCAAGACTTAGAAATCAGTGAGGAAACACTATATAGGATTTCACCACGTGGTTGTGACACACATAAAGATGAAAATATATTGAGATCTAGACATCTATAAAAGTTGAGTTTAATGTTGTAATGCATATGCATAGTCTACAAGATGAATTGGATATCAAATGTGAATTTTTGGACTTGGTGGCCTCCTTAACATAAAGTTGATGGGATTGTACATGTGAAAAGTTGAGATTATCAACCATATTACCAACAAGAAACCCATTAAAAAAATTTAATGTTTATTTCACACAATATGTAACATTATTGTCATATACATTGAAGAAATACAAAAAATATAATGCACAATGAGTTATGAAAATGTCACGAGAGTTGTTAAATAGTGAAGGACACCATTATCACTATAACATCCATAAAAATTTAATTAAACTTAGTTTTTTTTAATTCAAAAATACAATAAAAACTATATACACATTAATCTAGTGAGAAAATTCTATTCCTAATGCAAACCCCTAAAATAAAATGCAATTACTATATCCTATTTGCATTATAACACCATAAATAAAAGGAAAAAAACTAACTAACAATAACAAGTTCAAATACATTTCCCCTAAAGTGAATGAAAATAGAATGTAACCTAGAAATAATTGTTGCTTAAGATTACCCGACAAATTTAAAAAAACATAAACATCAACAAAATATTATTTAGATTGGAAAAACATAAAACCATGACTATAGAAACAAATGCGACTAAAATGGTCTATTAATATTGGGATTGTCGACCATTTATCAATGGAATTAGTAGTATTTTACCATAAGAGTTGGATATGTGTGTTTAATTTATCTATTTAGATCATAATGATAGTAATCGTTGATCTTGTCCAAGCTCAAGATGGCAACACAAAAACAAGGTCAAAAATTTTCCTTCTTTAATGCACAAAAAGAGAACAATGAAATGGGAACCATCTCTTGAGATTACCCACAAAAGAAAACAAAATGAAAACATAAACAAAGCCACACCCACACTGAAATTAGAAACAATTGACCATTGTAAATGTCCCATATAGATTTGTGGAAAAAACAAAACTCTATCCATAGAAACCGAGACCACCTATGTTACATTGTATATAAACAACAACAATATAAGATATGAATATATGTGTTAAATTTGTCTATTTATAAAACAATGGATTTATTATATCCAAACTATCCCATGTGCCACTTTACATTCATTAATATTAGAAGACACCCTTTCATTTCACTATCAATTTGTATTAATGACAACAAAAAGTTTGAAATTTGGGTAAGTGCACAAAGTTGGGGGACAATTTCGTGGACATTTTTGGTAATGTGATCATGTTAATAAATAATGTGATCACATTATTTAATTAATGAGATCATGTTATTTAAATTATGGCTCATTAATTAATGAACCATAATGTAATCGTATTATTAAATAACACGATTGCATTTTTTTAAATAATAACATAATCACATTATTATTATTTTCAATAATGTAATTGTGTTAATAATGTGATCAAGTTAAATATATTACAAAAAAATAAAAAATTGAAACCCAAATACAATTTTTTTATTTTTCATTTGAGTTTCCTTTGCTATCCTTCCCTTCCGTGATCATGTTTTGTGTGAGAGAGACAAAATCTTGACATAAAGCCACTAAATTCATCCCAGGGAGCTGTTAATCGATGATGTCACCATGTAGAAGAGGTAAGTGCTAAAAATTTACACTTGGTAACCCTAATTTTTAGTAATATTTAGTTGTAATTTGTTTGTTTTAAACATCCCATCCTACTAACCCTCCACAGAACACTTTTATTCCTCCTTCTAACCCTCCACCTAACCCTCCACAAAACCCTCTTATGCCTCCTCCCATACCTCCACCTAACCCTCCTACAGTTCCACAAAACTCCCCAAGAAGTGATGAGATTCTAATTGACAACATTATGGGAAATAAAATTGAAATTGAAAAATTAATTGGAATTATGAGGGATCCCACTTCCACCAACCCCTGCTGCACCCATCTAGCCAATTCCTTAGAGACATTATTAGGTCAAATTGACTCTATAACAAGTCAAATTGATAGATGACCTTCATATCAGGATAGTTATGGGGGATTATTATGATGACAAATTGTCAACACTTGAGGTCAAGAACAAAGAAATATCAAAAACCTCCATTTGTGCCTTATTTATTCACCTAGCCACCAACGCCCTATTTCTCATAACTTCTAAAAAATTTCCAATCCATCACTACTAACATAACTTAATCACAACCAATTTTTGGGATCGATGGTGGATGGTGTTTGATTATCCACCATGTAATAACCACAAGGTCCCATTGTATTTTTTTAGGAAAATCTATTGTGAGTTTGTCCTCAATGAGATTCTAAACTATTTTGATTTTAATGAGTTTTAGGACCGAGGTAAAGGCTCTGTGTAAGATTGACTAGGTACATGTCATGCACCTAATCATCCTACAAAGATCTATATCCAAAATCCACTTTATCATGATATCCCCTTTATAGTTCAATAGTTCATGGAGATAAACACTTTTCATGCTCTTAGTTCACTCACTGATAAACTCATTCAACATACGAGTAGCCTCTCATAGAATGATGCTAGAGATATGCCACCTAGTGTGCATACCCAAACCCACCTTTGTATTTCTTATGGAGCTATGTGAAATGGACCTTTTGATGATGATGGCATTAAATTTTTAGAGGGATTGGATAATATTCTTATTAGTGATTAGTTTTTGGCACACACATTTGGTGTGCAGACATCATCCACTACACAAATGCATGTATATTTTATATAAATGTCATGTTAAATTTATGTTATACATGCAAATTTAATTTAGCTAAAAATTAATTTACATAGAAACTGAATGATTTATATCATTTTATGTCACAAGAGGTGACGGTTCCTTCATCATCATAGTCAACATTTACAGTATTTGATTTGATGTAGACATTATTTAAATATTAGGATCCAACTATTAGCCCATCCACTATTGCATCTGTCTTTGTTAGGATGACACCTTTTACTTATACAAAGGTAAAATTTCAAGTTAATCTTATCCTCTATGTGCATTTAGTCTATGTATATTTGCCTTGTAATTTTAAGTTAAATTTATCTATCAAGTATCTTGATGCATCAGTTCTAACAATCTTCCCTGATATGTATGGAAACACATACATGTACCAAATACCCAACTCTAATCATTTTTTGTCCTTCTTTGTCTTGTATCTTCAACCTCTTTATCTCTTTGATTACTTTACATCTACTAGGTCTTTCTTGTTCACTCTTACATACTCAATGGCTCTTAATCTTCCTTGTAGTCACTTCATCCTCCTTATTTGATTTAAGTAATTTGAATAATCAACTACCTCTAAATTATTTCCTTTTAACCTCAACATCCTCAGTTCATACTCTATTTTCATGTTCTCTCTCTTTATCCTTGCTTTATTCTTTACAATCTTCTTATGTGTTTTCATAGTTATGCATGTTAATTTGATTTTTACTTATAAAATAATCATAGGAACATCTACCTACTAAATTAAATCTCATTTCATGCATGCAACCATTCCACACAACCCCCAAGCTTTAACTCTTCACTTAACTCTTCTTCCTCTTTGACACCTTCCTTTTACTAGCCCTTTTTTAGGCAAACCTCCTTTATATTGAGTAAACTAAAATCATCACAACCAAACCAAACCCAAATTAAAATACCCCTTTACATCACATAGCTCATTTAGGATCATTCATAGTTTAATTCTCTTTGGAGAACACCTAACTCAACACCCCTCAAAAGTAATTAGGTCTTTTAGGACTAATTAAAGGTTACTAACTATGAAATTATACCATACAAAATAAAATCAACTTAAAACCTTAAAAATCCTCTTCTTCCTATATAAATACACCTGTACACAAAATTTAATGACTTTTCATTAGTTAATTTAGTTGTTATCTCATTTTCTAGTTTTAAACCCTAACTTGTGTTGTCTCAGTCTTGCACCTACTTGAGAGTATAATAAATGATATATAATGAAAATTTGACCCTTATGAAAGCTTCAAAGGATTGAAATTAATCTATACTTACTCAACACATCTGATCAAACTATTACTTTTTCTTTCTCAATACTAAATCACTCCCAAAATGTAGTTTTACATAATTTTTGTACCCTTCCAATATGACTATGCCAACATATAGGGAAAAATAAACCCTTAAGACCCTTTGCCTTAACTTGAGATAAATTAAAAGAATCACACACATGGAAAAAAAATATCCCACATCATTCACAATACCTTCAATTGTCAACTCTATTTCCAAGAACTCTATATGGTCTTTATTTATGACTATGCAAACTTAGAATTGATACTAATTGGGTTGTATATAATCTTCCCATGTATTTTACAATACTTTAAATATATTTAAATTAATTTAATAAATATCCTCTATCCCTTACTCATCTTTTAATCATTTATAATGACACTTTAAACTGACTATGTTATCCTCTTTCTGGCTATGCCTGAAGACAGAGTATTGAAACTTAGGTTTCACCACTTTGAACCTATAGACTATTGACTTGATTATTCTTTGATTAGAGATATGAACACCATAGGATTTATCATAAACTAATAGACAATTATTTATATTTTATTCTATCTAAAGAAGATTTACAAATAAGGATAAAGTTCTTGATATGTCTCGTATTCCTTTTCTCTGTCTAACTTTACCTTATCGAAGTGCTACTACTCTTTTTTCCTCTTGCACTTCCACTCACACTTTTCCTACATGTATTAAAATTTTTATATTACCTCCAACATGAAAAATACTTGTTATTCTTGGCCATTTCATTTTTCATGGTACACACTTCCATGATTCTTGGTTTACATTGTCTTTTCATGATATACACATTGAAATACGTTGCCATATGTATCTTGGTTTACATTGAGAAAAACATGCCATATATATCATTGATACTTTATATAAAAGTGAGACCCTATTTACATGAACAGTTGATGGCTCAAATAGACACTCCTCTCTTTCTAAGAGCCAAGACAAACATAGGTATTGTTGATGCAATGTCATCTACACAAACACTAATAGAGCTATATATTAAGTTATAATTTTGAATTGTAAAAGAGACTTTTTAAAATAATTTTACTACATACTTGGGGAAAATATAATGTATTTTGTATGCAGGGTTTCCCTATGACATTTGATAGTCCCAGTCAAATGATTAGTAGGGCAATTTCTCATGTTTCTCCCATATTTTAGATTCTTATTCAAATGACTAAGCCTACCATTGACTTGTTTGAGCACCAAAAATAGATTGAGAAGGACCATGAGCTTAAAATAAGTGCATGTTTAAATGATTTTTTATTGTAGTTTAAAATTAATTTCTTAACAATTTGTTGAATGTAATTTGTGTTAATTTTGTAATAATACTTGTACTTGATCTGATTTAGTTGCAAGCGAGTTACGAGCGTAAGACCTGTAGTCAGATCTTAGATCAATCTAAGGCATTAGAGGTGTCTCCATATACTAGTATGGAATCCCAAGGAGAGTCTTCTTTGAGAAAGGTAAAGAGAGGCAGGGTATTTGATGAATAGAATGTCTTACATGAGATGTACTTTTTTGTATGCCTATATGGCAATTCATGTATTTTTGGCATTGTAAATGCATATATGAAATTCACCTAACATTAGATACTATGTTGGCATATGTAATTTTTTTGCATGCCTATCATGACAATCTATGAATTATTGGCATTGCACACATGTGCCTATATTATATCCCTATCATGGATGTCTATCTAATTTATATTTAATTTTTATTTCATTATGTGTTATTGTATAGTGTTGTTTTGATCTTCCAAACTATTATCTATCAGATCTTGTATTTAATGTTGTACACAAATGAGAATTAAAAAATTATTCTTTGAAATGCTATTAATCTCGAATCTCCCATATTTTTTTAAATTAAATTTTTTATTTCATTATGTGTAGTGGAAATGACTAATGACACTCTTATCTATTTTGCATTTGTTATCAAACATTTAAAAGTTTTTAATTAATCATTAACAAAATTTGATTATACTTAAAACCCATACCCAATCATGTTCAAACTTGTATAATGCAAAGACATAAAATCATTCATGAATCTCTGAAAGTTTCTCACTCGAATAACTATACCTATAAGTTACCTCATCTTTCACCTTCACTTGGATCTAAAGCCTTTTATATATATATTCTTGAAACTAAGCCTATTTCTGGTATGCTTTCTATCATACCCTAATACCACCTAAAGCACAATTTTCTCTTCTATGTTTAATAAGGCTATGAAATTCCTATTCATATGCTCTAAGATCATGAATAATTCCAACCTCACTTATCCACTCTTGTTCTTAACTTGATTCAAAATCCACTCTCAAACAATCTTCTTTTAAACTATCTAATTACTCATTAGGTCAATAGGTCAATAGGTGAATTACTCATTAGATCAATAGGTCAATAGGTCAATTACTCATTAAGTTTCTAGGTATCTAGATACAATTGTTACTCTAATAGGTCAATTTATCAAAATTGAGTTTTTAGCTCTTTAAAATTATATTTCTAGTAGTTCTTTAACAATTATAACATGTTATATCCCTTACGTAAGTTTATAGAACTTAGATCAACCAAAAACTCATCTTACCCATGTTTTAACATGTTCTATAGGCCAAAAGTTTAGTAGAACTATTATTCTGATGCTTCCTAACCAAAAAATGATACTATCAACACATCCAGGGGGATAGATAATGTTGACGATTGATTTATTGTCTTCTTATCAGGCCTAATCAATAAAACCACCACCTATTCTATCCTCAAGAATGCCCTTCCAAATACAAGAAAATGCATTTTTAGCCTAAGTTCAAACACACATAAAATGAAACCTATATGTCATTTTCATGAACTGACAAATCTATCCCTTGACCTTTTAATCCATCTAATTTCACTTGGATTACTCAAGTGGAACCTTTGAGATCAGTCAATTAGACAATTTTTAGTGATGGGTACAAAAATATAAGTTTTTGGCATTGAACAAACAACTTCCTGAGCTCTAACTGCCATTTCTGCCTTCAGGACATCCATCTAGGAATCTATCACTTCTATAACATCCATATAGGAAAATTAAATGTTATCACACTATCATGACATTAAAATCCACCTAGAAGTGCATTTTCACTACTGTTCTAAAGCGCGAAAACACTTACTAGGGATTATGTTAAGTTTAAGTTATGGTTGTAGAACTATGGTTTTGATTCTTCCTAACCAAAAAATAAAATTACCAGCACATCTATGGGGGAGGATAATGTCTATAAATTGGTTTTTGGCCTTCCACTAGGCCTGATCGACAAACCCACCACCCATTTTGGCCTTAAGAACACCCTTCCCAATACAAGAAAAATGTAAATTTTTAGCCTAAGCTCAAACATGCATAAAATGAAACTTATAAGTCATTTCCGTGAACCATAAAATAACTTTCCTACATTTTTAATCCCTATAATCGCACCCTATATCACTCAATTGGAAGCTTTGAGAGCAATCCTTGGGACAAGTTGTAGTGAGGGGTCCAAAAATGTAACTTTTTGGCATGGAACAAGCAACTTCTTAAGCTTTAACTAACATTTCTACCTCTAGAAACTCCACCTAGGAATATATCATTTATATCACATCCAAATAGACAAAATACATGTTATAATACCACCACAATTTTCAAATCCACTTGAAAGTACATTTTCACTACCGTTCTGGAGCATAGAAACACTGACAACAAATGTTGTCAATGTTTAAGTTGTGATTACATAATTATTGTTTGAATGATTCCTCACCAAAAACTGACATTGATAACATGTATAGAGGTATGGATTACATTTAATACCAACTTATTGTTCTTCCATCAATCCCAATCGATAAACCCACCACCTATTTTGGCCCCAAGAATGCCCTTTCCCAATACAAGAAAAAATTAATTTTTAGCCTAAGTTCAAAAATGCATAAAATAAAACATTTGAGTCATTTGCATGAATCATCGGATCCATTCCATAACTATTTAATCTTTATAATCACACTCTAGATCACTCAGATGGAAACTTTGAGGGCAATTCATTGGATAAGCTACAATGAGGGGTCCAAAAATGCAACTTTTTGGCATTGAACAAGCAACTTCTAGAGCTTCAACTAGCATTTCTATCACTGAAACCTCCACCTAGGAATATATCACTTTGATCACATAAAAATATAAAAATTACATGTTATCACATTTCCATGATGTTAAAATCCACCTAGAAGTCCATTTTCACTACCATTCTGGAGTGCAGAAATACTAACAACAAATGCTTTCAAAGTTTAAGTTGTGGTTATAAAATTCTAGTTTTGATACTTCCTGACTGAAAAATGACACTAACAATACATTCATGCATGTATAAAATCTAGGAATAGGATATTTTCCTCCCATTATGCTTGATCGACAAACCCACCACCTATTTTGGCCTCAAGAACACCCTTCCCAATACAAGAAAAATGTAAAAATTTAGCGTAAGTTTAAATACATGTAAAATAAAACTTGTAATTCATTTTTGTGAAATGTTAGATCCTTCCCATACCTATTTAATCCATATAATCATACCCTATATCACTTAGGTGGAAGCTTCAATAGCTATCCATTAGATAAGTTCGAGTGAGGGGTCCAAAAATGTAACTTTTTGGCATTGAACAAGCAACTTCTTGAGCTCTAACTACCATTTATACCTCTAAGACCTCTACCTAAGAATATAGTAATTTTATCACATCCATATAGGCAAATTACATTTTATCACAATACCATGATGTTCAAATCCCTTAGAAGGAGCCAACAGTAGCATATATAAACCCATATTTCTGTTGCTAGGTATACATGTGCTACACAACTCACATCCCCTTATGAATTTTTCAACATCAACTTGCATGTAATCCTCTTTGCAACACCAATGCCAAAATTACTTGCAACTTTAGAAGTATGAGCTTCCCTCATAGCTGAACCCTTCATTTTTAGGCACACAAAACTTACCCAATTTGTAAAGAAAACCATCTTGGAGATTGCAATCCTTTAAGCTAAAAATCTGCACTTTTTTCCCATTTTGCTTGTTGAAATATCTCCCCAAAATCTATATCATGTCCATCTTTTTCACCATATGCCGCGTGGACAAATGGCTCAAGCTCTGTTATAGTGCCTAGTGCTGAAAGCAAAGGAGGTCTAGACAGCATGCCAATGAACTTGTTAGTCACACATTTTTTATGCTTATAACTAAATGAAATTTTTGCAAGAAACCCATCCATTTATAGTGTTGTGCCAACTACAATGTTGATTGGGATTGTAAATATTGGAGTGGCTTATGTTCCATATGAATAATGATTTCTTTGCCCACTTGATAATGCTTCAATTTCTTGACTACTTAAACAAGAGCATGCAATTTTGTCATATGTGCAGTGATTAAAAATTGCTACTATTGCAGAGAAAGATGAACTTCCTCAAGATTTGAAAAACACTTACAAACTTCTTGTTTCGGTAACATTAGAAGGTTTGGGCTACTTTAAAATAGCTTCCACTTTTCTTAGATTAATTCTCAACTCTCCATCTTCAACAATATAGACAAGTGATTTTTTTACAAACTCACATTTATTCTTATTGAGGAATAGTTTATTCTCTTTCAAACCTTGAAAAATTCGCTTCAAAGTTCAAATGCTTTAGATGTTGATCATGATTTTTTATTAAAACTAAAACATCATCTAAGTAAACAATGACAAGTATCTATGAATTGTCTCAATGCCTCATTCATTAGCCTCATAAAATTAGCAAGAGCTTTACACAACCCAAAAATAAGTACAAACTATGCATACTAACCTTGCTTTGTTTTGAATGTTGTTTTCCACATATTCTACTGGATTCTATCTTGATGATACTCGAATTTCAAATCCAACTTTGTGAAATACTTAGCATGTTGAAGTTGGTCCAATAGATCATCAATCCATAGAAGGCATATGTTTCGGACGGTTATTTTATTCAAGGCCCTACAATCAATACACAATAGGTGAGTCATAGATAGAAATGCTTAAGCATTTGAGTTGGGGGACCTTTCAAGTGAATATTTGGGAGTCCCACTTTTTTGAAGTGGATGTTCTAGATGCTTTGGTAGGAGTATATTGTGAGTCTCCATTCGAAATTGGCAATTTGGAAAGGGAAGTATCATAGTTATTGAACTTCTCAAAGTAACTTTTGACGCTCTCCCAATTTATCTTTTTTCAATCATTGAAGTCCCCAAAGAAGCGACATTTATATTTATATATACTATTTATTACATTATTTCATAAGAAATTAGTTATAGATATGATTCGGCATGCATGGGTGGATATTGCAACTAAGTGCTCTGCCTTTTGGAGTGTGATTCCAAACTTTCCGCTCATATCTAACATTTTTGGACTTTGTGCATTTGGAAGAGACCAATCAAAGCATTGAACAAGAGAGGCCACCCCTATGTGAACCACGTGATGAGCTAAAGATAACCTCAGACATATTCTCCTCCCTGATCCAAATGGAATCAGTTCAAAATTTTGTCCTATATAGTCCACCTTTGACTCTAAAAATCTATCTGGAAAGAACCTTTCGGGGTCCTTCCATGATACTAAGTCCCTTCCAATTGCCCAGACATTTACAAACACCTGGGCGTCCTTGGGTATAACATATCCATTTATTTCACAGGAGCTTTGCGCTTTATGTTGGATTAGAAGGGGTGCAGGAGGATGGAGACGGAGGGTTTCTTTTAGTACTGCATGAAGATAAATAAGGTTGTCAATGTCTCTTTCTTGCACTATTCTTTTTTGTCCCACAACCTCGTCCAATTCTTTCTTTACCTTTTTCATTATCTCAGGGTATTGTATAAGTTCAGCCATGGCCCATTCAATTGTCGTACTAGTCATATATGTCCCTGCACCAAACAAGTCCTACAAGAATAACAACCATAAATATCATATCTTCCAAAATACTTTAAGATAATAAAATAAAAACATGAATCAATATTTTTTAACCAATCAACTATATAAAAAAAAAAAAAAATTGATAATTATATTTTTTTTTAATAATATGTAATATATTTATTATATTAAAACAAATAATATAAAGAAAAAAATTACAAATAAATATAGAAGAACCATAATTATTAAACTTATATGTAAATAAAATTAAAGTAAACTTCAAAAATCTAAACTTAGCTTGGCCAAGTTCTTAAATTTATAAACACATGATCTTAAATTTTTAAACTTTCAACATATAATTTTATAAATTTAAATTTTTAACATATTTATATATAATCTATTAGAATAGGTGGCCAAGATTTAAACTTAAAAGTATAGAAATTAAATATTAAATAATATGATATACAGAAGGTAGTGGATCATATTTTAAAAATTATTTAAGGAAAACTCTCGGTAGAAAAAAATTATAATATAATTGATAAAGTTTCAATAATAAAAACTAAAAATTAGAAAATATAAAAGTATATAACACAAATATAAATATAAATATAAATATAGATTTTCTATTAAAATTTACAATTTTTTTCATTTATATTGATTTAAAAGAAAAATATCTCTAAATCAAAATTGAATTATTAATAAAAGTTTAAAAAAAAAAAAACCTAAAGTGAGTTTTATATTAAAATGATATTCTAAACTTAATAAGATATGTACCTTGACATTAAACTATTTATTATTAAATATTTATATTGTAAATGAATCTTTTTAAATAAAAATCAAATAATTATACTAAATTAAATAAATTTTAAATTAAAATTAAATTGTAATAAAAATTTTAAATTTTTTGAAATTATTGATTTAATAAAGTAAACATTTTGAAATGAATCAATTATAGAAATATGAATCAATCGTAAAAATATAATGTAGAAATCATTTAACAAAACAAATTAACCTTTTCACCCAACTTTATTAAAAAAATGGAATTATGACTCGCAACAACTTGTGGTATAGGGTTATTGATTTTACAAAACAAACACTATAAAACTTTTCACAATTCATAAAAATTGAACGAATATTTTTGAATACCAATATGTGAAAGTGATTCATGTGGGAAAATGATTCAATTCTATTTTTATAATAAATCATTAAATGAATGTAATCTAAAATGTCAATCCAAAAACTCTCACATCATTACAATGATTAAATAACGATCTAAATAATCTTATTTATGAAATATAGACGAATAAGTAGGTTGATTAGACGAATATATAGGTTGATCAAAGACGGACAGATGGATTAACATGATCGGAATGATGAATTTCTCTCGCCACAAATTAGGGGAATTTAAATAAGTGGGGGGAGAGAAAAGCAGCATTTAGCAGTGGGGTGCAGCGAGCGTCCGTGCCCACGTTTATTTGGATAATTTGTAATCCTGTACTCCGCCTAAAGGTCGTGCTTTCACTTTCACCATCACTGTCGTTAATGGGAAATGCTGCTACCGCGACCTCATTATTCAGGAAAAGGCAGCTAAAGCACGCAGGATATGACAATATTATATTTGCTGGCTGCGATGCGACCCATATCAGAGGAATCCTATGTGTCCTCTGTCCTCCTACATCAAAACCAAGTCATATCTTGATTAGATCTTTCTTGGGCCTGTCAAATTTCATCAACAAATGGGTGTGATTGATCTGTCATCTATGATATTGAAGAAGTAATATAAAGATATCCATGTTGAGATGGTAAAGCATTTGGGATATCTGATTTGAGATGGAAAGGTATTAGGGATATCAGGGTTGAGGTTGTGAGGTATTGAAGAAGTAATGTAAATTAGACGTATATAACTTGAAAGAATAAGGTTTTGAGATATTCATACATATTAAATATGTTAGATTTGAGTTAGTAAGGTATTGAGATAGCCACACAGATTAGGTGTATTTGTCTTGAGTTAGTAAGACATTGAGGTTGCCACACATATTAGATGAATCTGACTTGAGAGTGTAAGGCATTAAGGTAGTCACACCAGTTAAGGGGATCAAACTTAATTGAGTAAGTAATTGAGGTAGTCACACCGGTTCGGCGAATCCGATTTGAAAGAGTAAGTCATTGAGGTAGTTGTATAGGGTAGGCAAATTTGACGTAAAGTAGTGATATAGATTAAGCATATCTAATTTGAGGTAGTGAGGCTTTGAGGTAAGGCGTATCCAACTTGAGATGGTAAAGCATTGAGGTGTGGTGTATCTAACTTTAGGGAGTCGCACAAATTAAGGATATCCAACTTGAGATGGTAAGGCATTGGGGATATCCAACTTGAGATGGTAAGGCATTAAGGATATTCAAACTGAGATAGTAAGGCATTAAGTGTGTCTAACATAAGTTAACAATACATTAGGCATATTTGACTTAAGGTAATAAGGCATCCAAATTGAAAGAGTAAGACATTGAGAAAGTTACACAAGTTAAGCACATCCAGCATGAAAGAGTAAGGCATTGGGGTAGTCACACTGATTAGGCGCATACGACTTGAGCTAGTAAGACATTGAGGTAGTCGCATAGATTAGGTGTATCTTGCTTGAGTTAGTCACACTGATTAGATGAATCTAACCTTGAGAGAGTAAGGCATTAAGGTAGTCACACCGGTTAAGCATATCTTGAGAGAATAATGTGTATCTAGCTTCAAGTAGTCTCACAAATCAAGGATATCCAACTTGAGATAGTAAGCATTAGGGATATCCAACTTGAGATATTAAGGCATAAGGCATATCTAACTTAAGGTAGCAAGGCATTGAAAAAGTACACAGATTACGTACATCCAACTTTAAAGAATAAGGTATTGCAGTAGTCACATTGATTAGGTGTATCTGACTTGAGCTAATAAGGCATAGAGGTAGTCACATAGATTGGGTGTATCCGACTTGAGCTAGTAAGCCATTGAGGTAGTCGCACAAACTAGGAAAATCTTTGTTGAGAGAGTAAAGTATTGACATAGTCACTGGTAAAGAAATTCTGATTTGAAAGAGTAAGGCATTGAGGTAGTCACATAGAGTAGGCAGGTCTGACTTGAGAGAGAATGGCATTGAGGTAGTCACACAAAGTATGCAAATCTGACTTGAGAGAGTAAGGCATTGAGGTAGTTGCATAGAGTAGTAGATCCGACTTGAACCTAGAAGTGTATTTTTCTACCATTATAGAGTGTAGAAACACTAACAACAAATATTGTCAAATTTTAAGTTGTGGTTGTAGAACTGTAGTTTTAATGCTTATTGAATAAAAAACGACACTTAAAACATGGTCAAGGGGGAATATAATGTCTATTATCATGTTTTTGACCTCTCATCAGGCCCGATCAACAAACCCACCACCTATTCTAGCCTCAAGAACATCCTTCCCAATACAAGAAAAATGTAATTTTTTAGCCTAACTTGAAACACATGTAAAAAAAACTTGTAAGTCACTCTTTAATCCCTATGAATTAACTTGTAAGTCACTATTTAATCCATATAATTTCACCCTAAATCACTCAATTGGAAGCTTTGAGAGCAATCCATTAGACAAGTTATAGTGAGGGGTCCAATAATGCAAGTTTTTGTCATTGAACAAGCAATTTCTTGAGCTCCAACTGTGATTTATACCTTTGAGACCTCCACCTAAGAATATATCAATTTTATCATGTCTAGATAGTAAAATTACATGTTATCACACCATTAATACATTAAAATCCACCCAAGAGTGCATTTTCACTACCATGTCAGAGTGCAAAAACACTAACAACAAATATTGTCAAAGTTTAAGTTATGGTTGCATAACTCTAGTTTTGATGATTATTGAATAAAAATTGACACTAAAAGAATATTTAAGGGGGAATATAACATCTAATACTAGGTTTTTATCCTCTCATCTATCTCTATTGATAATCTCACCACCCATTCTGGCCTCAAGAATGCCTTTTCCAATATAAGAAAAATGTAATTTTTTAACTTACGTTCAAACACCCGTAAAACAAAACCTGTAAGTAATTTACATAAACAATAAAATACATACCTTAATTATTTTATCCCTATAATCTCACTTTATATAACTCAGGTAGAATATTCAATAGTAATCCATTGGACAAGTTACAGTGAGGGGTCCAAAAATGTAACTTTTAGGCATTGAACAAGCAACGTCTTGAGCTCCAACTACTATTTCTACCTCTGAGAACTTCAAATAATAATATAAAAATTTGATCACATAAAAATAGGAAAATTACATGTTTTTACATTTCCACAATGTTCAAATCCACCTAAAAGTGCATTTTCACTACCATTCTGGAGCATGGAAACACTGACAACAAATGTTGTCAAAGTTTAAGTTATGGTTATAGAACTCTAGTTTCAATGATTCTTGACTAAAAATTGACACTTATAACATTTACAAGGGGTGAATAATGTCTATGATCATGTTCTTGGCCTCCCATAAAGTCTGATTGACAAACCCACCACCTATTCTAGCCTCAAAAATGTCTTTTCCAATATAAGAAAAAGGCAACTTTTTAGCCTAACTTCAAACACACGTAACACAAAACTTGCAAATCATATTTGTTAACCATCAGATCAATTTTTTCCTTTTTAATCCCTATAATTTCACCCTAGATCATTCAATTGGACGCTTTGAGAGCAATTTTTTGGACAAGTTACAATGAGGGGTTAAAAAATGCAACTTTTTGGCATTGAACAAGCAATTTCCTGAGCTCCAACTGCCATTTATGACTTAGATAACTCCACATGAGAATACATAACTTTTATCATGTCTATATAGTAAAATTACATGTTATCAAACCACTAATATTTTCAAATCCACCCAAAAGTTCATTTTTACTACCATTTCAGAGGGCAAAAACACTAACAATAAATTTTGTCAAAGTTTAAGTTGTGGTTGCATAACTCTAGTTTTGATGCTTCCTAACTAAAAAATAACACTACCAACATGTTTGGGGTGGAGTATATCATCTATTACTAGGTTCTTATTCTTCCATTAGGCTCAATCGATAAACTCATCACCAATTCTGGCCTCAAGAATGTCCTTCCCTATACAAGAAAAATGTAATTTTTTAGCCTATGTTCAAACACCCATAAAAAAACTGTGTAAGTCATTTAAATGAAAAAAATAAATACCTATTTAATTCTTTTAATATCACTCTATATCAATCAAGAGTAATATTCAAGAGTAATCCATTGGATAAGTTGCAGTGAGGGGTCCAAAAATGCAACTTTTAAGCATTAAACAAGCAACTTATTGAGCTCTAATTGCCATTTCTACCTTCAAGACCTTAAAATAATAATATATAATTTAAATCACATCTAAATAGTCAAGTTACATGTTATGACACTACCACAATGTTTAAATCCACATGAAAGTGCATTTTCACTACAATTCTGGAGCGTTAAAACACTGACAACAAATGTTGTCAAATTTAAAGTTATAGCTATAGAACTCTAATTTATATTATTTTGGAATGAAAATTGACTCTACCAATACATATAAGGGGGATGTATAACATATAATATCAGGTTATTGTCCTCCCATAAGGTCGATCAACAAACCCATCACCCATTCTGGGCTTAAGAATGCCCTTCTTGATACAAGAAAAATGTAAATTTTTATCCTTAGTTTAAACAGCTGTAAAATGAAACATGTAAATCATTTACTATGCTTTGACCATTTATAAATCTATATATGATCACATACAACCTAATATTTTCTTATACTCAATAATATAGAATTCTTTACTAATAGTGCCAACCATGTGAAGGTAGAAGCTTATCTGGCACCACCAACCCACAAAAAATTGTTAGTAAGTAATTAAAAATGAAATTCATATGTACTACCTAGAAAATAAAAATCATTTGGTAAAATTTATTATATATACATTTGAAAATTCAACATATCTATGTATTTCAATCTAACAAACCACTAGGATCTGCTCTGACCTTGATAGTATCAAGAAAAGTTTCATGGTTTGACTCCTGAACTTTTCATAGTTTCCTATTTAGTGGCTTCCCATGATATTTTTATAATTGAATATTCATTAAAAAAATCAAATTTGAATCATGTAGTATCTTTCTATGCATTTCAAACTCTTCAAACAACTATTGATCTCAATATTTTATATGATATCATCAAAACCAAGTTTCAGTGACTACCACTAACCTAGTGGGATAGTCAATATTTTCTCCATCTATAATTGGGGAAATTAATTTTTAATTTCTTTTTACATACTAACACAAGTAGTAATTAGTTCTCTCTTCATTATCCTCATCTGAAATAATTGTAAAAACATGCCTTGTATCACAAAAAATCATTTTTAGTGATAATATGAAGATGTATAATGAGAATAAATTACACATAATGAAAAATATTTCACGTATTTGTACTCGATCAACTACATGGTCAAAGTCATTTGATGATGTCATATTTTTAAGTTTTAATGATTTTGGAACCTGATATGTGTTGATTAGAATTAAAGGTTTTGAACTCCAATCATCCACCTACTTTTGTGACTCATACTCATTCCAAATAAAGTCCATGCATGCAGAACATAAGCATACCAAGTGTCTTATATGAACAATCCAAAAAATTACGTTTGAGTTATGAAATGAGTGGAGGTCACTTGAACCCATTAGAGTCATACAATCTTCATACTTTTCCAAGTGTTCTTCCTCCATTAACCAAAGATGTCTATGAATAGTAAAATTTAGCTGAACATTGTTGGATGGTGGAGCCTAATCTTATTTTAATGCCCAATTCTCGACAAGAGAGGTGTGTGTGTGGCGGGGGGCGGGGGGGGCGGGGGGGATGGGGGCGGTAGGTCGGGGGGACCAGGGGGAACACCCCCACACTATGGTCACCATTGTGATCCAAGGGGGTGGTGACCTATTTTGGAACCCTCCCTAGTGGGGGTTCGTGGGCAACACCTCTGAAGAAATTTTTTATGAAAAATACATTATAAAATATTATAATTAATCTAGACCATTATAATTATGTTTGAGTCATATCCAATAAATGTTTTAGATGTGGTTCACAATTATGAGAACCAACTCTTCTTTTCATAACATATCTTGCATTGAACAAAAATCTTTTATTGTCTTTCTAAAATTGAGCAAGTAACTCTTTAAGATTATTAGCTACAACCTTGTCCTTTTGTGGAAGTCTACCAGATAGTTGCTCAAAGCTCATTTTTATTAGGTTAATTAAGTCTTCGTGTCTTTCAATTTCTTTCATTAATGTTTTTATATTTATATTAAGTGTTCATCTTGTTTTTGAAACCATTCATTTTTTTTCTGTTTTATCAATTACTACACAAGTTGTAAGTATACACCAGGCAACATTACAATCTTGGTTGCATGATTTTAGGCCTAAAATATGATATTCATCATATAAATTTTCAATAATTTCATTGTTTTCATCATCTATGTTAGATGTTCTTAGTCTTAATGTGTACATTATAGGTCTCATCTTATTCAATTTTATCAATGAAATAAATAATTGACATATTTGACTATCATAATCCAAATTATGAAAGAAAGTATCCCAAATTTATTGAGCCAATCTTCTTGAATGGCAATAAGATATTATGTTATGCATTGGTTCTAAAATATTTTCATTGACTTCAATTATGTACTTGTCTTTTCTACACACAATTATTGGAGGTGTTGTTAATGGTGGAATTTATTAATAGGGTGTTTCAAAATCATTATTACTTTTATTTTTTAGAGGTGGGATGACATTTTATTAATTATTTATTTCTTCATTATATGTTTCCATGCAAATTGATTGATGGTTGATTGTATCACTATTTGCTTCCATCAAATTTTCTCCATTCATGGGTGATGAAGCATCATACATAGACTCATCATCAACAAAATACAAAACTTGGAACTTTGAATGTAAACTTCCAATAATATCTAATTAATTATTGTTAATTCCATTATTATTCATTTAATTATGCTTAATTTCATCATTATTCAATTCATTATGGGCAATTTAATAAATTTTTAATTCATTATTGTCAATTGGCTCATTTTTTATGGCATTTGGTTCATCAGGATTAGGGTTTGGACCTTGCCTAACATGAAGTTTTTGCATTCATATCTTGTTTTTCTCTCTCAAATCTTCTAATTTCTATGGTTTTTTGTTATTCAATATCTTCCTCTTCCTTTAACATGATCCATCACCCATCAAGTAAAATTATTAACTTTTCAAAGTTGGGGTCAAGTACATAGGTATCGTAGGTCCTATAGAAGTATGCAAAGAATGTTTGTAGGGAAAAATTCTAGATTTGGGTTTAAAATAGATGTTGAAAACTGAGCTTAGTCTATAATAATAATAATAATAATAATAATAATAATAATAATAATAATAATAATAATAATAATAATAATAATAATAATAACATGATCACATTATTTATTATATTAGGTCCTGCATCAACATATATATTGAGAAGCACATATTAAGAATAACATGATTCTATTATATAGTAACATTATCACATTATTCTTAATACTCAATCGGGGTTAGAAATTAACAGTGAGAATTGAGTGTTTTCTATATTAATAATAATGTGATTGCTTTATTAAATAGCATGATCATGTTATAATTAATATAGATTAGGGATTATGGATCATGGATTAAGGCATTAATGCTTAGGGTTTAGGGATTAGGTATTAGGGATTGCAATTTATGTTTTAGGGTTTAGGGATTAGTGTATGTATGGTTTAGGATTAAGGGTGTATATAAAGACTAATCACTTTATGCCATGTGTAAACCTAATTTTTACTACAAAGGATGTTAATTGGGACTGAATCGATTGGTAAATAGAGAAAGTTTTTGGTTTACAATTTAGGGTATAGTGTTTATGGCTTAGGATTAGGGTATACATGGTCAATTGTAAAGATAATTCATAGTATAAATGATGTTAATTTGGGATTAAATGATTAGTTAAGGATTTAAAGAGTTTATATTTATGGTTTAGAGTTTAGGAATTAAGAACATTAAGCATTAGGGCTTGGGGTATAGGTTTTAGGGTATATAAATTACAATCGTGATGGTGATAGGGGTAAATTAGAGATGATCAACCCACAAATCAAATTTTATAGTCATGTAATTAGGTTGAAGGGGTTTAAAATATCCCTAATTTACTTCTGACGCATAGTTAGATTGGTACTCCAAAGGCTAAGTTTTGACCATAAGTTTAAAAAATGCATTTTATGACATCTCATGATAAAATTAGCTATATTATAAGGCATGTAAGTTTGTAGCATATAGTGGGGATTAGGGAATAGGGATTACTATTTATGTTTTAAGGATTAGGGATTATGGTATAGGGTTTAGGTTTAAGGACTTGTATATAATGTCTAATCGCTCTATGCCATGTGAACCTAATTATTACTACAAAGGATGTTAATTGAGACTAAATAAATTAGTGAATAGGGAAATCTTATGGCTCAAAATTTAGTGTATAGTGTTTAGGTTTTATGGTTTGGGTCTTAGGTTTTAATGTATATATGGTTTAGGGTACACAGGGTCAATTGTAAATATAATTAAGGATAATTTGAATGACTTGGATCCATTGGTGACTATATAATGTGTTTTCAGTTTATCATTATACCCCATGTCATCATGTAGATTGAGTGAATTAGTCAAATGGGGTAATCAATCTTGTGATTTAGGCCAAACTAAGCGTTATGAACTTGATTCTTAGTCTAAATGTTGTTAATTTAGGAAAAAATGATTGGTTCAAGGTTTAAAGAGTTTATATTTATGGTTTAGAGTTTATGGATTAGGAAATTTAAGGATTATGGCTTAGGGTATAAGATTTAGGGTATATAAAGTACAATCATGAAGGTAGTCAAGGTAAATTTGATCTCCTTGAACCTATATCTATGAGTAAAGAATGTGATTTTGAGATCAATTAACACCCACATCATCAAAGATTGAGCTAGTTAAGTTAATTATGGTTTAATGAATGATGAAAATTTGACCAAGTTTATCCTTATGAACCTAATTCTTATTATGATATATATATATATAAAGGATGTTAATTAGGGCTAAATTTATTAGTTTAGGGTTTAGGGTCTATAATTTAAAGGGTTTGGGGTTTAGGGATTATGACTTAGGGTTTAATGTAAATGGTATAGGGTTTAGGGATAAATTTAAATGGTACAAGGTTTAAGGTTTAAGATATAAGATATAGGGTACAATCACTAAGGTAATTGAAGAACATTTGAGTTGTTTGTTCACCTATTTATGATAATTACCTTCATTTTTGCATTTCTGATAAAAGTAGGGTCAATTATGCCATGTACATGTTGCATACACATTATACAATTGATTGAGTCATAAATTTGGTTTAGGGTCTCAATTTACCAAAATCATGCCCCAAATTATATAAATTGACTAATTAGATCAATTCATGATAGAATTGATCTTTTGAATTTACCCTAATTCATATCTTGCTCTTGAAGGGGTTCAAATTGAACTCAAATGCCTCCTTGATTAAAATAATCAGCTCTTTGGTTAATCATTTATGACATGACATTAGGGTTAATTTCACTCCAATTCACGTCATATATAATTTAAAATAGGTTCATGTGGCTCATTTTGTCCCTAATTACCTTCATAATTTAACTAATCAACATTTGTATTCATTAGCTGATGATTTCAAGTTTAGCTCAAAATCACATTTTATATATGTGGAACTTGCATATAAGTAAATAATGTCTCTTTAATTCAATTGAGCTAATGAAATTAGAGTTGATCAACCCTAAAATCACATTTTATAGTCATAAAATTATGTTTAAGGAGTTTAAAATAGCCCCAATTTACTTTAGATACATAGCTAAATTAGTACTCCAAATGCCAAGTTTTGGCCATAGGTTTAAAAATAACATTTTATGACATCTTGTGATAAAATTAGTTATATTGTAAGGCATGTATGTTTGCGACATGTAGTGGGCATTAGGGCATAGGGATTATAATTTATGTGTTAGGGATTAGGGTATATGTTTAGGTTTAAGGACCTATATATAACATCTAATCACTCTATGCCATGTTCAAACCTAGCTCTTATTATGAAGGATGTTAATTAGGACTAAATCAATTGGTAAATAGGGAACGTTTATGGTTTAAAATTTAGGGTTTATGGTTTAGGGCTTAGGATTTAATGTATATATTATTTAAGATACAGAGGGTCAATCATAAAGATAATTGAGGATAATTTGAATCACTTGGATCTAATTGTGATTATAAAATGTATTTTTGGGTTATCATTATACCCCATGTCATTGTGTATATTGAATGAATTAGTCAAATGGGGCAATCAGTCATGTGATTTAATCCAAACTAAGCCCTATAAACATAATTCTCAGTTTAAATGATGTTAATTTGGGATAAAATGAATGGTTCAAGGTTTAAAGATTTTATATTTATGGTTTAGATTTTAGGGATTAGTAACTTTAAGGATTAGGGCTTAGGGTATAGGTTTTAAGGTATATAAGGTACATCTATGATGGTGATTAGGGCAAATTTAAGCTCCTCAAACCTAGATATATGAGTAAAGAATGTGATTTTGGGATCAATTAGCCCCCACATCATCAAAAATTGGGCATATAAAGTCAATTTTGGTAATGAGTGATGTGATTTTGACCAAGTTCATTCTTGTGAACCTAATTATTACTATAAATATAAAGGATGTTAATTAGGGATAAATTTATTGGTTTAGGGTCTATAGTTTAAATTTTTTAGGGTTTGGGGCATATGGATTAGGGTTTTAGGTAAATGGTATAGGGTTTAGGGTTTAATTTAAATGGTACAAGGTTTAGGGTTTAAGATATTAGATATACTGTCCAATCACTAAGGTAATTGAAGAAAATTTGAGCTGTTTGTTCACCTATTTATGATAATTACCTGAACATGTTTGCATTTTTGATAAAAGTAGGGTTAGTTAAGGCATACTTGTTACATACATGTTATATATTTTATTGGGACATAAATTTGGTTTAGGGGATCAATTTTGCCTAAATCACACCCCTAATTGCACAGTTTGACTAATTGGATAAATTCATGACAGAATCAAACTTTTAATTTTGCCCCAAATCATATCTTGCTCTTTAAGGGCTTCAAATTGGCCTCAAATGCCTCTTGTATTAAATAAATCAAATCTTTGGTTAAATATGTATGACATGACATTAGGGTTAATTTAACTCTAAATCACATTGAATATATAATTTAAAATATGTCTACATGGCTCATTTTGACCCTAATTACCTCCACAATTAAACTAATCAACATTTGCATTCATTAGCTAATGACTTCAAATTTATTGAGCTTAAAAACACATTCTATACATGTAGAACTTGCATATAAAAAAATTATGTTTCTTTGCTTCAACTGAGCTAATGAAATTGGAGTTGATCAACCCCCAAATCACATTTTATAGTCATGAAATTAGGTTGAAGGGGCTCGAAATAACCCCAATCTACTTCAAATGCACAGTTAGATTGGTACTGCAAAGGCTAAGTTTTGGCCATAGGTTTGAAAAATGCATTTTATGACATCTTGTGATAAAATCTATTATATCTTAAGGTATATACGTTTGCATCATGTATGTTTGTGACATCTCTAAACTTGACAAAAGATAACATCTTATATGGAAAATAGCATACTAACACATTGATATACCTTGAAAATAGATCCTTATATAACTTCACTTACTAACTCAAACAATATTATCAGAGACTCAAACAATACTAAAAAGTTTATAAAAGTATTTTACCAGTTCCAAACATCACCAATTATCCATAAAAACTAATGTAGTCATGTTTAACCAAATTCAACCTCTTTTAGGACTGTACACACTCTTGACACAAAATAAAATGACCCTTGATTTATTTTTTATTGTCTTAAAACACCTTTTGAATCTTGTGAAGACTATAAATTCATTTCAAATAGCGACTTTCAAATAAATAATCCTTAAACATTTATAATATCACTGAACTCTCTTTCAAACCTAATACTCTAGGTCCTTTAGTACTTAGTTAGAGAATCCTTGTACTTCATTGATTTTTGGACAATATAATTTATTTAATGATGTACTAAATGAAATCTACCAAATTATGAGTGATTTAGATAAGTGGATCCTCAAAATCCAATTATTGACTTTTTGACCTTGTCTAAGTTGAACTAGGACTATCTGCATTTTTAAGAAGATTAGACTCATGTCAAATGAAAAATAAATTGATTCATAGGTTAATAGATCTCCAATTATCATTCAATGCCATCAAATCTTGATAAGAACATTGATTGCAAACAATAATCTTAATCAACCAAACTTTGTTCTTAAGACTACCAGGCCTAATGGCTACTTTAGTAGGTCAAAATGCAAATTAAATTTTTTGGGTGTTGTGAATATATGATGTGATCACGCAATTAACATGATCATGTTATTAAGTAACGTGATCACACTACTAATGCAGTTAAGAGCATGATAACATTTATACCATGATTGTGTTATCAATACAATCAAACTATTTGAATTTGAATTCAAATCCCAAGCCCTTTGGCTCGAGAATGGCTTGGATTCTTGAGCCTAAGGCTTAGACCTATCAATCTATAGCCGAGCTCGAGACTTATGATAAAAATGAAAAAAATAAACTTTGATCGTCAAATACACTATGAATTTTAACGTGAAAATTCAAAAACTTAATACCGTCAAGATAATCACGCTCTCCTATTTCTAAAAATATGATGTTTATAATTTTTGAACTAATTTAAGGTTTCAAACTATGTTGATTTCTATCTATACCTTTTTTAGGCTACTACATACCGCAAACATACATGTCTATACATGTTCATGTAATTTATGTTTCGTTAATCCAAGTGAAAAACAAATTATATGGTCACATATTAGGCTTAATTCTATACACAATAAAAAAATGATTTTTATTTTTTTGAGGTAGTTAGGCATGTCACATGGATGGCTATCCATTTTTTATCAGTTTTCAAGATCTATTTACTTGTAAAATTCATAAAAAAAAAAATTATTCATTAAAAAAATATAGGTCACAAACTAGAAGATCTTATCTAAATTCTCCCCAAAGGATTTCAAATAATATTAAATGTTGCTAAAAAAAGGTGCACCATACAACGATCTATCTACTCTATTTTCTTTTAAAAAATGGGAGTTCCTCTTCAAATTTTAGATGTTTGAACTAATTATACTTAACCATTTAAAAAAAATTAGTGTTTTGGAAACTAGACTTGAAATGCTACATTTCATATTCTTACACCATCTTCAAATTTGAAGTGTAGATATCTCAAATTATCTACAAAATTTCAGAGTTCTAAAATTTCAGGAAAATCAGGACCATAAATAAACCACTTTTTGTCCCGTAATTTTATGCACTTACCCATTTGATAAAATCTGATGCGTACCATCACAATAACAAGGTAACATATAATATATTTTTTAATCTCAAAAATCTTAAATTAATCTATTTTTTTTTTTCAATATTTAATTCTCATTAACAATTAGAAAATAATTATTTTGCACTGTTTCAAAAATTTAAAAAATGATTGAAAAATTATTTTAGAATTTAATTTTTTTTACAATCTAAAAATCTCTTTAACATTACTTTATAGATTATAGAAATATGATTCATTTTATATATCAATCACATAAAAATGAGGATATAGATATATATATATATATATATATATATATATATATATATATATATATATATATATATATATGAGAAAAGAAGGCAAATATAAGCTCCCACCCTCTAAATTTTTTTTAAAAAAAAGAAAGTAGTTGAAAACTATAGATCTTAAAATACCATGGTTTTAAAAAAAAAACAAATCCGTGTAAGAAAAATAATAGTGGACTTAACATCACGAGTTTGGTAGCCAATATCCATACAACCTTACTTATTCCGGAACCACCTAAGTTTCTTAGTTTAACAACCATCCATTCAACCAATTTTATGTCCGATCATCTTTACTTTATTTGATTCTTTCATAGTTTCATAATATAGTGTTAACATAGTGTCACGTTAGTTAATATGACAATCACTATTAAAAAATAAATACAAATTTTAATATGGTTTTTAAAATAATTAAGTTAAATATGTAACAGAAAATAATTATTAATAATAGTAATAAACAATTTATCAAAAGTTTGGAAATTAATTGGGATTCAATTAGAAATTATTGAAGGTAACAAATTTAAATTTAAGAATAATAAATATTAAAAAATGAAATACAGTTTTGATCATAATTAATAGTTAGGATAAAAAATTAATTAATAGTCAGTATCAATCTTCTTTTTTAGTAGGAGAGAAGAGCTTTTGTAGTCCATTGGATCCTATCATTGGCTATTTTTTCTATATCCAATCTCAATGTTTCCACCTCTGTGTTGTGCCCTTTCTTTTCGACTTTATAGTCTAAAGGTACCTTGAGTTTCTCCAATAAGGGTTGAGTAGTCAACACAACTAGAGCCAATACAGAAGAAGGATCCGAGCACTCACCTTGCACGGCTTCTACCTTTTGGCTGATCTCCTTCTTGAAGAGGGTCCCCAAGTAAGCAATAGAGTATAAGATCTTTTGGAATATGATAGAAAATGTTGTGATTACACCATAAAAATTCATAATTTGAAGCCCCAGCTTTGCTTTTTCAAATGACTCAAACATAAAGAACCAAAATCTAAACACCCTTATAAAAACTCCAAACTA
Organism: Torreya grandis; assembly: GCA_037957365.1. Taxonomy (NCBI): domain Eukaryota; kingdom Viridiplantae; phylum Streptophyta; class Pinopsida; order Cupressales; family Taxaceae; genus Torreya; species Torreya grandis. The sequence continues at coordinate 407,504 of JARHVA010005191.1, read as the reverse complement.
TCTTATCTTTATGACTTCCAAAGACATAAACAATTTGATGACTATAACTTTACATATTTTAATTGTAAAATACAATTAAATTTTTTGATAGAATGTAATTTTAGACCAAACCCTAAAAAAATTATAATAAATATATGGAGTATCTTCAATATAGGACAATGATGAATAAATAACCACCGTCAAAATATTTAATAATAGGCATCACCATCAAATTTAATCCCTCTACTTTGACTACTGATTTTGATAGGCACCATCATCAAATGTAGTCCCTGCACTTTAACTATGACTGGGTTACAACCCTCAGACATTGTATGAGGGATGTGTTGCTTCAACATCCCTAACTTCATTCACAAGTTTGGTCTACCTTGATCAAGCAAATGGTGAGCTTTCTTTTCACAATCATTTGGGTGAATGCAAGTCTGAACTGTCAAAATGGTGAAAACCGAATCATTGTGAAGCTGGTGTGTTAGTCCCAAGTTTATGTGGACCACAGGCACATGTCCGTGCAAGCATCGTGCAAGTGTTTGTGAGCAGTTATGTGGTCTCAAATTTCATGAAGCAGGGGCGGGTTTGTCCTAGGCAGAGAGTAATCAGACATGGGGAGGGAATTGTTCATTGTAATTATTCAAGTGGTTCCGAGCATTATCGACTGAGCCTGACTCAGTGGTTGTTGTGTATGTTGGCTAGTTGGCCCATTTATTGTACTTTGGACTAGATTGTCTTGAAGAGTTAATAAAATACATGTTACTCCCAGTTTATTGTATTGTGTCAATGCTCATGTGTGTTGAGTCAATTTCTTGATCTTTGCAAGTGTGTGTGTTTTTCTGTCCACTGCTAATCCTTTCTTTATACAAGTTGTTGTCCACTGTGTTTATGGGTGAACTTGTGTAGGTAAACACTGAAGGCTAGTCCGTAGCTCTTGTGAATCTCATCGCAATGAGGGATTCCCATTTGGAACAAGCAGTGTTGCATGGCCGGTCGGCTCTAAAGAGCTAGCCCCATGAAAGTTGGTATCAGAGCACGCAATTTGTGTTTTTATGGGATTGTGTTTGCCTAAAGTTAAATAGTCTTGTGCCTTCCCCTATCGAGTCAGTCCATTGTTGTCTAGTTGTTTCTAAGTCAATATGATAGGAGATCCACCTAGGATGTTACTTAGGAAAGTGGCCAGCAGGGGTCGAGAGTAAGGTCAAGGAAAAGGTGAAGGTAAAGGTGGTGGCAATTACCACATTGGTAAGGTGAAAGTGGTTGTAGTGGGTAAAGACCTTATTGAGTGAGTTGGTGCCCAGTTCCAATTAATGGAGGATAGTGTGGGTACAAGATTCAGCGAGCTTGAGGAGAAGGTGACTACCATGGGGCAGATGATCATGGAACTTACTGGCAAGTTGGAGAAGAGCTTGGTGTTCCAAATAGAGTTACAGGATAAAGTGGCTTTGTACCGATCAATGGTATCAGGTTTGGTGAAAGCATCAGGGTCTGGTTCTTTAGTCGTGAAGCTCCCCAAGTTGAAGGAACTGGAGTGTTATGATGGTGCGTGAGATGAACATCTTCTTGATAGTTTCTTCTAGGACATGGAGGAGTTCTTGGCAAGGCTAGGAGGTCTATCAGGTGCATAGAAGGTACACACTATTGTAAGGTACCTCATAGGCATGATAAATGTTTGGTATAAAACTTTGGCTAATGACATTGCATCAAGGAGTTTTATGCAGAGGTTGGACTCTTGGGAGGATCTGAAGGAAGCCCTTGGGGTTCAATTTTGACTTGGGAATGCAGCATGGTTGGCTAGGACCAAGTTGAGTGAGTTGAGGTAAGTGGGGGAGATGGGAGAGTGTATCCATTCTTTCCAAAGCCTTTTGTTGGAGGCCATCGACATATCAAAGGTAGATAAGTTGTTTTAGTTTACTCATGGTCTTCATTTATGGGCTTAGGTGGAGCTCCGTCGCCATGAAGTGTCTGATGTTAGTGAAGTAATTACTATAGCAGACCATCTCTTGGATTATAGAGGGGGTTATTCATCCAGAAACACCTTGGGCCCTTGCGCATCCATGTGGGGTCACGTTGGTAAGGAGTTGAGTAAGTCTTTAGGGAAGCCATTTGGTGAATAGGGAAGGAAGACTACTATGGAGTCATCAGAGGGATCTTGTAAGTCTTAGAACACTTCCATGGGTGGTGAGATGAAGTCACTAGTTGGAGAGTCGAGTGGGAAGCAGTCCCATTTGAGGTGTTCGACGTGTGGTGGGAATCACTACAAGAGAGATTGTTCAAAGTAGTAGGTGGTGTTTGTAGCTCAGAAGGTGGATCCAGATTAACTGCGTGAGTAGACAGTGTGTGTGCTCATGGGAGCTCATTGGTAAATGAAGCTTGGGTTCAGAGGTGGTTGTGTTGTAACTTACTGGAGTTGATTATTGTGGAAGGGGTGCTCATGAACTTGGGTGTCCTGAAATTGGAAGTCAACTAGTTTAGCCTTGGAGACTTGGCCTCTAGACCTCTAGAGGTTTGAGTAATATTTGTGTAGTTACAAGCCATCTATGTTGTGTTGAGGCAAGGTTTACCCAGGTTGGGTAAGGTGACAACTTTCCCCATCTTGGAGTTATTTTGTGTCAGATCTGTTGCAGACGTGCTTAGTGAAGATTGTGCAGAGGAGTGGGATTGGGAAGATGAAAGTGGTGTTGGGTTGAGTATGTAGAAGAGTGTAAGAACTGGTGAGGAGTTAGTGGATCTTGTATTGCTTGGTGGTAGTTGGGATGGTGGAGGGGCAGCATGTTCCTTTTTCTCGTTGATGTGGGGTGGGTTATTCACAGCCATTGGTATGCTCAAGGAAACATCATCTTGTTGTGTCAAAGAAAAGATAATTGATCATGTGCATCGTGTTGGTTCTAGAGGAGAGTTCTTGGGAAGGAATTCATTCCTGTTATTGGGCCTGGGGTATGGTGATCTGAAGAGTTTTCTTTGCCTATTATACTCTTGTTTGGAGTTTCATATTTGTTTGGGGGAAAGTTCGATGGGGTCACTTAGGCTTTGTTGGGTTTGTAGAGTCTTGAAGAGATGGGTCATCAGGGGCCATTTTCCTTCACCCCATGTTTGGGGGTTGGTGAGATCAGGGTGATCTTGTGAAGTTGCATTGGTTTGGTGTAGCTTGTGTAGGCAAGCCTTGTCTACATGTGGAAGTTACTAGATATATAGTTTATTTCTCAATTTTGTAGCCAGTCAGTTTCCTGAACAGTTTGTTGGGGTGAAGATAGTGGGTTACTTGGTAATTTCAAGTGGAGGGAGTTTCTAGTGGTGTTGGAATGGTGTTTTTCAGCAAGCTAGGAGCAGTTGGAAGCCCTTAGAAGTTAAGGTCATGGAGTTTGGCCTTGGTCTCTTAACTCAATATGGAGCTTGAATAGGGGATGTGTTTTCTCTCAGCTTGGGGTTTGAAAAGGAGGCATGTTAATCTCTTGACTCTGAAAAAATCTTGAAAAGGGGATATGTTTCTCTTAGCTTTGGGTTTGAAAAGGGGGTTATTTTGATCTCTTGACTCTGGATGGAGCCTGAAAAGGGGTGTGTTTATCTCTTGGCTTTGGGTCTAAAAAGGGGATGGGGTGGTCTCTTGACTCTAAAGGAAGCTTGTAAAGGGGTGTGTTTATCTCTTAGCTTTGGGTCTGAAAAGGGGATGTGTTGGTCTCTTGACTTTGGATTCTGGATAGAGCATGAAAAGGGAAGTGTTGGCCTCTTGGCTTGAAATGGGTCTGAAGAAGGGATGCGTGAATCTTTCAGCTCTGGGTTGAGTTTGAATAGAATATTGTAGCTCTCATGGGTTCCTGCCAGTGGGGTCATGCCGGCACCGAGGACGTCACCGATTTTTAAGAGGGGGAGTCAATGAGGGATGTGTTGCTTCAACATCCCTAACTTCATTCACAAGTTTGGTCTGCCTTGATCAAGCGAATGGTGAGCTTTCTTTGCAGAGTGATTTGGGTGAATGCAAGTATGAACTGTCAAAGTGGTGAAAAGTGAATCATTGTGAAGTTGGTGTGTCAATCCCATGTTTATGTGGATCGTGGGTATGTGTCTGTGCAAGCATCGTGCAGGTGTTTGTGAGTAGTTATGTGGTCTCAAATTTTATGAAGCAGGGGTGGGTTTGTCTTAGGTAGAGAGTAATCAGACCTGGGGAGGGAATTGTTCATTGTAATTATTTGAGTGGTTACGAGCATTATCGGTTGAGCCCGACTTGGTGGTTGTTGTGTATGTTGGCCAGTTGGCCCATTTATTGTACTTTGGACCGGATTGTCCTAGAGAGTTAATAAAATACACGTTACTCCTTGTTTTTTGCATTGTGTGAATGCTCATGTGTGTTGAGTTGATTTCCCGATCTTTGCAAGTGTGTATGTTTTTCTTTCCGCTGCCAATCCTTTCTTTATACAAGTTGTTGTCCACTATGTTTGTAGGTGAACTTGTGCAGATAAACACTGAAAGCGTAGTCCGTAGTTCTTTTGAATCTCGTTGCAATGAAGGATTCTCAATTAGAACAAGCGGTGCCGCATGGCCGTCCAGCTCCAGAGAGCTCGCCCCGTGACACATTGTTCTAGGTGTTGGTGACACTTCGGAGTTTTGGGACTATAGCTCACTTCAGCTCTTGTTTTAAATCTTATATTCACGGTTGGAATGGCTGAGAGAGAACCGGACGTAAAACATCATGGCTAGTATTATAGACGACTTGCAGGAAAAGTTCAAGGAACTCCAAGTTTCTGAAGAGTTTGATAAACAAGGCTTGGTACAAGCACAGGAAAGATTTTACAATTATTTGAAAGATATGGAACCCCAATCCGATTGCACAATCACCATTCTGATATGTTTACTTGTGGAATGGCACCCTGCTGTCCCACTCGTAGGCCTGTTACCCATTCAAGCAAAGAAACGTGAAATCGGGAAACGTCATGAAGGCCACGTTTTATTTGGAACACTATGTGCCGAAGCTCACAAGATTGTTGACGTTATGATGGTTTTAGAAGACCAACATGGAGATGGTGTTCGACTAGCATTGTACAATCCCTCTCTTTTCACATCAAGTACAGAAGATATGCGTAGGATGTATCCCAAAGGAGCTAAGGTTGCAGTCAAAGAGCCTTATCTCAAACCAGCTCAGGATGGTCTTCTAATGCTGCGAGTAAATAACCCTCAAAATGTAGATTTTGTGAGTTCCTTCCAAGAAAACCCACACAATGCTTCTCCACAGGATCTGCTTCAACTGCGGAGTAAAGGCAATAGCTGCTTCAAGAAATAGGATTGGAAAGGTGCCGGAGGATATTATTGTGAATGCATTGAGTTGGCTCTTTCTTACAAACATGAGACAAAATTTCACAGTTCATCTAACGTAGAAAAGTTTTAGAAAGAAGTGAATGATGCCCTTCTGTATTCGTATTCTAACAGGGCAGAAGCAAAACTAAAGCTCAAGGAGTACGGACAGGCATTCCAAGACTGTGACCATGCCTTACAGCTTGATCCCCTTCACCTCAAGTCCCTTTTTTGCAAGGGGAGGGCTTTGCAAGAACTAGGAGAGTACAAGTTATCCAGTAACTGCTTCCTACTAGCATTACAACAATGCCCAACTGCCCAAGAGATTAAATTGTTGTACGACAGATCAAAGAAGCTTAATGTCCAAAACCAATACGGTATGTTCGATCTCTCCGTCTATTTTCTCAATAATTGCAATCCACAAGACATTCCAGAGGTAAGTAATTACGTTGGTCCAGTGATCATTAGAAAATCCCTAGGGCGTGGCCGAGGTTTATTCGCTTCAGAGGACATAGATATTGGAGAAACCATGCTCGTAGAGAATGCAATTGCAGTGAGTGGTATTTGCAGGAGCAGAGTGGGATATGATCTGAAAGACAATTCCAGGAGCATCAGCGACAGTGTAAAGAAAGATACAGTGTCTCAAGTCATTTCTTGTGCATTGTCCTCGTCGAGGATATTGCAACAGGTATAGTGCCTTGCCGATTCTTCTTCACCGAAGGAAAGACGAGTTCCAGATATGGATCTGTTTCAGATAAATAATGGCAATTGGAATAAGTACGATGTCTGTGAAGCCCGCCAGAATTTACAGCTAGATATAAAACTGAGAAAGGCCATGGAGCTTAACTTGTTAATCACAAAAATTTCAGATGAAGCTGTTATATTTACTAATAATGAGAATCTCCCTAGAAGTTGCAGGGCAGACAGGCGATTGGGATTTTGGGCAATTGCATCTTTCATTAATCATTCATGTTTTCAGAATGGTAAATGCCCAAGCGGGAGCAGATGTGCCAGCGAATGGGATTTGAGTGCGTATGTGAGCGTTGCATGTTCGAACGGTCTCTAGGGCCAGGTTTTTCAAAAATATCTGAATCACTTGATGTGATATTGACTGAACGTATGTTGTGGGTGCGTAACGATCCAAAGAAATACCTCCAGTCTGTAATAGAGATTGCCATGCGGTTGGAGGAGGAGATTAAGGTGCAAGGTAATCTCATTACAGTTGAGGGAAAACAACTGATATTAGCATCCTTTGAAATTTTGTACACTGTGATTTTTACTTCTACCCATATATTCTCTGAATTGAATATGATCATGCAGTCACTTCCAACAATAATGGAAGTGGCGGAGGCCGTACAACCTGCTGTTCCAGGCTATTATGGTCCGTTTCAGACATATGCATGCCTCCCAGAGGGAGCAGATAAAAAAAGGCAGCCACCTCAATCTTCAAAAGGCAATGGAAGTTGGCGTAACAGTATTTGGAAGACAGGAAGAGGACGTTCTTAAATCTCTACTGAAGGCCAAACCACGCTGGCATACAGTTTTCAAAGCATGAAAGACAAGATTGCATCATGGCATTGGCACTTTAAGAGGTACAACCGGGTTTTAATAGGTTATATATGTATACATATGTACATGCATATGTATGTATATGTGTATAAATGTATATATATGTATATATATGTATATATATGTATATGTATATGTATGTATATGTATATGTATATGTATATATATACATATATATACATACATATATGTATATGTGTATGTATATATATACATATATATGTATGTATGTGTATGTATATGTATTTATATATATATATTCAGTGTATGAAATTGGTAGTGGCGTTGTAGTATTCTTAAGTTACATGCATTCCCAATTAAATATATTAAGGTTTTGTTTTGAAACGTGTCAATTATAGGTGTTGGTAAAGTGACTTTATCCAGAATAATCTATGATTAGAATTTATAATTAATAAGGAATATTGTTTTAATTAAAATATTTATTAAAATAATTGTATTTTTAATTATTTAAAAAATATTGTAATCAGTTTGCATAAATTATAAAAATATTTAAAAAAAAATTAAAAACATATTAATTTTGTAATAATATATATATTTTTTTAATTTAAAAAAAAAATTCTCAGAATTCCAAAATTTGATTAACAATCACCAATTTTTTTCCCTCCCTAAATAGAGATTATATATATTCGGGGGCCTCATTTAATTTATTTTGTACCACTATGATACATTGAGGTTTAAGATCTCATTTTCAACAAATGGCGGTGGCCACATTTGGATATATTATTACAGATGGTAATTTTATTAATAAGGTTATTGATTATAACAATATATAACGGATATTTTTATATTTAATTTATTTTTTATGATTTTTTATTTTTATTTTTACTTAAAGAGTATGGATGTGTTGTTTTAATATAAAATAATTTTTATTTTGATGATGGATTATATATATTAATCTGAAATGTGAGTTAAAATTAAAGATATTATTTCCAATATATATATAATAACATTTCAAAGTTGAGGTTATTTTATTCGTTACCATTTTATATAATAACATTTGTTTTAATAATGTAAGATATAAAAAATGCCCTATATTTAATTTTATGTAAAGCATAAATTCTTATTATTATCTTGATTGGAGAATGATGTTTGAAAATTGTAAAGAAAGCAAAATATATTTTGAAACTTGTGGTAAATAGGAGACTAACAAAATTAGCTTAAAATTTGTCATATCCTTAAAAAATGCAAGTAATATCAAAATAAGATATTAATGTCATATAATATGTATATATCATGAACTGAAATGCTGGATTGAATATTCTAATAAATGTTTGATTTTATCTAAAATACTTGTAATTAATTAATATATTTCCTATGAATAATATTTTCTTTAGAATTTGTTTCAGGATGTTTAAATGAATTAGAATTCTTATATATTTATAAACAAATTGAATTAAATTTTAATATTTAATATGATAGATGGTCCACACACAATTGACTAATAAGAATCTTAATCGATTTTAATACATACAAAATCACTTACTTATCATTGTACCTTACTTTATTTAAAAATATAAATATATAAAACGTTGTAAAGAAAGAAATTGAAATAAAATATAAATACAAAGAACATACAAAATACATAACACAACACTTTACCTTCGACAAATCAAATATGAGAAAGGCCCACTAAGATGATGTGCTTATCCCTTCTCTTTTTACTATGTCTTTTTCTAGCATATGTTTTTAATCTTCAAGTAGCCTTCGAGGACACCTTTACAATTCAAAATTGTCCAAATATTTACATAATACTTTGTTACTTCTTATAACTCTTCTCATAAAATTTATGATACTTAATGTACGACACTAATTAATAGAACAGTGAACTCAAACTCATAATTTCACTATTAAACTTGACTCCTATTAAATACCTTTGCTTATCATAAGGAACTATATGTATACCATTGTATATATATTGTATCTCTATAGGTTGAATGTATGTAATTGGTAGTGGCATTGTTGTTCTCTTAAATTACATGTATTCATAGTGATATGTTTTATGTTTTGGTTTTCTTTTAATTTTGTGCTTGTTCTTTTGAAATGTGTGTTATAAATATTCGTAAAGTGATTTCATATATGTGTGTGTGTATGTATGTATATATGTATATGTATATGTATATGTGTATGTATGTATGTATGTATGTATGTATGTATGTATGTATATATATATATATATATATATATATATATATATATATCCAAATTGTAAAACACAATTAATAATTCTACCCCTATTCCCCACTCCTCAACCCCTCCCCTAAATATATATTTAGGGAAATAAGCATTTACGGAGATTTTACTAAGGGTTTATTTTTATTCTAACATTTAAAAGTAGAGGATATCTTATTGGCTACCATATTGTGTAATAATGTTTTTACTAATATCGTATTGTATAAAAATGAAAGATAAAAACCCTTGATAAGATTCTTTTGCCCTCACTTTGATCCCCTATAAAGCATAAATTCTTATCCCTACTTTAATTAAGCATTGATCCTTGAAAATTGCAAGGAAAATCAAATATGTCTTAGGGATTCTGAAAGTATAAGTATTATCTAGTCTGTATATATCATGAATTTGAATGCTTGAATTAATACTCTAATGAATACTTGACCTTATATAAAATACTTGTAATTAGTCAATAGATTCCCTATGAATAATGATTTATCTAGGTTTTCTTTCATGATGCCTAAGTGCATTAGAATGTGTATTTATAATAAATTAAATTAAATTTTGATCTTAAATTTTATGATAGTCCACACATAATTCATCAATAGGAATCATATTCAATTCCTAACACATACATGATCTCTTACTTACTATCATATCTTACTTCTCGCTGGAAAAATAAAAATAAAAAATGTTGTTAAGAAAGGGATTGAAAAAGAAATAAACTATCAAAAACACAAAAAACACATAACACAATAATTCAGCATGGACAAACTCAATATGAGAAAACTCTAGTAGGTTGAGGTGCTTATCCCTCTTCTTTAAATCATGTAGTTCTCAAGTATAGGTTTATTACCATCAAGTGACCTTCATAGACACATTTACAATTTGAAATTTCCCAAACATTTAAATGATGCTTTGTTACACCTTAAAACACTTTTCAGACAATTCATAATACCTAATTTATAATACTAACTAAGATATCATTAGAATAATGAACTTAAGACTCGTAATTTCACTATTGAGACCAACTCCCATTAAATGCCTTTGCATATCCCAAGGCCCTACACCTATCCAAAAAATAAATAACATGAGGTATATGCATTGTCCAGGAAGTGAAATCAACTGGTGAAAAGTCTAAAAATAAGCCACATTTATAACCATTACTTTTTGAAATCAAGACATGATTTTTTTATAATTCATGGTCCCAATACAGGTTTTTGCAAAGGCACAATATGTCTAAAGATTATTCTTAAAATTGATGGAATCCGTTTAAGTAAAAAGAAAGAGGTACTCGCGAAGTATTTGGATCATTCTAAGATTTACTTTAATTCTAAAAACTCCTCATGTACATTTTAACAGAGATTATTATGTAAATTATACTCAAGAATTGTCTTATAATAATTGATTATGTATATGAGAATAGTGAAAGTAGTTAGATCCATGGCTAACATACAAGATATGAAATTTTAAATCATGCCTCTCCAATTAGAGACTTTTGGTCTTTAAAATATTTATGAACTCAACAATTGAGGTGATTTCTTCCCCATGTCTCTTTATAATACCATTTGACTTTGTTAGGTTGTTAAACCTTTAACTCAAGCTACAATATTTATTTCACTCCTCTTTTCATTGTCCTCTTTGTTCTCTAAAACATGATGTCATTCTCTAGTTACAACTAATCATCAAGATGAAGGTCTTCAATATAAATTAAAAATAGATATTAGTCATCATGGTCTAGCATTAGAGGCTCAAAGAGATGAAAATTCTCATAAAAGAGGAAAATACAATTTGAAAGCATTCTCATCCACTTGATCCAAAATGACAAATGGACCATATCTAAGAGACTTAAGATTCTTATTTTTACCTTGGAGATATTCTATACTCAAGTATAACCCCAATAATGATTTTTTTGGGGTCCTATGCTGAGCATGTCTTACTTTGGACTTGGATTATGACCCTCCTTCAATGTCTATTTCAATTGGGGATAGTTTTTTTTTATCTTCTCAATTAACGTTTTGGCCTTGTTGATATATAGAAACACTTTCCAATTTCCTTAGTATGGTTGTACCAAAACCGCATCAAATTTACATGGAGGTAAGAAACCAAAACACATTTCAAAACAAGATTTATTGGTATAAAAAACATGTCTTGTAATAGGAATATTGAACACACATCAAATTTGCATCCTAAGTTTTAGGATGATTCTTATTGTAACCTCTCAAGATTTGCCTCAATTTTATATTAAACACTTTGTCTACCCTTTAGTTTGTATATGATAAGTGGTAAATATTTTAGTCTAGTATTTATCTTCTTCCATAATGTGGTTCATAATTTACCCACAAAACTTGAATCCTAATCTAAAATGGTAGAGCTAGGTAACCCATGGTGATCCCATATATAAGCAAAAAATAACTCATCTACATCAATACCTTTTAGTTTATTTTTAATATTATACATCTTATTAAACTAATCCACAATACTAACTAAATAATTATGCCTCTTCTTAATTTTAGGCAACCCGCCTATAAAATTTATGGATCTACATTTCCATGGCCTAGAAGAAACCACTTGTGGCATATACAAACCCAAATTTTGGTTACTAGGATTACTTATACTACACAATACACATCCTCATATGAACTTATCATCATTAACTTACATATTTTATAGTAACCAAACCTATTTAAATGTGTTATTATATTTGTAACACCTAATTGACCTATAACTCTTGAAGTATGTGTGTCTCTCATTAGCTAAACTATTCCTCTTTTAGGCACACAAAGATTACCCATCTTGTATAAAACTCTATCTTTAAAATGATGGTCCCACTTAGGATTCAAACCTACATATTTGGGCCTCTTTTCTTGAAGAAGTATTTCCCCAAAATATATATCATGCTCAAATCCTTCTATATAAGATTTGTATACAAAATATTCAAGAAGGGTTATGGTTCCCATGATTAAAATCAACATAGGTCTAGGTAATATGTTTGTTAACTTGTTAGTAACATCATTATTATATTTGATAACCAAATGATAATGTTGTAATAAACCATATAATTATAGTGCCTATCTTGTTTGAGTTTTATTTGTGCTTAACAATATTAGAGAGGTTAGTGATCCATTTGAAAAATGGTTCCCTTACCCATTAGAGCATGATTTAATTTATTGAATAGATAGATAAGATAATATAATTATTTATCATATGTTCAATATTTTATAATTGTACTGTGAAATACCTATGAGTAGTAACATATATATTTACCTTCTTGCAATATGACAACCCCCACAACATAGTTATTAACATGTGTTTCTACTCAAAAGGCTTATAAATTTTAGGTAAATTTAAATATAGAGCACTGTTAGTCTTTTGATAAAACTCAATAAATGCATCTTGTTATTTTTAGCACCTAATGAAAGACCTAACCCCTATTGTAATGGAATGCAAAGGTGTTTCTATGGAAGGGAAATCTTTTGTGAAATTCCTAAAATATTTAACTTCATTTAAAAAAAACTTTTTTTTTCAGTCACATTGGAAAGCCTATGTCAATTCATGATGGCATCTGCCTTTTCCAGATCAATTCTCAAGTTCTCATCTCCAACCACATACCCTAAATACACAAATGGTTATTATGCAAACTCACATTTGTTTTCATTCAACAATAACTTGTTCTCTTTCAAAACGTATTTAAAATGAGTTATATTTCATCATAAGTTCCATGAAAAATAAGAATATCATCCAAGTAAAAAATTAAAAAAGCATATATAAATGACCTCAGTACCTCATTCATGAACCAAATAAATGCAACAATGCAAGATACAACTTGAAGGTAATACCATGATACAACTCAAAGGTAATACCAAGCATTCATATGTCTCATGCCTTGTTTTTAATGGTGTCTTCCATATCTCCTCTTATTTAACCCTTACATATGGATATCCATATTTTAGATTCAACTCAATAAACTATTTAATGTGTTAAATTTGATATATAAGGTCATTAATAAGAGGAAGAGGGTATATATTCTTAATGGTGATTTTATTGAGTGTTCTGTAATCAGCACACATTCTCCATAAACCACATTATTATGTTTAAAAAATCGGAAAATTACATGGATAAAAACTAGCATGGATTATACCTTTATTAATTAAATACTATAGCTAAAGTTTTACCTCATTGGAATCCAACAAAGAGTGCCAATAGAGACCTAGATTTGGAGGAGGACAATCTAATAAAAAGTAAATCTCATGCTCAATAGATGTCATACTTGTAAAATATATGTGGGTTATTATAAAATGTCCTTGAGCCACTGCACTAACTCTCCCATTCGCTTCTACTTTTTTTAAGCGAATATGCTATAATAAGTCAAATTTTTAACCATTTATTTATATTGTATATCTCTAATAATAAGTAAATTACATTTCCCACTTGCTTTAGTTGGACTTTTTACTTGAAAAACACATAGAAAGGATATATTCAAGTTGCCTTCAATGTATTTAATGACACACATTTATCCATCCTTAACCAAATGATATTGATTGGATCTTATCATAAATATGTCATCTTGAATATACATGCAAGGGCTACCAAAAATAATACCATATAGGTAAAGAGGCACAACATTTTTATGATATGACTTCATCAATGAAATGTTTATCAATACCAAATGTGATATTTTATTATTTGGTCACCTTTAACTTGACTCCTTGATTTACCAAAACTAAGTCATGTGTATTAGATTGACTATAAATTTCCAAGCCAAACTTGTCCACTAGCTCTTTGCTTATAAAATTTTCTTGAGAGAGAATAGAAAAGGTCATCTACTTCATTTTTCTTAATTTTAAACCTAATATGGGAAAGATTTTTAAGTTCACCTTAATCTTGAGCACTGTTTTATGTAAACATACCTATTTATGAATATAGGTAGAAGATAATGTCTCATCCACATTAGATCTACATACAAATTATTTCCATTGGAATGAGGTCAACATTTTTTACCCTTTCCTCTATGGGAATGTAATTTTGGATGCAACTTCTACCAAACATTTTTTTTAATGATATTAAATATTAAAATGTTGATAATCCTTTTTAATATCCTTTTGATAAAAATTAGAAACAACATTATGATTACCTTTCAATTTACCTTTCCCCCTTTTCTTAAAACCACCATTCTTTTTTGGTGTGTTTGAAGAGGTAGACTACCCTTATTTTTATTCATCTCTAAGTAGTGATGTTTAGAATAATCCTCATGTAAATCCATAATATTAGATGAAATCACGCATCTCCTCAAATAGATATGTATTCCACCCACAATATTCATTAGGATGTCATGGTCCACTATATCATTTCTCATTTGGACTCCCTTTTTGGTAACACATGATTGTATGATCTAGCATGCTTTGGACTTGTTTTTTCCTAAGTTATTTCCAAAACATGGACCTATTTTCCTCTTAATAAATATGATAAAACATTTTCTTAATCATATTTTAAAATTCATTCCATTTAGAAATTAGAGGAAGCTTCTTAAAAACCATGGTATGAACTAACTTTCAAGATAAGTTAAATAAAAATTGGTTGATTTTAACTAAATATAATGTTTCTCATTAATTTGATACATGTTGAAGTTATCAAATGGTCTAGAATCTTGGCATTCACCTCTCCTTCATATGACTGAATCTCAAAATTTTCTTCACTTTTTAATGGTAGTGTGCCTTGGTTGGTATGGGAATTTTAGTCAAACTTATCATGCTTGGAATCTTCCATCTCCTCACATGGTTTCAACGATTATATAAAAATGCCTATATTCAACATGAGAATAACCATAGTGGACTCTATGTTATTAAGCTTATTTTTTTAAATCATTAATAGAGAGATGATATAAACATCATCTTTCAGCTTGTGTATCCATTCTTCATTAAAAAAAAGCTACTTCTTCACTGGGATGGATCATGCCTCTAATTTACCTATTCCACTTTATTATGGAAATAACATATTGTAATTAAACCAATATAACTTCACCATTATGACTTGTTGATTTGGTAATAGGCCTAAAACTAAAAAAATAATCACATAAAAACTATACATGATAGAACTAAACCATCTTTGATACCAGTCTAATTTATAATTTGGTAGATACTCCACACAAAAATCTTTAATATGAGCCTTATTCAAATCTTACCACATATATGATTTTTTAATTACTTTTATTTATTAATTTTATTTGGGGGGAAAAATATAAAGTTTTATAATTAAATGGACTAAAAAAATAGAAATATGACAAACACACATAATATTATAATTTAACTTGCATAAATTCAATATGAGAAAACTCCAACAAGGTGAGGTACATATCCCTCCTATTTCCACTGTGTGGTACTCAAGTACAAGTTTACTACCATCAAGTGGACTTAATAGATACATTTACAATTCATAATTTCCAAAACTCATGTAAAGTTTACTATTTATTACAACTCTTCTCAAATAATTCATAACAACTAATAAATAATACTATCTAGGATATCAATGGATCACTCACCCATGGACTCAATACCTATAAATGCACTAGTTAACCCAACTTCAATTGAATGCCTCTACTTATCCCACAAGATTGTATTTATATAAAAAAAATCACATGAGGTATCTAGATCACCCAATAGATGAACTAAATCAATGGAAAGTTAAAAAATAACCATGCTTCCAAAAATTAGTTTTTAAACTTAAGATACACTAGTTTTTTGATAATACACAACCACATTGTGGATTTTTATTAAAAGGTTTGGAATTGATGTGAGTTATTCTAAAAAAGTTGTCATATCAAGTTTTAAGACGTATCATACAATCATTTATTATGTAGATGAGAAAAGTGTAAGTATTTGCTTCACATGAATAACATATAAGATATGAATTTTAGATTAAAAAAATAGGACCCTATTGGCACCTAATCCAAGGGAAAAATAAATTTAAGCCAAAAGCAACCACCAAAAATGTTTCCATAATTGTGTGGATTCTTTGGGCAAGCCCCATAAGCATATAGATGCTCAAGACAAAGGGGGAGTTTTTATAAGGGATTTAATCATTGAAGGATCCTAAGAATAAAGCACAGATCTTTAAAAGTCAAAAACATGTGACAACAATGCATAATTTCGAGAAAATTTTGATAAATAGGAAATGAATCATCAAAGGTCAATTTTTTTCCAATAATTCCTAATTAGAACCAACAATTATTAAATACACTAATATTGGATATGGGTCATTTTTTATGTGTCTACAAGGTGTAGTAAAAATAAATAAATGCACTACATTAGATTAAGCATCATAATACATGTTTAATACATCAAACATGTTTAATTAATAATCCAAATTGACTAGGAGGTTAGATACATAGGGTTAAGTGGAGCATATTAAATATATTGTTATCAAAGATATAACACTTAATCTTAGCATTAAAATGTATTTTTTAACTCATCAACAACTTCATTAACAATTTGTATTTTATGTGATGATAACTTCTAACATGTGGTTATTTATTGAACATTGGTCTAGGGACTTTATTTTCCTACTTTTTTTATTCTATTTTATTGCCTTGATTCATGTGATGTTCCCTTTAATATTTGAATTATGGTTAGTGACTAGTGTGAAATAACTAGTTCTCAACTTGTCATACCCCTTAAATTGATAAAAATGATGTCAATAAATGGAAATTACATAACATAAATTTCATAATTGGAAATGCCTTCAGCTCAAGTTATAATAGCTAAGCACAATATGATGATAACTTATAGAAAAATAATTTATTTAATGATTCATTGATCACTCTTTTGTCTACTTATGATTTTTTTATGAGTGTTTGATATATATTTTTATGCACAAAATGAAATATAACACCTATGTATTTATAAAAAAATGAATTCTGATTAAGACTTTATATATATATATATATATATATATATATATATATATATATATATATATATATATACATATACATATATGTAGATACTCTAGTTGGGTTATTTAAATTTTACATTTTAATTGGGTTATTTAAATTTTACATTTTAATAAAAGTTGAACATGTATAATCCATAGTTGCACACGCGCACGTGCACACACACACACACACACACACACACACACACACACACGCGTGCGCGCGCGCACGCACGCGCACACACACACACACACACACACACACACACACACACACACACACACACACACACACACACACACACACACACACACATAAAGAGTAGTCTCTAGAAATCCACTCTATGCTATAAAATATATTATATCTCTAATTTAAGTTTAATGTATTTAATTTATAGTAGTGATGTAGATATTATGTAAAGGCATACTTTTCATGTACGCTAAGTTACATGTACTCAAATTTTATATATATTAGGATTTTTTTTAAGTTTATTTTCATTCATGTTATTTTGAAATGTGTGAATTATACCAAGCATCCAAAAGTGTATAATTCACACATTATATTTGGGCCTTGAATACCAACCAACTAATTTATTTGTCTAATACACCACCCTCCCCCCCACACACACATGATGCATTCCAATAGTAAATGTGTGAATTATAAATGTTGGTAGAGTGACTTAAAATAATTTATTAATATTAAAATTTATATTTTATAACTAATTATAATAGTTTTTTGTTTATTTTTTAATGGAAAACAATATTCTAAAAATAAAAGTGTTATTTTACATGGAAATATTGTAGTTAAAAAACATGATGAATGATCATCTATTATTATTATAATTATTTTTCCCTAGAAAAAAAATTCGTATCTTAAAACTAAAGGAAATAAGATATTACATTTCAAATATGCATCCAAGGAGTCCAAAGGAAAAAACACAACAAATAAATATATGAGTAGTCATAAAACCTAATTGTCACAAGGATCCAAGGTCAAGGAGTACCTCCCCATAGGATGTCACATTAGAATGAGACCAAAAAAAATATGAAATCAAAATAAAATGGCAGTGAATGCATCCTCCCCAAAATTAAAAGAAATGTTGATCAACTGCAACTCAAAAATACACCTACCATGAAACTAAAAACCAAAACAAATTTTGTTCAACGAATCTTCAAAATTCAAAATGCCTCTCAACATCAATAGAATGAATTAGTGCAAAATTAGAAATCAATGTCAACAACTATCCAGATAAAATTTTATATAATCATACCACAAGCCAACATAACCAAATATCAAAGTGCACTACTATATGAACTAGTGCATGGGATGAAATAAATTGAAATGGGAATAAATAATGATGTGTATCTAAGTAGCCACCCAAACATAAGAAAATAGAGATAACTAAGATACACAAAGAAAAACCACTACGATGTCAACTATATGTATTGCATCTATGAATACATTAATCATCCAACACACAGAGATTAATTTCTTAAAAATTGTTCCTCTCTCTAAATTAATTAATGATACATACATCTGCCTTCAAGTGTAACTTCTCCTTGGAGAGAATATCTTCCATTCTATTTAACTACCTACATAGACATCAATTAAATAAAAGGCAATGAATGAGTGAATTTTTTTATTTATCATTAAGTAAAGTGGTTGTAATAAAAAATTATCCATTTTATATACCCCTTTTACCCAATTGATGATATCCATTGAGTACCTAAAGAGATACATTTTTTCTAATCTTCTTTTCCACCACCAAATTAATTAGGAGCTCCAGAGCCATAAGTTCTTATAAATTATTTATACACCATCCCAATCCCATCCTAAAGTGAATGAATTTCTTGGAATTTATAAATATTATTCCACCATCACCACACAAAATAGTGGTGCCTTGACAAATATCATAACAATAACCCAATTCTCTAGTTTGATCTATGGGAAGACATAAAAACAATTGCTACCTGTTAGACTTTGGGATATAATTTAAATACCTAAAAATTAATTTCATTTCAAAAAATCATTAAAATTTTGGGATGTTTTTTCCTTGAAATATGATAATGTTCATAGAAATCCATATAACCCAGGACACTAGTAGAGGTAAAGCCTTGAATAGTTTCAACTCTAGCCTCTTAAACCATCTCTCCAAGCAATCTTCCATTATAACTAAATGAAATCCACATCTCACCCATGTAATCACCTGCAACTTTTCCCATACGTTGACATTATATGGAAAATGATGAGAAGATGGTTCATAGTCTCTATATCCTAAAAACATAGATTACAGTTTCTTAGTCCATGTCAACTCTATTTTAACAAAAATTTCCAAGTGATGGCTTTATTTATAAACCCAACCACATAAATATTTTAATATTTAAAGGAGTCATAATCATCTAGAGTTTTTTCCACCGCCAATAACTCTCTCCAATAACCACATATATGAATTTAGACTAATAGCTTAACTTCACTTTTTATCCGCCATAGATGGATTCTCAAACCAAACCATCTCATCTTCATCTTCACTAAATATGACATGGCTCAAATTCAATCTCTTCACATATTCATCCCACCTAATACCATCATCCCTAGTCAATCCCATCATAAGAGTAATTTTCCACCTTTGGCACCTATGTATGCTAAAACATAGAGATTGAATAGAAACTAAAAATGACTCTAGTTCCCACTCTGAATATATAAAAAAAACATATGATTAAGTGAATAAAAGATAAATCAATTTATGTTCACCTTACCAAGCAAAGAATCTTCTTTATTGAATGGATTTGCTCATGTAATGTTGAAGAATTACTGTTTCTCAATGGACTTGTGCAAGAATTTATGAAAAATGCACCTATGAAGAGTGATGGCCAAGATGACAAATATTTTTCCATATTTTTCCCAAGTTCAAGAGATCTGAGAGAGTTTTCAACATGTAAGATTTACTAGAGATTGTCAAGATGTGGGAAAATATCTCTATAGATGATCGTCGATGTCAAAAATAAAGGATGGAGAGTGATCTTATACATTTTTGGATGGGAGATTGGATGATTGGGATAAATAAATATTTATTTGGATATATTATTTTTGGATGGAAGAGATTTGATTTTCATTTAATAAGTAAGTTGAGTATTAATGAGATAGTTGAGGGAGTTTAGGGAATTAGCTAATTTTTTTAATGAGTTGATTGCGGGAGTTGTTTGAATAATTTAGTGAGCTTATTTATTCATTTAATGAGTTGGTTGAGAGAGTTGATGGATTTTGTTGACTAGTTTAATTAATTGGTTGCTTATTTTAGTCAGTTGGTGGATGTGATTTACTTATTAGTTTTTCTTAATTTTATGCGCATGAAATTAGTTAAGAGTCAATTAACTTCATTAATAGTGATTAATTTAGTTAATTATTTATGGGATGATTTTAGTGTGATTATATGACATTATTTGATTAATTTGGTAATGTTAGATGGGTTAGATGGAGGTCATCATAAAATTGTGGTGATCTTAATGGGGGATTTTGGATACTAAGGTAGACTAATTAAAAATGGATTAGATGATGAAAAAATTAAGATGTTAGAATTAGGGTGTCTAGATTTACCCATATTTAAAAGGACATCATGATTAAAATAAAGCAAAAAAAATCACTGAATGTAGAAAAATAACTTGGGCATTTTAAGATGCCCCTAATGGCACGATGGTTAGGGATATGTCCATTTGAGATGATGTACTAGGCTAGAAGACACATATGGGCTCTCAAAAATGAGAAGATGGGTTAGATCAAAATAATTAAGGCTAAAATGGATTAGTGGGTGTAAATCAATAGGAGGGAAAGGGTAAAATTGAGGTCATTATCACCCTAGTAAGTTATAAATATAAATGTTATGTGTTTTTATAGATGTATGATAGTATGTGATGTGATGGATGGCTTGAATTTATTGTTATTTTATTTATTATGCACACTTAGTCAGTGATAATGAATGTTAATTATGGGTAGTTAGTTATAAGTAATGATTAGGAATGAATCATTATGATGTGATGGTGATGTGAAAATGTGTTGCTAATATTGCATGGAATTCTAAATGTTTAAGATATTTGGTATTTATTAAAGCACATAACAGGATGCACCATGATGTAGAGAACAATGATGACATTATTGTAATATGTAGTAGGAATATCATATACCTAATATAAAATAAATCAAATAAATGATAAAATAAAAAAAATAACAAGGACAAAACATAAAAAGAAACAAATACATTATGTTTTTGTCCCTTACCATGTTAAGAACCCAATATTTGATGATCAATGATAATTATAACTTTGATTTTCCCTAAGTAATGATTTATGGATGAGGTTGGATTGGGAATCATTTATCACAATAAATATACAATGATTTTTTTGAAATTTAAACAAGGTTTTTAGAGAGACTAAAGACAAGACAAAACGGAATTTTTGGTTTTAAGGATTTTTATATCATGAATTTTATTTTGAGTTTTTTTCATTTTGGACCAATGATGAGAATAAAAACAATCATAAAGAATTCTATAGCTTCAATAATGGATATGGTGGTAGGATTTAATATAAATATCTAAGGACCACATCGCATAAGAACCATGCCCTATCACCTATGTGTGATTATGATGTTGTGCTACAATGTGTTGTGAAGAATATATTATTATACAAAGATATTTCCAAGAACATATCTCAATACTTCTTCCATGCCTATATCAAGGTAAAAAGTGGGAAAAATTATAGGTATGGTGGTATAGTTATAGGGAAAATATAGGATATCTAAGATAATATATAATGGGCTTGCCCCCAAGTGTAGGGTACTTGTAGATAAAATATTTACATATGACACCATAAAATAGTTTTTATCACGGTACTTACCCAAGGGGCCATAAAAATAGTTATCACCTTTGCATGATTTTTATTTCCTATAGTTTTAGATCTTTTAAGTATGAAAGTGATTTAGATGCATGATATTGATGGGTTAATCAAGATCCTATCTATATTGTGTAGATATCTTGTATTATCCATGTATTATATTCAAAAGTTTCTTGATCACTAAATTAACTTCTTTCAAATTTAGACATCTTGATAGGGTGCCATCATAACCCTTATGATATAGGGTGCCATCAACAAGAGTAGAAATGGATGCACAATGGATAAATTATTTTACTTTATTGTGTGAAATATTTAGAAGGATGGTGTGGTAATTGAGGTAAGTTTATCTCATGATACTAAGGGGAATTGGGACCAACAATCTCATAAATCATACAATATTTTAAATTTCTCGTGAGTGCTCTATATGACATCATTTTTCATGCTTTAGGGAGGAGATAAAATATGATTTTTTTTAGAAGGGAAACCATTTTTTTCCTATTCTTTGAGATTAAGAGTAGTCCCAAATTTAATGAGTTTAGGGTTTTCCTCTGTTCTATCACTAACATCAATGGTGTCCTTGATAAACAATGTAAAGCCATTTTAAAATTATGATAACATAGGAGGAAGGTTGAGTTCATCATTTATTGGCACTTTAGAGAAGTTTTCACCAATAGACTCATATTTATTTTCTTGATTTTAATTTTTTAGTCTCATAGCACCTCAAAAATATTCTAATTATGAAACTTGAATTTTTATTTTTAGATCTATTATGACTAAGGAAATCTTCTTGATTCCTAAAATATGTTGTTACATCTAATTTGATTTCAAATTCCTTCTTGTGATCCCTTGATAGGATGTCATCTCAAAGTCCCTTGAATTCTGAAATAGCTTCATTATTTTGGAATAAATTAATTGGTGCATGATCTTATTGGTTCTAGTTGGTGAGTTTAGGGTATTGGAGGTCAATATTAATGGCAAGGATAATAATGTCATTAAAAGGGTCCATGGTGGTAATGTATTCATAGTGGATAAAAAAGTAACCTATCTCAATGTCAGAAGAAGTTTCATCAGAAATCATAGAAGTATAACTAGCATCTATGTATTGATCACCATGGGGTTTTCAACCAATGTAGTGAGACTCTTTATTTGTGTTCACTTTTATGGGTTCTTTAATTATTTATTTATGAGGTCTTAGTATTTTTAATTTTTAATTCATTATTTGGCACATATTATTTTCTATAGTATAATCATTGCTTTGGAAACAAGAGGCTAAGCCATCATCATATAACTTGGACTAGTTGGATCTTTCAATGTTATTATATAAAATAAAGTTTGAGTTGATAAAAGAGGTAGGGAAAAAATTAGAGGATGAATTCTATTTATTCATGTTCATGTTAAGTTTTCCATAACATCAAAGAGAAATGGGGAGATAACCCACATGGAATACATCTTGGATTTAATATTCTCTATAGCCTTTGTCAATGATCTTGAAATGGGTTTGGAAGATGTAAATTTGGATGTAAATGGAAGGTTATTGGGATGCATGTATGAAGATGGTTTTGTCAGTTTTCATGATGTTGATATGCCCATTTTATAAGAAATTTCATTGATTGGACATTAATTGGTTTTAAAATATCATCCCTCTAACAATTTTTATTATTGGAAAGATTGAGGATCACCCAAGACAATCACTTCCATGCTTCAATAAATAAATTTGATGCATTGGTGGAAGGTGGATGGTATGGATTACATGGCATGAATCCATGGTCAGTTGATAAGGTTTTTGTAAGAAAATTCAAGATCAATGGCATGTAGTAAAGTTTATAACAATACTGGTTTAACCATGATAGAAAGATGTATAATGCCTTCTGATTCCTTTTTTAGCATTATCGTACACTTCTATTGTGATGGTGTTTGAGTATAATGTTACTTCATAAAATCCAAGATGTTTGATTAGGATAAAAGTACACATTTTCAAACATTGATCCATTATCTAAAAATACCCTTTTCACTTTATGTTAGGTGTTTATATGCCTCGATGTACAAAGGGAGATTATGGGATGGGAATAATCTCCCTTTGTACATCAATTGATTAAAATTGAGATATATCAATGTCATTATGGAATATTAGATCATGAAGGTTTTTTTATCAAGATGTCCTTATGAATAGTGGATGTTTTGAGAAGGTCCAAGATAGATATTTAGGCATGAGTCTTCTCAAGTTGTTCGATAAGGTTGTATCTTCCATCAAGGGTGGGTAGAGGAGTCCTTTGGATAATTAATTTATTGTTCCTACCTATGGAAACATAATCTATGGATTTGTAATTGATAATTTCAACATAGCTATATGTATATTCAATATGACCAACAACTACATCATCTAAATGGAATGATTTTATATAATTAATGTTATTGGATCATGCATTCTTACCTTGATTTTTTTATGGATTTTTCTAATGTTATGGAAATGGTTCCCTATTTCATTTTCATTATACCATGTGGGTTAAAGGTTGATTTCATCAGAGATTTTTGTTTTTAGGAAAATAATTTTTTTATTTCAACCAATTTGTAACACACACAACCCAAAAACATATTGTTGGATCATTAACCAATTTGAATGATTAAAGAATGATGATAATTAATATTCTCCAATTGGACCCATATTATTGGATAATGACACATGTTGCTCTCATGTCACTCATATCTTTGGATGTTTACAAGATTTCTAGTCTTCAAAATATTCTACATTATTAAAAGTTTAAGTCTTCTAGTCTCCTAGGCTTTGTAAACATGCCACATGGCATATTTTTTTAAAATAGAAATGCAGATACTTCATCTATTTATTAGAGAACATAATGGTTTTGTTCTCCCATGTGATAATGCTCTTGATCCTCTAGGGTTTTAAATGATCAACACATGACATATTCTCATGAAAATGGAAATATGAAGACTTCATCAGTTTATTGACAAATCTAATTGATTTGTGTTCCCATGTACTTAAGGTTCTGAACTCCTGAGCCTCTAGGGTTCTAAGTGATTTACACATGTCACATTATTATTCAATCAGACCTACAGAAGGGTTAAGCTATTATTTGACCTATTATCTGATGGTCTAAGATTTTGTAGTTTTTGGGTACTTGAGATTGTTCCATGTGTCTCGATCATGGATGTTAGGTTGTGGAGCTAAAAGCTTCACTGATGTAAATAGAGGAGGAGGTTTCAGGAAGGTTGCTGAGTGTTACAGATGTTGACATCGGTTAGGCCAATCGACGTCGACAGGATCAGACAAGAAGGCAACCAACGTCGGTCAGAAGTCAGTCGGCGTTGGCACCCCCAGGCAGACAGGGACCGATGTCGATCACCTGTGTGGTTTGATCTATGAGTATGTTACGGGAAGTTAGCTAACGAACCCAGTGTTTGCATGTTGAGAGCCAATTTTAGACTCAAAGTTATGGATCTAATTATTGTAATTAGATGTCTAATTATTGTTTGGATGAGATCTATATAATAGACTCATGGATTGTATTGAAAGTTGTTCTAGTTTGAGTTGAGCAAAGTTTGTTTCTTCTATGTGTGAGGTGAGCAAGAGTGTTCCTCCTAGTTCCACAGCAGTGCCAAGGTGGGTGTTGGATTGGAGAATCAGCAGGGTTCTTCATGTATGTATGATCTTGGTCATCAGGTGAGCATGGCTATGATAGGAGATCTACATGGTAAGTAAGATCATTGATCTGCAGGTTTATGTGTGTGCAAGGTCAAGGTTCATAGGTGTGCAGAACTAGATTGATTTACAGGTGTGCAAGATTAGATAGGACAGCAACACAATAAGGAGCAGTATCAGGTAGGATCTACTTGGAGTACAGTGGGTACTCAAAGAGAGCAAAGAGGAAGGCAAGGAAGATCCTTCCATAAGTAAGGTTAGTTGGGTTGTAGTTTGTTGCAGTTCAAGGGAGATCTACTTGAAGTACGTTTGTGTACTTGTGGAGTGCGTGGAGCACTTGTGGTGTGCATGGAGCACAGGTGTACTGGCAGTAGTGGATACTGGCTGGTTGGAGGTGAACACCAACTCTGTGTTTGAGTTGTGTGTTGGGACCTAAGAGAGAGAGCTTTGAGGGAAGATTTATTGTTTATGCCCTAGAGGTGTGGGAACCTTAGAGGTGTGTAAGGAAGAAGAACTATGGCAGCCTTCTTTGTTGTATTTCCTTCTGAAAGAGTTTTAATACAAATTGTGTATTGTCTCTCATATCATGTGTTATTTTTGAATTCTAGTTACTTGTGTATTCTGGTTAATTTCTGCATGTTAAGTTGCTTGGTAATCAATTGTGTGCTTCCGTTATTTTTTCCCAACACGTGGTATCAGAGCTAAGGTTGCAGGGATCAGGTTTTGTGTTTGGTTACAGGTCACTCTCAGGGGTTTCTAATTGAGTGGGAGTAGAGCAATGGTAGATCAAATTAAGCTAAGAATGGAGGAGTTGAAAAGCATAGATGGTCACTTACGATCTTATGGAAACAAAGAGCAGGTAAAAGAAGATTGTCGGTTGGTAGCAGATCAGCATGAAGGAACTGAAGATGCAGATGTTGCAGGTGTTGTTGCACAGGATGCTTTGGGAGCTTTCTTGGATAAAGTTGAATCTTGGATAATGGATTCTGTTGCCTCTTTCCATGTAGCCCCAAGGAGAGGAGCTGGTGAGCCTTGCCAAAGAATTGGTAAAGGAGAAGTGAAGCTGAAATTGCAGGTGGCCAACACATGGGTGTTGAAGGAGGTCATGCAGGTCCCAGGTTTGGAGATGTGGCTAATTTCTTCAAAAAAGTTGGGTGATGAGAGATGCACAAGAACTCTCATAGTGGATGCACTTGAATTAGCTGGTGGTAAGAAAATAGGTACTCTTTATCTACTTGTTTATATTACTGGTTCTTCTTCTGTTACAGAGACGTGGCTTTGTAGGCTTGGTCACATGAGCAAGAAGGAGATGCATGTTCTTAAGCGGAAGATAGATATATTTGACAGGCTTAAGAATTGGAAAGCCTTGGTGTTTATGGAGGAGATGGCAGACAGAGACCAATGGATGGGGCTGGATACTTTTGAGCAGGGCAGTTTGGACATGTGTTTTGATTCAAAGGAGCTCGCGGGTAAAAATTCATCACTCACAGGAAAACACAGGTACTGACATCGATAGGAGAACTGACATCAGTAGTAGGTAAGACCAACGTTGGTCAGGAAGACTGACGTTGGCAATAGGAGACACCGATGTCGGTAGGGTTGGTAGTCAGGACAGGCGCATGGAACCGATGTTGGTTGGATGCAGACTGTGTGATGACCGAGGTCAGTCACTGTAACGGATTTTGAGTGGACAGCAAGCTATCAAGGAGTCTCAAACACCCATATGGAGGACTGAAGGTGGTAAGTAAGCCTCAAATTCATTGTTCCTCTTCTTTATACTCATTGTTTACTAGAGTAAGAAGGATCTAGGAAACAGTGGGAGCATGGTAGGAATAGAATGCAGAACCAAGTGGGAGATTTGGTAGGGTTGCCAACTGGTATGAAAGTACGGAGACGAATGGATACCTTAGTTGAAGAATAGAGAGAACAGACACGTGAGATGGAAGACTAGGTCATATGGTCTTGAGGAAGCTGCAGGACAGTGGTACAGGGTTTGACAGGTGGAGGACGAAGCATGGCTTCAGTCAATGTCAGGGTAACTACTGTGGTTTATCTTACCAAGTGGATGATGGTCATGATATTATCCTGTTACTGTATGTGGATGGTATGTTTGCTAGTAGGTTTATACATACAAGCTTTTGCTAAGCTAAGGGTAAGATTAGTTCAGTGGTTTGCTATGAAGGATTTAGAGCAACGAAATTCTTTGTCATGGGAGACATGGAGATCACAGGTTGATTTTGTCTCCAGTGAGAGCTGATGTGAATCAGGGGTTGGTGAGGTTCATTATGCAGGATGCAAAATCAGAGCACACCAAGGGCTAGACAGTTCAGTGTCTGAAATCACATGAGGTCTGGTATAGACCTGAGTTTGCCCAAGTAGTGGGTGTTGTCAAAGAGTTAGGAGCCAATTCGGGGAAGTGGGTTCTCAGGTATTTGAGAGGGACTAGTAGCAGGTATACATGCAGGGTCAGGACTTCACTACATGGGTTCATAGGTTCAGATGTGGCAGGTTACTCAGATGACATGAGGTGCACCATAGGTTGTGTGGTGGGTTGTCTTTAGGATTGAGCTTAAAGAGGGATACAAGCCAGGAAACAGATTAGATGAGGTACAAGTATAGGTACAGTGTAGCTGTTTATCTCCAAGTGGGAGATTGTTAGGTTGTGCAGCTAAAAGCTTCACTGATGCAAATAGAGGAGGAGGTTTCAGGAAGGTTGCTAAGTGTTATAGACGTCGGCGTCAGTCAGGCCAACCGATGTTGATAGGATCAGATAAGAAGGCAACTGATGTCAGTTAGAAGTCGGCCGGCGTCGGCACCCCCTAGGCAAATAGGGACCGACATCGGTCACCTGTGTGGTTCGAGCTGCGAGTATGTCATAGGCAGTTAGCTAACAAACCAAGTGTTTGCATGTTGAGAGCCAATTTTAGACTCAAAGCTATGGATCTAATTATTGTAATTAGATGTCTAATTATTGTTTGGATGAGATCTATATAATAGACTCATGGATTGTATTGAAAGTTGTTCTAGTTTGAGTTGAGCAAAGTTTGCTTCTTCTATGTGTGAGGTGAGCAAGGGTGTTCCTCTTAGTTCCACAGTAGTGCCAAGGTGGGTGTTGGATTGGAGAATCAACAGGGTTCTTCATGTATGTATGATCTTGGTCATCAGGTGAGCATGGCTACGATAGGAGATCTACATGGTGAGTAAGATCATTGATCTACAGGTGTATGTGTGTGCAAGGTCAAGGTTCACAGGTGTGTAGAACCAGATTGATTTGTATGTGTGCAAGATCAGATAAGACAGCAACAAAATAGGGAGTAGTATCAGGCAGGATCTACTTGCAGTATAGTGGGTACTCAAAGAGAGCAAAGAGGAAGGCAAGGAAGATCCTTCCATAAGTAAGGTCAGTTGGGTTGTAAGTTGTTGCAGTTTAAGGGAGATTTACTTGAAGTACATTTGTGTACTTGTGGAGTGCATGGAGCACTTGTGGTGTGCGTGGAGCACAAGTGTACTGGCAGTAGTGGATACTGGCTGGTTGGAGGTGAACACCAACTCTGTGTTTGAGTTGTATGTTGGGACCTAAGAGAGAGAGATTTGAGGGAAGATTTACTATTTATGCCCTAGAGGTGTGGGAGCCCTAGAGGTGTGTAAGGAAGAAGAACTATGGTAGCCTTCTTTGTTGTATTTCCTTCTAAAAGAGTTTTAATACAAGTTGTGTATTGTCTCGCATATCATGTGTTATTTTTGAATTCCAGTTACTTGTGTATTCTGGTTAATTTCTGCATGTTAAGTTGCTTGGTAATCAATTGTGTGCTTCCGTTATATTTTCCCAACAATGGCAACTCACAACCACTAGAATGTTACTATTCAAAACATATACCAATCTAATGGTTCAAGTTATTATGCTTTGAGATCATGCCACATGGATTGATCATGTTAAATTGCCACTACAGGACCTACCCAACACAATGAAAATATGTAAAGGGATGGGGTAAGAAGGAATTGACAAGTGGAATTATTTGAAGAAGGCATGGCCAAAACATACAAGGGAAAAAAAATTGACAACACAATAAAGAATAAAATCAATGAATAACTAATATATGTCTAAAAAATGATGACTAAACATAAAGAATTAATGAATGGTTTCCATTTGGAAACTAAGTTCACCCACCAAAGTTGACTGGCATATTCAAATTGAAACATGAATTATCAAAAAAGTTTGTTATCTAAATTGAAGGTACATGAAAACATTCAAAACTTAGGCTTGTGAAACATATATGTAAAATCTATGATAAGGAAAATTCACTTTTCCATTACTCTTTCAATCAAATGAGTGCATTTTTGAAATTCCCCAAAACCAAATGATCCCTAATTTTCTTTGGCTAGCAAGTGTAGAATGAAATAGTTGAGGCATAAAAATAATTACAACCAACAAAGGATAAGAATGGCATATTTTTCAAAATAGGGTAATCCCTCAGTCCCCTCACCATATTCATTTGTGTGACTAAAAAAGTATAAAGATATGGTATTTGATAAGAGTGCCCTAAATTTCAAGTTTCCACATTACTCGGTGCTTTGGGAAGAGGTAGAATCTATCCAATCATACTCTACCAAAAATGAAATCTCTATGAAATCCAAGCAAAATATATTATTGATTTGCTACCAATAAAAGAGCAAGGACTCCACCAAAATACAACCAAACCTGAGTTAATGCCATGTATTGACCTATTGAAAGATTTATTTATTAATGGACCATTGTTGGGGATATTTCACATGTTAGGCTAGTATTGAACACCTTCACTTATAGTTTGAGTAGGGAATTTGAAAGATACCTTAGGCTTCGATATCCTGAAACTACAGTTAATCAAGTCTCAACCAATGTTTGGCTTAAGCTCAACATAGTATATGAAAAGATAAAACAATGGATCGTAAAAGGTTAGAGGATGAATCAAAGGAGCTATCTCCAATTGCATTATCAAATTTAGACCAGGAATTGTTATAGATATGGAACTTTTGAATAGATTATATGGTTTCTTGAGAATTGCATATGTTCAAGTTAAATGGGTTCTATTTTTAAACATACTCCTAACGTCTAGCTAGTTGGTGGCACTTGGGAAGACTGCAAGTGCCTATTTCAAATTGTAGGTGTTCTACCTTTTTCAAAGGCTAGTGGATGATAACTTATATATGATGTCTGATCTAATATACATATTTATGGCCATAGTTTACAAGACTTATGGTCAAGAGTGGTAGACCTATGATGAA
The DNA here is from genome assembly GCA_037957365.1 of Torreya grandis. Taxonomy (NCBI): domain Eukaryota; kingdom Viridiplantae; phylum Streptophyta; class Pinopsida; order Cupressales; family Taxaceae; genus Torreya; species Torreya grandis. Next base: position 376,744 of record JARHVA010005191.1, on the reverse strand, counting down.
TATTTAGTAACTAGGGTTAGAGAATATTTTTCTTTCATGTTATAGATATATGAATGAAATCATAAGGATATGTAATGAGGTTTATCCTCATTTATATCAAGTAATATAGGGCACTCTGATGCCCAGTTTATTAGAAAACATGACAATGAGCCTTAAAAAAATGGGATAATATTGGTTATACCTAGATGTAACGATCATCCGAATAGAAGGCACTAGGACCATTCCTCTACTACTACCACATCATGTTGTGGACACTATAATGGAACAAGAAATAGAATATCATGTCTTTAACAACATTGATGTGGAATTAGGTCAGATTCATTTGGCCTATTATTTTAAGACTCCTCTAATCATTGGACAACATCAATATGTGATCAGGTCACATTTTATTCTAGCTGGTAGTGCTAGAACTTAGTATAACTTACAACTTGCACCGTTTTGGAAAGTGGGACTATTAAAAGAGTGAGGAAGAGGAAAATGGTAAATATGAGAAAAAAGGGTGAAGTATAATTTGAAAAAATAGAGAACTTGTTCTCTTCATCAAATAAGCCTAAGAGAAATCTTAATAACCCTAATGAATATATTGAGGATTTCAACACTTTTGTGTATTCCACTAGGGAGGAAACAAAAAAATGCACCAAAGTAATAAGGAGGACTTAAAAATATGGAATAAACTACAAATTACATAGGTCCCTCAAGAAGTTATTTCTGTTTTTCAAGCTACTAAGTTGTATAATATCTTGTAGAACATCAGGGTTTCTAGGGTAAGCAATCAGACCAACATAGTAGACATTATTACACTATGGAATAAGATGAAGGACATGGAATAAATGCTCAAATATTAATGCTTTCAGTTAATTGAATTTCATGACCAATATGGATGATTCTTGGTGTTTGACCTATGTTATTTCCAAGAGGGATGCTTCCTTAAATAGACATAAATTGATGAAGAAGTTGGTTGGAATTTTTATTAGTCATGAGAGTGAGGTACTATAGATGAGTAAACTTTTTATGTGTGTGTGTGTGTGTATAATACACACACACACACACACACACACACACACACACACACACACACACACACACACACACACACACACACACACACACACACACACACACACACACACACACACACACACACACACACACACACACACACACACACACACATGCAAACTAATAGAAGATATGTAATTCAAGTAAACTCTACTGGGGCTATGAATGCCTGGCTGGAAGTAGATCAAGGATTTGGGTGGAACCAAAGGTATTTATGTCAAGGATATGGATTCCTGACTAGTAGAAAAGTAATACTTGGACTTTATTTTTTTCATTGGTTTCAAATTCAAAACTTAAAATGAAACCTATAATGTTTACTTGGGTCTTTCCCAAAATATTCATAACCAAGAGAAATTAATTTTAGTAGATCACACACTAATCCAAGTAATGGGAAGGTTATTATGTTTCATTAAGAAGTAAGAGTTTTTTCCATAATTTATATTTACTTATTATTTTTTTGTTAATATTAACATTTTTCCATAATATATTTCTAAAATTCTAGGTTCTCAAAATACTCAAGATTATTTTTCACTGTGAGTCACCATTTTTTGTGCCCTAACACACACACACACACACACACACACACACACACACACACACACACACACACACACACACACACACACACACACACACACACACACACACACAATTTTTAAATTTTAAAATAGGGACAAATTATTGTAAAATTTTTATTTGGGGAGCTATGAGCCTAAAAATGTATGATTTGGTTGTCATGTATTTGTCATCTAGGGTTATTTCCATATAATATAACATTACATGAGTTTAAATTATGAAAATATAAGTTTAAACTAGTATCTTAAGTCATTTTGAGGCTTGTATTTTCATGAATTTTATTTCAATGTTGATGTTCTAATTTATAAGCTAATGGTACTAGTATTTCTACATCCTAATTGGTATATTTTAGATCATAGGATTAAAAGCCTTGGATAATCAATGTTCTCTAGTCATGCCCATACTATTGGATTCCATACGGTTGTGACACCCATGGATTTTGAGTCACTCAGAGATTTAGACGTTTACAAGATTTTTAAATCTTCATAAGATTTTGTGTTATTAAACATTTAAATCCTATGGTCTCTTGGGCTCTACAAACTCATGACATGGCATATTATCATTAAAATATAAATACAAAGACTTCATCTATTTATTAACAAATATAATGGTTTCACATTCTCATGTTTAAATGCTCTTGATCCTCTGGGGTTCCAAGCAATCAACATGTGGAATATTCTCATGAAAATGGAAATAAATAGACTTCATCAGTTTACTATCAAATCTAATGGTTCTATATTCCTATGTGTTAATGATTCTTAGCTCCCAAGCCTATGGGGTTCTGATTGATTGGCACTTAGTAAATTCTCATTAAAGTGGACCTTCCAAAGGGTTAAATGGTTATTTAGTCTACATTCTAATGGTTCTAAGCTTCCATGTTTTTTGGGTACTCAAGATCATTCCACATGTCTTGATCATGGTAACTCAAGGCCACGGGAAGGTTTATCTTCAAAATGTATACCAATATAATGATCCAAGATCTCATTCTCTAAGATCAGGCCATGTGGCTTGATTGCATTAACTCAACACTACAAGACCTACCCAACACAGTGAATAGATTTAAAGGGTTAGGTTAATAAGGACCTGATAAGTGGCATTATTTAAGGAAGACATGACTAAAACATAAAATGGAAAAAAATGATAGCATGGTAAAGAAGCAAATCAACAAATAATTGATAGGTATCTCAAAAGTGATGACTAAACACAAAGAATTAACGAATAATTTACATTTGGAAAGTAAGTGCACATGCCAAAGCTGATTGGAACATTCAAATTGAAATGGGAATTAAATCAAAAGTTCATTATCTACATTGAAGGCACATGAATACATTCAATACTTAGCCATGCGAATGATATAATCAAAATTTTTACCCAAAAAAATCATTTTTCCATTATTCTTTCAATCAAATGAGTGCATGTTCAAGCTTCCCCAATGCTAAATGAGCCTTAATTTTATTCCTAGAGCAAGCACAAAATGACCTAGTTGAGATAACAAAATAATTAAAGTGACCAAAAGAGAATGATGGTCTCTTCTTCAAAAGAGGGTCAGACCTTGGTCCCCTCCCCATATTCATTTATAGAATTGTCAGAGTATAAAGATATTGTATTTGAGAAGAGTGCACTAAATTTAAAGTTTACACATTACGCAGTGCTCTGGGAAGAGGTGGAATATATCCAATCATACTTTTTTGAAGATGAACTCTATTTTAAATGAAAGTAATACATTTATTATTTTCTACAAATCAAAGAGAAAAGACTCCACCATTTGGTAGCCAAAACTGAATTAACACCATGTATTGACCTCATAAAAGCTTTGTTTATTAATGGGACCATTTTTTGGGACATTCTACATGTTAGAAGATTCCATAATGCCTTAGATTATATTTTGAGTATGACATTTAAGAGATATATTTAGCCTCCTTATCCTAAAACCACGTATAATCAAGTCTCAACAAATCTTTGGGTTGAGCACAACATAGTAGATGGAAAGTTAAAATAATGGCTTGAAATATATAAGAGGATAAATCCTAAATGGCCCATCTCTTCCATTTCATTATCAAATGTAGAATAGAAATTATGATCACTATATCCCTTTTTAATATACTATATGGTTTCCTAAGTATTGTATACGTTTAGGTTGAATGGGTTCTATTGTTATATACACTCCTAACATCTCTATGAATTGGTGGAACTTGGAGAGATTATAAGTGCCAAATTAAAATCAAAGGTGATCTACCTTGATCAAAGATTGGTAGATGGAAATTTCTATATGATGTCCTACCTACTAGATGTAGTGATGGCCATAGTTTACAAACCCTATGGTCAAGAGTGGCAGGCCTCAGATGAATATATGTAAAATAGGGTTTGGGAAATTTTTCTTTCATGTTCATTCATAGATATAGGAAATAAATCATAAGGATATACAATGAGATATGTCCTCATATATATCAAGAAATACAGGGCATCCTAATTCCTAGATTATCAAAAAACATGACAAAGAAATTCAATAAAATGGGAGACTATTGGCTATACCCAGATGCAACCATCATCTAAGTATAAGGCACCAGAACTGCTTCTCTACTGCTACCACAATGTTTTAGACACTATATTGGAATAAAAAATAGAATATCATGTCTTTAATAGTATTGATGAGGAATTATGTTGAAGGCATTTAGCCCACTATTTCAGGACTCTTTTAAGCATTGGACACCATCAATATGTTATCATGTCATGTTTCATTGAAGCTGGTAAAGCTATAGCTCAGTAAAACTTATAGATTTCACTTTTAAGAAAAGTGGGAATATTAAAATAGCGAGGAAGAGGAAAATGGTAAACATGAGAACAAAGGGTGAAGTGAAATTTTAACAAAGAGAGAACTTATTCTATTTAGTAAAGAAGACTAAGAGAAATTCAAATGACCCTACTAAATATATTGAGTATTTAAACACTTTTATGGATTCCACTAGGTATGCAATGAAATAAATACACCATATTATTGAGGAGGTCTTAAAAATATTGAAGCAAATACAAATTTCATAGGCCCCTTAGGAAGTTATTGTTGATATTTAGTGTGTAGCTACTAATATATACATTATTTTTTAAAACATAAGGTCTTTTAGGATAGGAATTCAAGCCAATATATCATATATTGTGACATTATGGAATAAGATAGAGGATGTGTAAATGAGATTGAATTTCTTGGTTTAGTGATTAAGGATTAGATGCATATGAAGAACACAAGGTTGTGAAGGTGAGATATTAGTTGTCATAGTGGATGGTCCTATAATCAGTCTAAAGCCTCCCTAAAGTATTCAAATTGATCCTTTTAATTTTTAAGGACTTCAAAAATGTTCCAATATCCTCATGCCAATGTGATTAGTCTCCTATAGGGTACCTATAGGTGCACATTAGGCCACAAGACTATCTATATTGAAGAACTAGTTATCACAGTCAATCATATGTTATTTGGATAGCTTATCTTTGTTTATCATGTTCCAAGAGTGTGTATAACCTATTAAAACTCCTCATTAAATTTCCATAAATGTTATCAAAACCTTCATACACTTCATTCACCTGACTATAGGTGAATATATGTAGAGAGTTGACTGTGTTGGCCTTTCTTGACTAAAACTTCATTGATGTTAGCCTTTAAGACTAAGCTTGGAAGGAGAGCGTGATTACCATGACTTATTAGAATAATGAAAAATCAACATAATTTTTATTGAAACCACTACTTGGAAGTAAAACCTCTACCATTGATAAACATGCCTACAATTCCATTGGTGATCTCAACTAACAACTTGAGATATTAGGCTCATCAAATCACCTACACACATTCAATAAAAGATGTAATACATTAAATAAGGATGTAAAAATCTCAAATAAACAATTTTATCAAGTGGTTTGTTTGGACCAACTTAAACAAGGAGGAAAGATACAGGGTATGGGGATTAACATATAAAAAGGAGTAGTCAACTTCTTAGTATTGGTTCATAAATCATGGGAAACCAATATTTTAAATCCTACCATGAAATGGAATTATACTATGTTTATTTACATCCTCAGAGGAATTTGACCTGAAATAATTCATGTTGTCCATACCATGAGGAAACTTGTTGACCAATTTTGCATGCCAAGAAGAGTGATGAAGGATCAAAATGGTTTTAGGCCAATTTTGAGACTTCCAAATTAGATCAAACATATAATTGAATTCAATAAATCTTAAGAGTCATTATTAAACCTTCCACACATTTCAAAGCACTTGTATAGGCCGTACAACTACCAAAAATTCTTCTTTTATAAATTTTTTATTGATCTGACTTAATACCTACAAGTTTTTCAGTTAGTAATGACATGGCTAACAATAGTATAACATAGGGGACATTGAGAAACATTTGGAATAGTTGTCTACTAAGGGAAACTATACAACTTTCATAAATAACTCAAATAGTGACCTTAAGGATGACATAAGACATAAAGGACTAAAAGGTGACCATGATAAATCTAATGACACATTGAATAACATTCTTAAGACCATGATACATCTTATTTCATCCTATAAGAACCCTAATAGACCTGTGTACAAGTTTCTAACTATAGGGGGTTGACTTATTTAGACTTGTGGTTAAAATAATCAATAATAACATCTTTCCAACTATCAAGTATGATGGGACTAAAGACACTCCATCTTTTCTTAAATAATTTGGCAAAATTTATAAATAGTGGATCCAAACTAATACTTTTTCCACCACTAAACAACTATTTAAAACCTTCACTGGTGATGTATTGGAATGGTACAACCAAATTCCCCAACATTTCATCTAGCAACTAGAGGATTTGTCAATGTTCTAGTTAAATATTTTCAACACAATGACCTTCCCAAAAATTGCCTTAGTTATTTCTTCAATGCTAAGCAATCTCTCACTGAATTAGCTCATGATTTTATCAAATGATGGAATAATTAACCCACAAGGTCAACCATAACATGATTGATGATAATCTATTTAACTCTTTATAACCATTTTAACTCCTCTTCAATATAAGGTTTGAACTTTTTCCCCTCGAATGCTTAACAAAGATATTGACCAAGCCAAGCATTAAGACTTCTTAATGAAGTAATTTGAACCTAATACCAAATTATTTAAGTGATATTTTCAAACTTCTACTAATGTAATCATTGGTAATATTCCTCAAACCAAACCATGAGTTGCCAAGGTTGACAATCCCCCATATTATCACACACCATTAACTGTGTAGAAAATGAAACAATTCTTAGTTCCCTCTAAACCCTTTACTTATCCCAATAATAATCTTAAATGGTATGAACCTAATAAATTTTGTTAGTTCCATGTTGACATTGGTTATTCACATAAAACTTATATAAGGCTTGCCAAATTTATTGTCTCTTATATGCTTGGTGATTCCTTCAATCATGAATCCATGATTCAACTCTATTGTCAAGAATACCATACCCTTATCAAAAATGACAATCTCCCAAATCTTCCTCTTTTGATAACCAAAAATCTTTCTCCACATCTACCACTCGAAAAACTACCAAGGATGTTTGTGCCATTGATGCTAACTATGACCAATATTAAAACAACTCTCAATATGTTAATGTAGCCAAGGTCAAATATTGTTGCAAACCAACTCACAAATATCCTATCATCAAATCTAAGAAAACCTCTTTGGAAGAGTAACTCTTTAAAGACAATATAACCACTCATCTATCTTCAAAATTATATGATGAACCATCTCTTCCATCTAAACCACCAACCACTTCCATTCTTTCAAAATCTAGCTTACCTTCTAAACCTCACACTAGTTCTTCTTCAAAATCCCATTGTAACTTATTAGAATAACTCAACTCTATGCCTTGAAATATTCCTCTTATGGAGTTAGTTCACACCACTCCCTATCATCGAAAGTTTCTCATGCAATAATTTTATGAAACTGAAGATCCATCTTCTATAGAATAAGAACCAACCTCTCTTGAGCCTCAACCTACCAATGTGCATACCATTTAATCCATTTTTCCTTCTTCTAAACCTTCCATTGAATTCCTTGAAGAAGACATGATTAATGATGAGATCCTTTTTCACACCAATGATCCACCCCTATTAATTAAAATAGCCATTAATACCACCCTTATTTGAAATTTTTTAGTTGATAAAGGGTCTAATATTAATGTGACATCTTTTTGTCTCATCCAATAACTTGGCTATACTAATAATCATCTCAAGCAAACCCACATACCCTTTCATGGATTTGATAAAATTAATCAAAATCCACTTGGTTGTATTTGGCTCCTCATTATATTTAGACCTAAGACAATTTGAACCAAGATTATGGTCCTTGATTTTCCCCTCTCTTACAACATACTCCTAAGATGACGATGGACTCATAGAATGTAGGCTATCACTTCTTCCCGTAGCCAGTGTATTAAGTTCCTACATAACAAAAAAAGGTGTGAACATGAGGCCAATCCAAACCCTTGGAGTATTCAACTTCATAATCTTAAATCTCAATATCACATTTTTACCATTATAATAGTCAATAGTGTTCCCTTACCTAAATTCATCAACACCATTCTATACTTACATGTCACTCTAGTTGATTTAGATGATGATGAACCTAATGACTTGCAACACTACAAAGCTACCTCCTTACATATCAAAGGGGTTTCCTCCTTCTTTATTACCTCATTATCATACTACCCCTCTCATTGATGAGATCATTGATTTCCCCCACCATGCAATGTTCAATATGGTCCTTACCTACAATATGCATTCACATTTAATGATTATGGAGTGGAAAAATTAATCTAAGATCCTTTAATCATGTCTCTAGACAAATTTAGTGATCTAGGTATCTCCCATTCTGAAAATCCTCTTGAATCTCAAGCATGTATAATTTCTCCAACTCATGATGATAACTAAATCATGGTCAGAGATCAATCCCAAGACTTGAATGTTCAAAATTATCAAAAAACTTTATCCCAAATACATTCTTTTAACCATGATGTTCATACCATTTCCACTAATTTTGAATTAGCCCCTGAGGGTCATGAACCTCTTATTAATTTTCCACTTATTGATACTCCTTGGTGGTAGAACAAATCTTGCATATTGAAACACCAATAATTATTCATCTTCTATATCACTTATAGATTCAATCCTTGCATCTAGTTCTTCCCCTATCAATGAAGTTAACAATAAACCAATCAAATCTGATCAACCTTCTTCCCCTACTTCCCTTACTCTTGAGATTGCATTAGATTCTAAGGCCATAAATGCATGTCAAATACATTCTAAATATAATCACCATGGTAATCAAATTCTTTATCTTTAAGTAAATGTCAAGTCTTATGGTCTTCTTCTCACTTTACCTAGTGATGAAGCCATCTTGAATTACTTCATGCTCAATAACCTCAACTCCCTTGACAACATCACAAACCTAGGAATTAAAAAAATAAAACTCTTTATTTCAATAACTTCATCACTATCATAGACCCTAAATCAAATCTAATTTCCACTTTAACTAATGTACCATACCATTTCCAAGATGAAAATGATATGCTTATAAAAAAAACTACTAAAATAGAATATGCTAATCCATCATGCCCTCAACCAATTACAATCTCTCTTGAACTCACACCAGCTGAATATGATAACTTCATCTTATTCTTTGATAAATATTGTGAGAATTATTTTTGTCCTATAAATATATGTTGCTTATTAACCCTAGCATTTTGGTGCATAATATTACCACTTACCTTGACACCAAACCCATGTTACAAAAGCAATAGAAATTTCCACTAGAAGTTTGAACTTTATGCCATAAAGAAATTATCAAGATTCTTGATGCTAAGTTTATCACTACCATAGACTATTATGAATGGGTTTTTAACATTGTACTTGTTTGAAATAAAGTCATAATGGTCATTCTCATCTGCGTTGATTTCTTAAATCTTAGCCTTGTTTGTCCCAAGGAAAATTTCCCTCTAGCTTATATTGATGCCATCATCGATTCCACTATTGGTTATGAAATATTCTCTTCTGGATGTTTTTCCAAGTTATAACTAAATTCACATTGCACTCAAAGACCAACATAATACAAATTTCACCACATAATGGGGCACCTATTACTACATTAAAATCCCCTTAGGCCTAAAAAATGATGGAGCTACATATAAACAAATAATGACTCACAACTTTCATGATCTTATTCAAAAGATTGTAGAGACCTATGTGGATGACCTCATTATCAAATACAAAAATTGTAAGACTCATATATCTGATTTTATTGTCATCTTCAATCACCTCCTTAAATATAAAGTGAGACTAAATCCTTATAAATGTGTTTTTGGTGTCATATTTAGTAAACTATTAGGATTCTTAGTCTCTCTTCATGGCATTGATGTTAATCTTTCCAAGATTAATGTTATCATGAACATGCCCATCCCTCAATCTATTCCATATATCCATACTTATCTCGATAAACTTAGGGAAATTAGATGTTTATCCCTAAAGTGGCTTACCATATCTATTCTATCAATTATCTTCTTAAGAAAGGTAATGTCATAGAATGGATGGATCCCTATCAAAAATAATTTGATAGTATGAAATAATTATTGCTTCACCCACCTACTATTTGTTCACCTTCAAATGATCGACCATTAATCTTACATACCTCTTTCACATCCATATCAGTTGGGGCAATGCTTGCCAAATATGATGATATTGGGATAGAATATACCATTTACTATATCAATTGAGGCCTCATCAACTATGAGAAATGTTATACAAAAGTTAAATATGATTACCTCACCATATATTTTTCCACTAAAAAAATCCAACATTATATGCTTTATCAAACCACTTACATTATCATTTATTTGATCACCTTTATCACTTTTTATCCAAAGCCTTTCTTCTTAGAGATAGAATTGGCAAGTGGATGGTCCTTCTCATGGAATTTAATATCTAAATTATTACCCAAAAATCTATCGAAGGAAAAATCATTGTTGATCAACTTGTCATAGCTCTAATGCCAGCTACCAACCACCTTCAAGATAGTCTCCTTGATAATTATATTCTTTATAATGAAAGTCTCAACCAATCCATATATATTAAAGATTACTTCCATAACTTCAAACAAGTAGTCTATAAGAGTCCTCTATCTTCCCCAAAATTACTAAACCAAAATCAATTATCAAATAACTTCCTAAAATTAATGTTTATATACACGAAGATACCTAGACCCTTCATTTCAATGCAACCAAATGCCTTCAATGAGTTGGGCCAGGTTGTATCCTTATGAGATATCATGTAAAAATTTTCCCTCTATCATTTCATCTCACATTCAATGTCACTAATAACATGGAATAGTATGAATCTTTAATCCTAGGCATGATAACATCCCTTGATCTAGATATCACATAGATTTACGCTTTAGGTGACTCTCAACTCATTTTTTGCCAAGTCAATGGTGATTATTAATGAAAAAGTGAGAATATCATGTCATATCATCAAATTGTAACTACCCTCACCAAATATTTGTATTATTTTACCATCAAACATATTCCTCAATATCAAAATTCTATTTTGGATTCACTCACGTGTGACATCAAGTCCATTTCCATTCACCAAAGCCCATGATATAGAGATATTATTTAATTTCTTGAACATTGAACTTATCCTCCAAACATTGACTCCCATGAAAAAACTTGCATTCACAAATAAGCTTTCAAGTATGTTTTTTGATATAACATACTATATTATCACAATGTTGAAGGTATTGTTGGCCATTTTTGGCCCACATATAAAGCTCTTGCATGGTTTGATGAATCAGTGGATGAAAGGTGTAGAAATGGATCCAACATTTGCAAATATAAAGGATCCAAGCAAGGTTTTCATAGAATCAAGATTTCACAGGTTTAAGCACAAACCTAGAAAATCCCACAGACTAAAAGGGATGAGTGTAAAATATCTTATTCAACTAAGTCTTTACTTGTTCATTTTATTAGACCTTGTGAGTGAAATTTTATTTTCTTTCAGGACTCTTTTTCAGCAAGTGTTTATTCTTTTGAAGGTTTTGTTTTTGAGGTTTTTTGTCTAATTGTCAAGAATTATTTTGGACATTTTATCTGATGCAATTTTCCTAAAGGATATCTTTTTGAAGAGATTCTTTTGGACATTTTTTTTGAAATAATTTTACCAAAAGGCACTTTTCTCTTCATTTCAAAAGTTTTGAAGGACCATTTCAAGAATTTTGAAGGGTATTTTCAAAGGGAAAGGAGCTTTTCAAGAATTATGAAGGGTCCATTTAAAAAAAAATCCCAAAGACCCTTTGAAAAAGTATCAAAGGGTACTTCTCTCAGGAAAATGGTCCACTTTAAGGTTTTTGAAGGGCACTTTTCTCAATGAAAAGGGGGACTTTTTTTTTCAAGTTTCAAAGGGCACTTTCAAAACAAAGGGCCAAAACACTATTTCTAAAGAGTAATTTCTATGACAAAGAATCTTATGTAGCATTTCCAAATGGTATCTCTTGAGGAAGTGGACCTTTCCAAAAGTCCCAAAGACCTTTTCTTTTGAAGAAGTGGCCAAAGAAAATAAATATGAAGGGTCCATTTCAAAATCCTAAAAGATCTCATCAAAGTAAAGTGACCCAAATAGAAAATCCAATAGGTACTTTCCCTTCAAAAAAAATCAAATGAAGAAGTCCAAAAAAATACAATGAGAGAAAAAGCCCAAAATAAAGTAGCTATTGGCATTCAAAAACATCAAAGGGATCTTTGGCCAAATGTAGAGATGAGATATGGTAGCATTTCAGGAGCTAAATATAATGACACATAATCAAATCTTAGATTAAATATCGACATCTAGTGGAGGTCAAAAGGGTCATCAAATCTCAAAGGTGAAAGTGTGCATGATAAGTGTCAAAGATGCATTCAACTAGAAGGAGATTGATGAATCATGGGCATCTATGCATAAGTAGATAAATAGACACATAATAAATCAAGGATATTGTTGATTTTAATTTATAGAGACCATATAAGTCCAAAATAATAGTAAATAGCAAGACAAGTATTAAATACAAGAGATCAATCATGTACACTTGGTGGGAACATGTAGCTACCCATGACATGGCTCTCTCAACTCTAAAAAGGGAAGCTTTGAATGCATAAAGGGATCGATGAGATTTATGGTGATCCTGGGTGGTTCATCTCATGATCAAAGCAGTTTCATGTTTTGAATACAAAAGAAATCAAGGACAATGGTGGTGGTCATATCCATTTATGACATCTATCTATATTTCTCATGCAAGTCCCTTCTTCTCTCATCCCTTTATGATATATATAGAGGCCTTTGAGCCTTAAAACTTATCCCTCAAATCATGATAGAGTTACTTTATCAAAATTACCTTGTAACACTCTCTTGAAGCAATGAGATGAATTTTATGATTCTAGTTTGAAGTCAAGCATATATTATTGTATATTAAATTGTAGATGTATGTCCCTTTTCAACATATGTATATTCTCTACGTATCTTGGTTTAATTATTTTGGTTCATTGAAAGTTATTTGAAGTGTTAGAAATTGGTTCCTTTTTTTAAGTGTCACAATTTATAGTGTCTCATACAGACCTATCTCTTTTCATCCTTCAAATTACAAGGTTTCTTTTGACTTCCACACAAAATATTTATGCTTGTGGCCTTGAGATCGGATCAAATTAGTCTATGTCTTGGTTAAATTCATTAGTAGTCATTAAGGCTTCCAAGCTGAAAGTGGATCATTTCATATTTGGTGCATCACCATCCTCAGCTTAGGTTTCCCTTTCATGTTATCTTTCTCTCCTTTTTCCTTGGTCAACAGTAGGTTTTAGTATGTGGGAACAAGCTAATGTGAAGCATCTAAGGAGATAGCCTCATTAAAAATCCTAGAGGTTCAACCTCACTATAGGATACCCATAGCCTGAGGTTGTCCCAATGCTTATAGATAAGAGTGAGAGAGCCTGAGAAACTCTCCCACAAAGGGTACAATTCTAGCCTACAATAGTTTCTAGCATGCCTGATGGGAGTATGTTGTTCACTAATTGAAGAGTTTTGGTGTTATCTTCATCTAATTAGCCTTTAGAGGCATGTGTGAAAACACCAATGGTGGGTCTGAGTATTCATCAACTAGTATGAGTAGCCCAAGTGCCTAATCATCATTATTTGGTATGTATAATCAGCCATCTTTTGATCAACATGCTTATTCTCTACCTCAAAATCACACTTATCAAACTAATAATGTTTATGTGTCCCCCCCAAGTGGACCTCAAACAACCTTTCAACCCTATTATGGCCTTTGCTCCCCTCCCACTCCTGCATATGACCAAGATTAGTCTCCTTTACATTCTAATCAGTCCACTAATTCCCCTTGTCAAGACTTTGTTTATCCTATTATATCCTTGTTAGGATTCAAGCAAGCATTATCATATTATATTGAGTTGATAAGGAAGGCTTGTAGGGGTTTATAACTTTCTTCAGTTATCCCTATTAATGTTCTACAAGAGGCAAGAACTTATCTTCAGTTGGTCAAGAATAGGTGGTCAATTTGTGAGGATGAACAATGGACAGATTGTGAGAAGAACAATAAGGTGTGGTTGAGAAGCATAGTCAAAAATTTAGAAAGTGTGTTGATGTCTTATGAATATCAGTAGACTCATTGTAATTAGTCTTATGTGTCTTCTCCTACCACTATGCCCATTCCCACTCAAGATTTTGAAACCATCCTACCATGGATCTTCTCCTACAATTTTGACCCTGATTATGTCATGTCCTCTTTTGTGAAACCACCCTATCCTATACTAATTCAAAAAAAAGAAAAGGTGGTTGTTCCCTACACATTTCCATCATGGAAATCAGTTCACAAAGGCATGGAGAATAAGGAAGAGGTGTCAATTATGGTGATCCAAGAGCCAGTTTAGGAGGAGTTAGAGGTTGAAGAATATAAAAAAGAGGTGTTAGCTTAGCTCAATGAGATTTCCCTACAAGAGTTTTAAGACTCTTCTTCCCTCCCTAAAGAACCACCAAAGAGACCACTTAAAGTACCTAGTTGGAAAGACACTCTCTTAAGCTTCAATCAAAATGTGCTTCTTCACCCTCCCACCATCTCCCTCTAGGAAGAAGTGCTTATTTTACAAGGAATAGAGGAGGAGCTTAGAGTCAAATTTGAGCCTGAAGAGGACAACACAAGTGTCTATGATTAGGAGATCATGATATGAAGTCCACTCCAAAAAAGGGAAGAGAAATTAGGTTTGGACTAGATATTATGGCATGGCTTTGACATTAATGAATTAGAGCTTGAAAGTAATACTGATGCCTTCATATTTAAAGAGGTGTGTATTTAGGATGCAACTAAGAACAAAGAGGATTTTTTTTGGTCCCAAGAGCTTCCATTTGGTGTGGTTGTAGATGAAGATGACCAAAGTGCAGAGATTAACATAGTTAATTAGTTAGCTGACCACGTTGGAAAGGTCATGAATGAGCAAAAGGATCAAGATGAAGTACGGCAATAACTGTACCATGACTACATGGATTAGATAGAGGTTCTAAACCAGCCTATGCCTCTTTTAGAGTATGAGGATGAACTCACCAACTAGGTTGAAGAAGATGGCCAATCTCAAGATGAATTGTACATTGAAGGTAATACTAATGTCTTCAAGAATGAGGGGGAATGGTCAGATCTAGAGCCACAAAAATATGACATGTTAGGCCTTAAGTGGATTAATGAACTACCATATGGATACTTTTAAAGCAAATAGATTAAATATGGAGTTTAAGTTTGCATTATCTTAGATGAACAAGAGGAAGCTACCTTTTGGGATGACTTAGATCTTTTATGCTTAAGTCTAGACAGTAAACCAAACATCAATTTAAAGGAGCCATCACATGTTGTGTTTTGATTTAGTGAACAAAATTGAGCCATCAAATGAGAATAATAGAAAACCCCTATAGTCCAACATGAGCCATGTTTGGAGGACATGAACCAGTATGTTTACATCAGAGACATGTTTATTTTCACTCCATCCATTAGAGAGCACATCAAAAGGATTGACATAAAGCTTCTTGGTTCACCAATTTTGGTACCTCCAAGTCAAGGTATTTTTCATATCAGATTGTTACAAGTGAATAATACTCATAGTTTCCCAATTGATCCATGAGTGAGATACTTGTAAATTGTAACCTTGTATATATTAGGATATATTTCATGCTTTTCTCTAAGTGCCTTGTGCATATTTCCTTTCTATTCTATTTTTTCCTTTCCAAAGTGCCTTGGTAATTTTGTTTTGTGTTTTCCTTATTTCTTAAAGGGGAATTCCTAGAAAGGGTCAGCCTTGTATCTAGTTTTAGACCAACTCAGTTGTAGAGGATAATGTCTCCATGCCTAAAGGACTTAACAAGGCAAGTGGTTTGGGTTCTCAAGTATAACATGTATGCTTCCCTGAGTGTCACCAAAGATGTTGGCCATTTTTGGCCCATATGTAAAGTTCTTGCATGGTTTGATGAAGTAGTAGATCAAAGGCATAGAAATGGATCCAATAGTTGCAAATAGAAAGGATCCAAGTAAGGTTTTCATAGACTCAACCTTTCATAGGTTTAATAAAAAACTTAGAAGATTTTGCAGACTAAAAAGGCTGAGTGAAAAGTCTCTTATTCAGCTAAGTCTTTACTTTTTCTTTCTCTTAGACCTTATGGGTACACATTTATTTTCTTTCAGGACTCCTTTTTACCAAGTGTTTATTCTTTTAGAGGTTTTGTTTTTAGGGTTATTTTGTCTAAGTGTTAGGAATTATTTCAGACATTTTGCCTAAAGCAATTTTTCAAAAGGATATATTTTTAAAGGGATTGTTTTAGACATTTTGTCTAATTTTTTTTTGAAGGGCACTTTTATTGATAGAAGAGTTCATTTCAAAAGTTATGAAAGACCATTTCAAGAATTCTGAAGGGTATTTTCAAAGGGAAAGGAGCTTTTTGAGAATTTTTAAGGGTCCATTTCAAAAAAAAATCCAAAAGATTCTTTACAAAAATCCAAAATGGTAATTCTCTTAGGAAAATGTTCCACTTTAAGGTTTCTCAAGGGCACATTTATCAATGAAAAGGGGGACTTTTTTTTCCAAGTTCCAAAGGGTACTTTCAAATCAAGGGGCCAAAACACTTTTTTTGAAGAGTCATTTCCATGCCAAAGTGTCTTATGCAGCATTTTCAAAGGGTTTATCTTGAGGAAGTGGACCTTTCCAAAAATTTCGTAGACTTTTTCTTTCGAAGAAGTGGCCAAAGAAAATAAATTCAAATAGTCTAGTTCAAAATCCTAAAATATTTCATCAAAGTAAAGTACCCCAGACAGAAAACTTGAAAGGTACTTTCCCTTAAAAAAAAGCAAATGAAGAAGTCCAAAAAAATATTGTGAGAGAAAAATCCCAAAAAAATGTAGTTGTTATAATTTAAAACTATCAAAGGGGTCTCCATCCAAATGTAGAGATGATGCATGGCAACATTTCAGGAGCTAGATCCAATGGTGCATAATCAAATATTACATTGAAGATTGATGGTGAGTTGAGGTCAAAGGGGTCGATGAATCTCAAAGGTGAAAGTGTGCATGACAAGTGTCAAAGATGCATTCAACTCATAGGAGATGGATGACTCGTAGGCATCTATGCACAAGTAGATTAGTAAACATGAAAAAAAATCAAGGATGGTATAGATTTTAATCTATAGAAACTATATAAGTCCAAAATAGTAGTAAGGAGCATGTTATGTGTTAAATGTAAGAGATCAATCATGTACACTTAGCAGGAACATGCAGCTACCCATAACATGGCTCTCTCAACTCCAAATGGGAAGCCTTAAATGTGTGAAGGGATCAAGGATATTTATGGTGATCTTGGGTGATTCATCACATGATCAATAGAGTTTCATGTTTTGAATGCAAAAGAACTCAAGGACAATGGTGGTGGTTGCATAGATTTATGACATCCCTATCTATTTCTCATGTAATTCCCTTCTTATCTCATACTTTTCTACTATATATAGAGGTCTTTGAGCCTTAATACTTATCCCTCAACTGGTGATATAGTTACTCTATCAAAATTTCCTTATAACACTCTCTTGAATTAATGATATGAGTTTTCTAATTCTGATTTAAAGTCAAGTATACATTATTAGAGTTTAACTTGAAGATGTATGTCCCTTTTCGTCATATGTATATTCTCTACTTATCTTTATTTAATTCTTTTGGTTCCTTGTATGTTGTGTGAAGTGTTAGACATTGGTTCCTTTCTTGAAGTGTTACAAGTTATAGTGTCTCATATAGACCTATCTCTTTCTATCCTTCAAATTATAGGGTTTCCTTCGACTTCCACACAAATATTTATGCTTGTAGCCTTGAGATAGGATTAGATTAGTTTGTATCTTTGTTAGATTAATTTATAGTCATTAAGGCTTTCAGGCTAAAAGTGGATCATTTCATCTTTGGTGCATCACCATCCTTAGCTTAGGTTTCCCTTTCATGTTATCTTTCTCTCCCTTTTCCTTGGTCAGTAGTAGGTATTAGTGTATTGGAAAAATTTAAAGTGAAGCATCTCAAGAGCTAGCCTCATTAAAAATCCTAGAGGTTCAACCTCACTATAGGATACCCATAGCCTGAGGTTGCCCAAATATTTGTAGCTAGGAGTGAGAGAGCCTATGAAACTCCCCCACAAATGGTGAAATTATAGCCTAAAATAGTTTCTAACATGCTTGATGGGACTATGTTATTCACTGAGCAAATATTTTTGTTGTTATATTCATCTAATTAGATTTTAGAGGCATGTGTGCAAACACCAATGGTGACTCTAAGTATTCATCAAATGGTATGAGCAGCCCAAGTGCCTAATCAT
This sequence comes from Torreya grandis, assembly GCA_037957365.1. NCBI lineage: Eukaryota > Viridiplantae > Streptophyta > Pinopsida > Cupressales > Taxaceae > Torreya > Torreya grandis. The sequence goes on along the minus strand of JARHVA010005191.1, from coordinate 358,188 downwards.
CATTATTTGGTATGTATAATCAACCACTTTTTGATTAACATGATTATTCTCTACCTCAGCATCACACTTATCAGGCTAATAATGTATATGTGCTCCCCCTAAGTGGACCTCAAACAACCTATCAACCCTATTATGGCCTTTTCTCCCCTCCAAATCTTGCATATGACCAAGATCAGTCTTCTTTGCATTCTAATTAGTATGTTAATTCCCCTTGTCAAGACTATGTTTATCATATTACATTCTTGTCAGGATTCAAGAAAGCATTATCATATTATATTGAGTAGGGGTTTATAACTTTCTTCAATCATCCCTATTCATGTTATACAAGATGCAAGGAATTATCTTTAGTTGGTAAAGAATAGGTGGTTAGTTTATGAGGATGAACAATGGGTAGTTTGTGAGAAGGACAATAAGGTATAGATGAGAATCATAGTCCAAAATTTAAAAAATGTATTGATGTCTTATGAAGATCAGTAGACTCAATGCAATTAGTCTTATGTGTCCTCTCCTACCCCTATGCCAATTCCCACTCAAGATTTTGAAACCATCCCACGATGGATCTTCTCCTACACCTTTGACCCTAATTATGTCATGCCCTCTTTTGTGAAACCACTCCTTCCTATACTCATTCAAAATAAAGAAAAGGTGGCTCTTCCCTACACATTTCCATCATGGAAATTGGTTCACAAAGGCATGGAGAAGAAGGAAGAGGTCTCAGTAATGGTGATCCAAGAGCTAGTTTAGGAGAAGGAGGAGTTAGTGGTTGAATAATATAAAAAAGAGGTGTTAGCTCAGCTTAATGAGCTTACCCTACAAGATTTTTAAGACTCTTTCTCCATCCATTAAGAACCACCAAAGAGACCACTTAAAGTACCTAGTTGGAAAGACACTCTCTTAAGCTGTAAGCAAAATGAACTTCTTCACCCTCACACCATCTCCCTCTTAGAGGAAGAGCCTATTTTGGTAGGAATAGAGGAGGATATTAGAGTCAAATTTGAGCTTGAAGAGGACAACACAAATGTCTATGATTAGGAGATCATGATAGGAATTCCACTCCAGAAAAGGGAGGAGAAATTAGGTTTGGACCAACTATTCTAGCATGGCTTTGGCATTGATGAATTAGAGCTTGAAGGTAGTAATGATGCCTTCATACTTAAAAAGGTGTGTATCTAGGATGCAATTGAGAGTAAAGATGATTTTGTTTGGTCCCAAGAGCTTCCATTTGGTGTGGCTTTAGATGAAGATGACCAAGGTGTAGAGATTGACATAGTTAATTAATTAGCTAACCATGTTGGAAAGGTCATGAATGAGTAAGAAGATCAAGATGAAGTTTGGTAGTAGTTGTACCATCACTTCATGGATCATGTAGAGGTTATAAACTAGCCTATGCCTCCATAGTATGAGGATGAACTCACCAATCAGGTTGAAGAAGCTGACCAATCTCAAGATGAATTATCTATTGAAGGTAGTACTAATGTCTTCAAGAATGAGGGGGAATGGTCAAATCTAGAGCCACAAAAATATGACATGTTAGGCCTTAGGTTGATTGATGAACTACCATATGGATATTTTCAAAGTAAATAGAGCAAATATGGAGTTTAAGTTGGCATTATCTTAGATTACCATGAGGAAGATGCCTTTTGGGATGACTTAGAGATTTTTTGCTTAAGTCTGGATAGTAAACCAAGCACTAGTTAAAAGGAGCCATCACATGTGCTTGATTCAGAGCAAAAAATTGAGCAATCAAATTAGAATATTAAAAATCCCCTATATTCGAACATGAACTAGTATGTCTACATCGGAGACATGTTTGTTCCATTCCATCCATTAGAGATCACATCAAAAGGATTGACTATAAAGATGCCTAGTTCACTAATTCTGGTACCTCTAAGGCAAGGTCTTTTCATCTTGTATTGTTAAAAGTTAATAATACTCATAGTTTCCCACTTGATCTAAGAGGGAAATACATGTAAATTGTAATCTTTTATATATTAGGATAGATTTCATGCTTTCCTCCAAGTGCCTTGTGCATATTTCCTTTTTGTTCTATTTTTTCCTTTCCAAAGTGCCTTGTCCACTTTGTTTTGTGTTGTCCTTGTTGCTTCAAGAGGATATCCCAGAAAGGGTCAACCTTGTATCTAGTTTTAGACTAGCTCAATTGTAGAGGCTAATGACTCCATGCCTAATGGACTAGACAAGGCAAGTGGTCTAGGCTCTCAAGCATAGTAGGCATGCTTTCCTGAGAGTCACCAAAGATGTTGGACATATTTGGCCCACATATAAAGATCTTTCATGGTTTGATGAAGTATTGGATCAAAGGCATAGAAATGGATCCAATATTTGCAAATAGAAAGGATCCAAGCAAGGTTTTCATAGAATCAAAATTTTATAGGTTTAAGCACAAACCTAGAATATCTTGTAGACTAAAAGTGTTGAGTGCAAAATATCTTATTTAGCTAGTATTTACTTGTTCATTCTTTTAGACCTTGTGGTTACATGTTTATTTTATTTTAGGACTCTTTTTCACCAAGTTTTTATTCTTTTAGAGGTTTTTTTTTTGTGTTTTTTGTCTAAGTGTCGGGAATTATTTTGAACATTTTGTCCGAAGCAATTTTCCCAAAGGATATCTTTTCAAAGGGATTGTTTCGGACATTTTATCTGAAATAAATTTTTTGATTGGTACTTTTCTACGTGGAAGGGTTCATTTCAAAATTTCTAAAAGACCATTACAAGAATTTCAAAAGGGTATTTTCAAAGGGAAAGGATCTTTTCAAAAAAATTGAAGGGTCCATTTCAAAAAAAAATCGAAAAGATCCTTTGCATAAATGTGAAAGGGTACTTATCTTAGGAAAATGGTCCACTTTAAGGTTTTCAAAGGGTACTTTTCTCGATAAAAAGGGGGACTTTTTAAATTTTTTTTCAAGTTTAGAAGGGAAATTTCAAAGCAAGAGGCCAAAACACTTTTTTCAAAGAGTCATTTCCATGCCAAAGTGTGTTATGCAGCATTTATGAAAGGTATCTCTTGAGGAAGTGGACCTTTTCAAAAGTCCCAAAGACATTTTATTTTGAATAAGTGGACAAAGCAAATAAATATGAAGTGCCCATTTCAAAAGCTTGAAATATCTCATTGAAGCAAAGTGCCCCAAACCAAAAATATGAAAGATACTTTCCCTTTAAAAAAAGCAAATGAAGAAGTCCAAAAAAATACTACGAGAGAAAAGGCCCAAAAAAAAAGTAGTTATTGGCATTCAAAACCATCAAAGGGGTCTCGAAACAAATGCAGAGATGATGCATGGTAGCATTTTAGGAACTAGATCTAATGGCACATAATCAAATCTTACATTGAAGATTGGTGGTGAGTAGAGGTCAAAGGGGTCAGTGAATCTCAAAGGTGAAAGTGTGCATCACAAGTGTCAAAGATGCATTCAACTAGTAGGAGATCAATGACTTTTGGGAATCCATACACAAATAGATTGGAGGACATGAAAAAAATCAAGGATGGTATCAATTTTGATCTATAGAGACCATATAAGTCTAAAACAAAAGTAAGGAGTATGTCAGGTGTTAAAAACAAAAGTAAGGAGATCAATCATGTACACTTGGTGAGAACATGAAACTACCCATGACATGGCTATCTCAGCTCCAAAAAGGGAAGCCTTGAATGTGTAAAGGGATCGAGGAGATTTATGGAGATCCTAGGCAGTTCATCTCATGATCAATGTATTTGCATGACTTAAATGTAAAAGAACATAAGGAAAATAGTGGTGGTTGCAGCCATTTATGACATCCCTCTCCATTTATCATGTAATCCCCTTCTTCTCTCATCCTTTTTTGTTATATATAGAGGCCTTTGAGCCTTAAAACTTATCCCTCAACTAGTGATAGAGTTACTCTATCAAAATTACCTTATAACACTCTCTTGAATCATGAGATGATTTTTTTTATTCTAGTTTGAAATCAAGTATACATTATTATAGTTTAACTTGTAGATGTATGTTCCTTTTCATCATCTATAGATTCTCTATGTATCTTGCTTTAATTATTTTAGTTCTTTGTAGGTTGTTTGAAGTACTAGAAATTGGTTCCTTTCTTGATGTGTCATAATTTATAGTGTCTCATACAGACCTATCTCTTTCTATCCTTCAAATTATAGGGTTTCCTTCAACCTCCACATAAAATATTTGTGCTTACAGCCTTGAGATAGGATTAGATTAGTCTGTGTCTTGGTTAAATTCATTAGTAGTCATTAAGGCTTCCAAGCTAAAAATGGATCATTTCATCTTTGGTGTATCACCATCCTTAGCTTAGGTTTCCATTTCATGTTATCTTTCTCTCCCTTATCCTTGGTCAATAGTATATTTTAGTGTGTGTGAACAAGATGAAGTAAAGAATCTAAGGAGCTAGCCTCATTAAAAATCCTAGAGGTTCAATCTCACTACATGATACCCACAACCTGAGGTTGTCCCAATGCTTGTAGCTAGGAGTGAGTGAGCCTAAGAAACTCTCCCAAAAAGGGTGTCATTCTAACCTAAAATAGGTAACTTTCTCTATTTTGTTAATAAATAAGAGGTTCCTCTTCTCAAACAAGCACATGGGGGCATTAGCAATGACCACTTTAGTAGACATTCTACAACCCATAAATGCTTACATATGGGATAATTTTAGCCCACTCTTGAAAATGATGCCATTAAATTTGATAAAAATTGTACTCCTTTCCAAATTAATTATTATTTAATTCATACACCTCCAATTGAGCTTCAAACCATGGAGTCTCCCTAGTGATTCTTTATGTGGGGATTAGATCTCATAGGCAAGTTACCTCGATCTCAATATGGGCATGTCTTTATCATCACAACCATAAAATATTTTATGATATGGGTCAAGATTATGCCCCTCATAAAATCCATTGAGACCACCATCTCTAAATTTATCCTCAATAAAATCATTTGCCTCTTTGGTGTCCCTCATTTTATCATTTCATACAATGGTGGTAACTTCAAAATTAAAAACATCAAACAACTCTATGCTAAGTTTAAAATCAATCACAATTTTTCCACACCTTACCATATGTATTGTAATGGACAATCTAAGGTAACCAAAAAAATATTATTAAAATTCTCCAAAATATAATTCATGACACCTACATGAATTGGTATATTAATCTCTAACCTACTCTTTGTTCCTATCATACTAGCATATGCACCACCACTACGGCCATGCCAATTTATCTATTTTATGGTTTTGAATTAGTTTTCCCATTAGAATTTGATCTTCCCTCTCTCTATATATCTATTCATAGTATCATACTTGATGAATAATTATGTGAAACTTGTCTTCATGCTCTTTATCTCCTTGATGAACATCATCTTTTTGATTTACAATATAATTGTCAATACAAGGCTCGTATTTCCAAATAACATAACAAAAGAGTTAAATTTCACCCTTTAAATATTGGTGATCTTGTCCTTAAATTAGACTACACTCATGATAAAGAAGGTAAATATGCCCAAAAATGGTAGGGCCCTTATTTAGTCAAAGACAATCTTATTCCAAGCACATATCACCTTCAAACTAATGAAGGTCATATTTTCAAAGAGCTCACCAATGCACAACTCAAAAATTATTTTTCTTAAATCCATATCTTCTTTTTATAATTTTCATATGATACCTATATAACACTTTTTGAAGGATAATTACATGTGTCTCACCCTCTGTAATAGTTATCTCTTTTCGTATACCTTATTCCTTCCTTTTGGTCTTTGTGTTTCCCTTTTATCTCTTGAGTTGCATTGTAAAACCATGGATGGGACCTGATTTTACTCATGAATTCTTTCTCTCCTCTTTATATTTGTACTTTTTACATGATTTTTGTTACCCTCATGGGTTTCTCTTTTTTGAGTTGCAATGTAAGACCATGGATAGGACCTGGACTTCCTCACAAATACCATCTTTATCTTATTTACTTTTCACATGCTTTGTGCACCCTCTTGAATTTTTGTATTATGAGTTGTAGTATAAGACCATGGATAGGACCTAGCCTTTCTCATAAAATCACCTTGTTTCATTTATTATTCCTTGTCTAAAATGTGTTTTGCAATGATTATGAGTTTTTGATCCTTGTTCTCAACTTTAGATTTTACTTCTTTTGTAGATAAAATTTGCATAACAAATTATGTTAGCATGTTTTCCTACATTTCCCTCATTCTTATGATAAGTAATCACACATTACTGTCATTGTATCCCTTTTTCACCATTTATAACATTTTTTTGATTTGAATTATTTTAAATTATTTCATGTTTCACTCTTCTTGATTCCCTTTCCTTTCACTCCACATTGGATAAAACAAGGTCAAAGTCAAGATAGCACTTCTATTTCACCTGACTTAATAATACTCTTAGACACCATGCTCTCTAAGTTATCTCTCTACAACCAAGTCCCAAGTATTCAAATGAAATTTATCTTTAGCACCCATGATTAGTTATCCAAATATATATGGAGGAGGAATAGAAAACACTATCAATAAAATTCAAATTCAAATTATTTAAAACAAAAGGAAATGATATACAAAAAGAAACATACAAATTTCAAAATTCAAACTCACACCAAAAGACATGATTACAAGAACATATTAAATTTCTAATAGAAACTCAAACTCTGTAGTTGGCCTCATGTTAGAGCTAAGGTCCATTGGGGTGTGGTAGGGTAGTAGATTGGAATAGGATAATTCAACAAACTCTTTGGTACTACCTACTTTCTCATGCAAGTACCCAATATTCATAGTAGATCGATGGCTCTATAAGGGGTCTTGAGGAATGGGGAACACATTATGGGAAGGATGGTCCATTTTTACTTTTCATGCATATAATCTTCATCGAATGACATACATACTAATTTTTTTGATCTAAGACTTGTATAGCTAAGATATTTTTCTAAAATTCCTTAAGGTTAAAAGTCTTCTTGTTTTGACAAACCTAATTTGAGTGCCTTGACTTCAATAAAGAGTTACTCTACCTTGGTTTTTCATTCATTCTCCCCTCCACCATTTCATTTCCCCCATTTTCAGGTCAAGTCTAATTCTAAATTTTTTTCCCTCTTCTATACTTCTCTCCTCTTCACATCTTAAAAACATGCTAGTATTACTTTGTTTCAGTTTTATCTATCCTTAAAATAAAATAATATGTTTGAGAAACTATGGATTATTTTATTTATACCATAGCTCTACATCTCTAGACATGCTTTACTTTATTTTACCATTAGTTATTATTGTACTACCCTTTTTATGGACACCTAAGTCTTTTTATAATTTCATGTACTTTTTCCATTGTTGAGTGAATTTGGCTTGTCACTCCTCACTCACCAGTTTTTTTTCCATTTTATGCACCTTTTTCCATTGATGATTGAGTAAGGATTGTTACTACGTATTCATCAATGTTGTTTTAATTTTTTTTGTTTTCCCATCTTTGTTTAAGTAAGGATTTTTACTTATTTTACATTGATGTTTGATTACATTCCTTTTTGTCATGTATTCTTGCTTTGATTTGGTGAGTTTGCCTTTCTTACTTAAGGTTTACTTGTTTGAGTTTTTCAGTCTTTATTAGCCTTGTATTTTTAGTTACCTGATTTACTCTAAATTTTGATTGGTCATTTGGTCTAATATATCACTTTTCACCCCAGCTTGCCAAATTTTTAAGTACATCTCATCCACATAGCATCGGTTATCTTGGATTTCTTGTGTTTGTTTATTTTTGATCTTTATTTTTATATACTTGGGTTTTTCAAAATTAGTCTCTACACCTTCTAATATCAAAACTAAAAACATAATAGATAACCATCTAGAAATAAAGGTAAGTCAAGGTATGCATAAATTTACTTTTCAGTCATTTAATTTTGACTATTTTTGCTTTGAAATACTGTAATTTTTTTAGCTTTAGCATTGTGTGTTGTTATGATCTTTTCTCAAATCACCATACACTATTACACTTGAGTGACATATGATGAGCTTCGAATGGGGCATATCTATACACATAATATTTTCAAACTTTATCAATTACTAATGCTTTTTATCTTACATAAACTCATCGAGTCTCAATCTCTCTGAGTGAATGCCTTAAGGGGTGCACCAAGAAAGGGTTGGGTAGACCTTTGGTATGTCACAAGATTATTTTACCCTTAATACCATTTTTTATCAATCTAATTGTATCCTAAAAACATTCCCATAATATTTACCTCCTATTTTTCACCCTCCTCTAGTCATTTTCTACCTCTATTAGCCCTTCCCTAGCCTAAAACCCTTTTTGATGATTTACATTACATTGTCATGCCCATCAACCTTATAATCTAATTGATAAAACTTATTAGGGTCTAGGTTAGCCCCTAGCCAACCTAAAATGTGACCTAATTTTTTTTTTATCAATAATGATACTAGGTCTATTGGGTCAACCTTATTATCCAAAACATTTGGAAAGGATTAGGATTAGATCCGCCTATATAAACACATCCATTTTTCTATTCTTGTAGGGATAGTAAGAGTTATTATTCATTTGTGCTTCTTTATAATCTATTGTTCCACCATTCTACTTGAAGAGTATTAGCTTAGGGTTTCTACTTAGATAAGAATATTATCTTATGGAGAAGTTTTGGATGCTTTGGCCTTTCTTAGTGATCCTTACAAACCACAAAACCTCTTGTGAAGCACATTTGGCTAAGGGAGAGATTGAGTCTCGATGGGTTCATCTTCAAGGTAAGTATCTCTAACTTTTCTCCTTTCTTTAGTAGATAGAAGTATCATAAGTAATAGCTTTTGAATATATTGCTCTCTTCATGTATTAGGTTTTTACCTATACATAACTTAATTAGGATTATCCTATGCATGTCTACTTTTATGTTTACTAAACCCCACTTTGTGTCATAATCTTTGGTGATAACTAGATTAGATTTTATTTTACTTTTTATTAGTTTAGTGAATATGAAAACATAGGACCTAGTTAGGGTTATTACATGGCTTTTATTAATTGGAGGCTTTGAAACCCTCCCTATTGATATTATTATGGTAAGAGACCCCTTGGATAGGTCTAGTGGATCCATCTTGGTCATGACTTTGAATATATTATGTATCCACAATCGGAAGTGTAAGTAGGATTTATCTTCTTTGAGCTAGGATTGATTTGTAGATTTGTTGCATTTCTCATTGCATATACCACCCACTTAGATGTGGATGTTAAATACTTAGGTATATTGGGTTTTTATTCATAGGTAGTATTCTCTTTGATCCTACAACTATGGTTGATCTTTATTGCCCATAAATGTAAGGCACTTCCATTATATTTCCTAATACAATTTTTGATATATTATATAATATTGCTACTCTTTGTTCTACATATTAGTTTGTTGCATTCAATTCCTTCATGTGATTTTTTTATATATTAACACTTGAAATTTATACATCTTATAACAATCTATTTTTTATTCCTTTCAATAATAATAAACTACTTCAAAGTTTATAAAATCTAATAACATTCACTCAACATGCATACCCATATGAATAACATTTTAATTTAAATCTTAAAAAAGTAAGTAATGTTTTTTCAATATGTGTTGTCATATAAATAGGACAACTTAAAATAATAAGATATCTATTTGAAGAAGAATTGCTAATAATATTCAACCAGGTTGGGCCACCTTGTAGAGGTCAAATTTTCTAAGTATTCTTTGATTTTTAAATATAATACCTTTATATAAATCTCAATGGTGATACTCTCTAAGCTCCAAAAAAAAATCTAAAAGTGTTTCAAAAATTTTGTTAATGATGTCCTAATTATTTTTATAAAATCAAAATTTTCCAAAAGTATAACATTTGTCATGCCCATTTTTTTCTTTATTAAAATGGACATGACACACTCTTCTCACATATGGTCAACCATCAAACTTGAGTAGGTAATAGAATTCAAATTTAAACATATGATATAAATACATTCCTTATAAACAACATTATTTGGATAACATACGCATATCATAGGTTACAAAGTACAAGCTCTATTCATTCGGCCACATGCTAAAGAACTCATTTGCTACATTATGGCTATGGTTAATGCATTACAAATTTGAGATGGATATCAAAATTAACCTCATCCATTGATAACACATTCGATCACCACATGGCCACCTTAGTCATTCTCCTAGAACACACTAACTTCTCTTTGGGCTCCTAGGTCCACTTCCTACCACTTGTTATCCTAATGACCTGGAACTTCTTGAATTCTTTGTAACTATACTTGAACTGTGTTAGTTATTATGTTTATCAAGTTAGTAACATAATATAACATAGATGAATCTCATAAATCCACTTGCATGGTAATATTTGTACAATAGACTATACTAACATCATCTTGAGGTTAGCAAGATGATGACACATGGATGGATCTAAATGATCCACTTTCCTAAAAATGTTTGTATGATGGACTGTGTGTATGTCACCTTTAGGTTAGTGGGATGATGACACATGGATGACTTTCAATGATTATCTTACCCGATAAAGTTTTTAAAATAGACTATGTTAAGTTCACCTGTTGATTAATTGGATGATGACACATGGTATCATCTAGCTAACTTTCAAAAAATTATAAAATTAACTAAGGAGAAGTTGATAAAAAGTACAAAGAAAATGAGATTAAGGCAAGAAGAAGAGTGAATGAACTAATTACTGAGGGGAATTTGATTGAGGAAAAAAAATCTATCTAGAATGTTTGAAATTAGATAAGGCACGATCTAATAAGAAGTCAAATAGAGAGAAGGCCAAGATGGGAAGAAAACCAAGATAGAGTAGATTTCATAAATTGACTAAGACATGGATGAAGTAAAATCATAATACATATTAGACTAATGCAAATATGCTAAAACAAGGAAAATCACATCTATTAATAAACCACCACCATTAACATGTCTAAATCTATGCATGCCTTCCTTAGAAGGTTTAAATTATGCTAAAGGATCCTATGTTCACATATTAGATTAAAATTGACACCAAACCAATCTTCTCATTTGTTTAATCAACTATCATAAAGTTACAAGGCAAGATCAACCTATCCAAACACCTATCTTAAAGAGTTTGTCATTTCAATAAGATGACTATGTTGTTTCTTAGAAAATTACACTTGTATTATTAAATCATAGACCCATTCATTCCATTAAAATAAAAGTTTAAACAACATATTTATTAAAGTGATATAATACCACTTCAAGGGTTGATCAACATAACCTTCTCAATTCATTACTCCTTTGCAAGGGTGACCTCAGTCAATCCTAAAGGTTACATGCCTAGTTATAATTATATTAGTAGAGCTAAGGTCTATTAAAGTTCTTCGCTTTATATAAAATGGTCTTTTCTAAAGGTAAGGTATTCATCATATAACTTACTCAATTCTTCAATCCAGGACTCTTCCACAAGACATATTTTTACCAGAACAATCATTAACATTTAGACTATATAACCAAGATATATTGTTATTCCTAGTAATAATCTCATAGATATCTATTTGATTTTCACTCACATTTGGGTAAGCTCAATCAATTAAAATATACCATAACTAAAAATAAAAGAGACAAATTATGTATTCAATAGACTAATATTATAATGATTTACATAATAAAAAACATTGTCATTTTATTAAAAGAGCCATGTAGACCCAAAGAACTTATCTTACCTAATGAATTCTTCCCAAGGATCTACATTTAGATAACACATCATCTAGTTAAATCTCACTAGGTAAAAGAGGTTCAACAGAAAGATAACAAAAGTCTTCAACCATAACAATGTTATTTTACAAAAGACTAAATTTCATTTGAATATTACAAGTAGGTTAGATGATGTTAACATTATATATACATAAGGTATCATTAATATATTTACATTAACATGAGGCACAAATCTAGGCTTGATTTAATATTAAATAAATTATTAATATGTAATAATATCCTTGTCTACTCCACAATAACTATTGGACATTTGAAGGAGAGCTTACTATCCAACATTTTGTCATCATTAATCTACTAATATAGACACCCATAAGATCGAGACATCACTTGGTAAAGGCAAGGGTGGATATATAAAATGAGGGTACCTTAACACAAGGGAATGAATGTGAACAAACCTATAGTCCCATTCTTGGTTCTTACCCAAGGAAACACATGATCTCATATATATCAAACAAGCACTCAAGTGAAGGTAATCATTCATAAACATAGAAAATAGTAGTCAACCTTTTATATCATAAAAAGGCTCACCATTTGATTAGATAGTAAGAGGATACCTCAATCAAATGCTTTCATCCAATGGTCATGAGAGGGTTAAGAAATCTTCCATTGTGCCCATCATGAGAGGGATTTAACAATCCACCACCATGAAATTCATGGCAAGGTCAATAAATCTACCACCATACCAAACATAGGAGTAATTGACAATCTACCACCACAAAAATACTTCTCATAGACAAACATCACATATTGTTACAACAACATCAATACATTTAATAAAACAAGATGATAACATTCTAGTCAAGCAAGAAACACCAAAACATATTCAAGGATCTCTAATGAGAAAATCACTACATGGTGTCTAACGCACAACCATGTCAAGAAAATAAAATAGGAATAATAAACAAGTGGTTTTATTCTCCTTGAAATAATAGATGAAACAAAGAACCATAATCATTTCATTCAATGGAAATAAGCTATAATTCAAGTTAATAATAAACCTACCTATTGACTCTAAGACCTCCTATGTTTTATCCTCTAATTGTCTAAGGCTCAACTTTATTAATCAACACTTCTTATTCACTGCACTTCCTTCTCCTTTCTCTCCTCTTTAGTCTATTCTCTTTGAACTGAACCAAAAATGTCCTATTGGCCCAAAAATCCTTAAAATGGAGAGTTTAACCTCTATTTATCTAAAGACATCCTAGAATATTCCAATCATGCTATACTCACCATCCTAGGCCTCATTAAGTGATGTTCTCTTTCATGTTTAATTCATTCACTCACCTCTTCCCATTTGATTCTATAATTAGTAAATTCATGGAAAGATATTAATATTTCCCAATAGACATTTTAGATGTTGGATACAATATCTTAAGGTGAGGAGACAACAAGTTTCATCGACCAAACTTAAAAGGTAGTTGCCTAAATAGCATATTAAGTCAAAAAGAGATGACAAAATATATCTTAGGAAACTGACTATTTAGGATGGGTTTAAGAATTATTAAGGTAAGGTTTGTTTACATATATAACCATGCTCGGCATAATCCCATTATTTCATTGGCCCTTTCCTTGTTCCTACACAATCGATGCACATACTAAATTCCTCTAACATAATATCCAAAGATACTAAATTTAATCAAAAGAGGAAATTAATTAATTATGCATAGCCAATAATACCAAGGAATAAAATTATTCACATAGATTCATATAACCTTATACATAATAAATTACTAGTATACAAGTTTATGAATAATGATGCAACATCAATTAAGTCAATATATCTCATATACATAGTCAGATTCATAATTTTAATATCATATAAAGGAAAGGTAAGAATTATACTTTCATAAGTAATCAAACATGATTGATAATAGGTATTTCTAAAGTTTCCCATCACATGATAAGTCTCCATAAAATCCATGCATGCCTTAGCTAGATGTGACTTAAAATCACAACTCCTGACTCTGAGTTAGAGTAGCCAAAATCTCATAGTAATTGAATGTCAAAGATGATCACTATGAAAAATATGGCCTTACATACCCCTCCCTTATGTATACATGATCTTTGAAGTCATTGAAGGAGGTGAAGGTACCAAACCCTCAATGGTGCAAAATCCTCACAAGTCATTATTGATTTATCATATTTGTCCCATTGAACCTTAACCTAGTCTAGGTTTTTACTTGAATGGCTAGTGTCTCATGTGATATAATCCTTACAGGCTCAAAAATCAAATATTCATTAATCTTGACATACAATTCTATCTAATCCAATATATGATTAATGTCAAAAACATACTAACACAAAATTGAAATATGAAATACATTGTGAACATGAGATAGGTTAGGTGGTAAGGCCAATTGATAATCTTTTGGGCCAATGGTCTCCAAGATCTTGAATGGCCATACAAAATTAGGTTCCAAATTTGAACCTTTTTCATAACTAATAGGGTTCTTATTTTGTCTCACCCTAAAGATGACTTTATCACTAACATTGAAATGTCGATCAATCCTCTTTGCATTAGCATGATTCTTTTGTCAATGCCTATAAGTCTTAAGGTTTTATTGTATCTTAAATAATTACCACTCTTGTCTTCTAACATGGTAGGCTTGATCATGAATTTATCTTGAATTTGATCCTAATTCAATTAGGTTTGTATAGGATCAGACATACAAAGCTTAGAAATGTGCCATCTTAATTGAACTATGATAGTTATTATTATAAGAAAATTTTACCATTTAAAAATAGTTTTCACAATGGGATTGTTAATCCATAGCATACATGAAAATAATATATTTAGAAACCTAATTTAATCTCTTAGTCTATCCATTAATCTGAGGATGGTAGGAATTACTTAAATTGAGCTATGTGCCCAATGCCTTCGGTAAAACAATTTAGATGTGTGAAGTGTAAAATCTATATCCAAGATAAAATTATGGGAAATATTATGTAATCTAAACATATAATCCAAGAAAAATCTCATCAATGATGTGGAATTGTACGTAGCCTTCATGGGAGAAAAGTGAGCTACTTTGGTCAATTTATCCAAAGTGACCATAATTGTATGATGATGAGATGATGAGGTAAACAAACCTAGAATGAAATCCATGGAGATAATATCCCATTTTCATTTCAAAATTGCATGAGGATATAAAAATCATGTTGGATGTTGATGCCCAACCTTTTGATATTTCATGTAGCAAGCTATAAAATAAGTAATGTCATGCCTCAAACCGATCGAATGATATAATTGCCTTAACTCTGCATGCATCTTCTTAACTCTAGGGTATATTTGGTATGGAAATATTTATGAGCTAGACAAAATTAATGCATTTATGACACATAAGAAAGGAACATATATACTCCATTATGGCATAAAAAGCCATCTACCTCAAGATAATATCCTTCCAATTTAAATTTTAGAGTCACACCAGAATACAACATCTAGCACACTTAATTATAGAGGATGTCCTCTAAAATCTATTTCAAATTTTGACTTCTCAAGTATATTCACAAACTCATTTCTTCTAAATCATGCAACCTCATACTCAATACATAAAAAACCATGTTTTCCTTTCCCTTGATATATAAAATTTCATAATCATATTTGCACATCATTTCCATTCAACACATTTGACATGTATTGAGATTGGTTTGGTTGAATATATGTTTCAATCTCAAGTGTATTTATAATAAATTGATGACTAA
The DNA here is from genome assembly GCA_037957365.1 of Torreya grandis. Taxonomy (NCBI): domain Eukaryota; kingdom Viridiplantae; phylum Streptophyta; class Pinopsida; order Cupressales; family Taxaceae; genus Torreya; species Torreya grandis. The sequence goes on along the minus strand of JARHVA010005191.1, from coordinate 342,731 downwards.
GCAAGAAATGTTATCACCTTAGTCAATCATGAATGATATCTAAAAATTCCAGATCATGTATGGTTTATTTAAACTCATAGTATTTCAATGTTTTTTAGATTCATATGTTATAAGTCTTCCCTTATGCATGATTACAACTCCTAATCCTCCCTTAAATACATGTATAAAAATAAAGAACTCCCATTATCATTTAGTGCAACCAAAATAGGTGCATTAGTGAGTCACTCTTTCAATAATTGAAAAGCTTCCTTATACTATGTTTCCCACACAAACTTCTTCCCTTTCTTCTAAAGTGAAGTAATGGGATTCACAATATGAGAGAAACTCTCAATAAAGAATTTAGAATATCCTACGAAAACCATGAATTTATAAAGATATGCAATATTTATGGGCACCAAACATTCTAAAATGACACAAATATTGGATGGGTCCAGAGAAATTCCTTCCCCTGAGATGATATGCCCAAGGTGATTCCATTTAAATTGTGAAAAAGCACACTTTTCAAAGTTTCCAAATAGTTGGTTTTCTCTCAAAACCTATAAGACTTATCTCAAATGGTCACTGTGTTCTTCTTAATTTCATGAATAGATCAATACATCATCAATAAATATTAACATTAAATAGTACAAGTACAGAACACTTTGTTCATAAGACTCATGAATACTATTGAGTCATTTGTTAGCCTAAATGGTACAACTATAAATTCATAATGCCCATATTGCATTTGAAACATAGTATTGTGAATACTAGGCTTTGTGATATGTAAATGATGGTATCCATATTTCAAGTCTATCTTTGAAAACACCTTAGCTCTTTGCATTTGATCAAACAAACCATATATTCTAGGTAAGGGATAATTATTTTTAATCAATACCTTATTCAATTGGCAGTAGTCAACAAACAATCAAAGGGACACATCCTTTGTCTTCATGAAGATGACTAGTGATCCCCATTGGGAAACACTAGGATGAATTAAACCTAAATACAAAAGTTTATCATGCTACATATTGAGTTCACATAAATCAAGTGTGGTCATCAGATATGGTGCTTTTGAGATAGGTTTATCTCCTATTTTTAATTTAATCTTAAAATCAATCTGTCTCAAAGGGGTAATACTTAGAAATCCATTTGGTAATACATCAATAAAATCTCAAAGAACAAGATGGTCTCAATGACATTTTCCTTGTGCTTGGATTAGTAGTCATCCACCTCTACATAAATCTTATGTCCTCAACCCACATCTCCCCATGTCTACTCTAACATTGGGGTACTCTTCCTATTGGGATTTAATGGTCCAAGATGATAATCATGTTCATAGTGATTAAGGGATCTGCATGTAAAACATACACCTCTTTATTGGTCTCACCCTAAGGGAGCTTTATCCAATATCATATTGACTAATATTATTGATCTTGATGGTCCTATCTATGGTCATTACTAAGTCCCAAAAGGTGATATCTATTGATGATATTGAGGTCTATCCTCACCTCATCTCTGGCAATATCTGTCAAACTAGTCTATGTTCCAATCATGGCCAGAATAGTTACTCTCTTCATAATATTGATGGGGTCTAAAATTATATTGATTTTCTTACCAACCTCTCCTAGGTGCATGATGTGCACCTTATGACCTCGAGTCATGTTGAGATTACATCTTACCTATAAAGTTCACTTGGGCATACTAAATATTTCTTTGAGACACATTTTTGGCCAACTAGACATTTTCAACTATTGTTGTCAAGGTTATGAAAGCTAAAATGTGTACTGCACCATCTATATCTAAATTCAAGCCTCTAATGAACATGTTCACCTAAATGGTTTCACTCATATAACCTTGCACATACCTAATCAAATCCAAAAAATGACACTCATATTGTGTCATGGTGTGACTCCCCTATCAAAGGTCATGAAATTCATCTACCTTGTTTTCAATATATCAATGGTATAGGTAGTGTGCTTTAAAATTATACTCAAACAATTCAAAGATGAGGAAATCAAGGCTTAAATGGATTTCTTCTCCTCTCATTCCCACCACATTTTTGATGCATCTCTAAGAAGGTGGGTCCCAAAATGGGCCTTCACATTGGCTTCATAATCATACATGAAATTAAAATGTCCTCTCATGTTGGCAAACCAAACTTACACTAAAAATGATTCCTAAGTACCATAAAAATTAGGAGGATGAAATTTGATGAAATCATTTACTAAGTCTCTAGGTGCAAGCCTGGGAAAATAGTCTTAAGTCTCATCTCTCCTGATGCTTACCATGGTGATGAAATTCAATTATATCACCCTCTGATTGGTGATGTGAAGGACATTGAGACCTCTCTCTCCCAATTGATCTATATTCATCCTAGGAGTGTTGTGTAGAGTTTCTCTTAGCATCATGTTGTGTTGATGGTAATCTATCCTGTAAGAAATATTGCATTTATTATATGGCCAAGATAAGATAAGGTCATATATCATTCTACTTCTACTAATTGGGATGCTCAAGATCACCAATATGTAGTCTACATCATCTCCTCATTCTACACATCAACAAGATAGACATTAGAGTCAATGTAGAAATTAGAAATCCATAAAGCATATGTGAATTATGTAGAGCTCTCAGTGTAGTGACCCAAGCTTTGATACCAAAATTTCATGCCCATTTTTTTCTCTATTAAAATACACATGACACACTCTTCTCACTTATAATCAACCATCAAACACGAGCAAGTAATAGAATTCATATTTAACATATATTATAAAGAATTTAATTCAATTTGACATTGTTTAGATAATAGGTGCATGCCATAGGAATTAAATTATAATCTCTATTTGTTTAACCACATGCTAAAGAATTTGATTTTTGGCCTATGCCCAAGGTTATTACATTATGACATTTATAAATATTAACCTCAAACACTATTGACACATTTGAGTACCATATGTTCACTTAGTACATGTTCCTAGACCATGCCAACTTCTCTTTGGGATCCTAAGTCCACTTACTACCACTTGTATTTATCTCATTCACTTGTAGCTTCATAGCTACTTCATGACTACACATGAACTTTGATGGATGTTATCTCCATCAGGTTAGGTCATGATGACACATGGATGAATCTTGGTGATCCACTTGATCGATAATGTATGTATAAAAGACTATAATGACATCATCTATGTGTTAGTGGGATGATGACACAGGGATCAATCTTTGGGATCTACTTTCTTGATAAGGTTTGTATTATGGACTATGCTAATGTCACCTCTAGGTTATCAAGATAATGACATGTGGATGGATCTAAACAATCTAATTACCCAACAAAGTATGTAAAATAGACTATGTTGACATCACCTCTGGGTTAATAGGATGATGACTCATAGAATCATCTAGACAACTTTTAAATAGTCATAAAATTGACTAAGTCAAATTTGCTAAAATTCCAAACAGAAAGGATATTAAGGCAAGAATTCAAATGAATGAACCAGTTACAAGGGGAATCTTATTGAGGTAAAAATGTTGTTGACAAACATGGAAATCATATAAGGCATAATCCAATAGGAATTCAAACAAAGAGAAGGCCAAGATAAGAAAAAAAACCCATATATAGTCAATTTTGTAAATTGACTAAGGCATGGCTAAAGAAAAATTAGATTACATATTAGATGATTGCAAATAGGATAAAGGAAATCAATGCACATCTATTAATAGACTACTACCATTAATGCATCTGAAGCTATGACTATTTTCCTTAGAATATCTTTGTTATGATAAAATATCCTATGTTCATATAATTAATTAATCATGGCACTTAACCAATATTCTCATTGGTTTAATTGAATATCAAAAAGTCACTTCTCTTAAAGAGTTGATTATCTCAATGAGCCAATTGATCCATTCCTTAGAAGATTACGCTTCTAGAATTAACACATAGACCCAATCATTCCATTAAAATAAGAGGTCAAATAATATATTTATTAAAGTGAAATAAAACCACTTCAGGGGTTGATCCACATAACCTTATTATTTCATTACTCCTTTGCATGGGTGACCTCATTCAATCCTAAATGTTACACACATAGTTATAATTATATCAGTAAAGACAAGCTCTATTTAAGTTATTCATTTTAGATAAAATGGTCTTGTTTAAAGATAATTTCTTTAACATATAACTTATTGAATGCTTTGATCCAATACTCTTCCAAAATACATATTTTTACCAACACAATCATTAATATTATATATTCAATTTATATTTTTATTCATAATAACAATCTCATAGATATCGATTAGAGTTCCACTCACATTTGGGTAATCTCAATCCATTAAAATATATTATAACTAAAGATATAAGAGACACATTATGTATTCAATATGTTTATCTTACAATGATTTAAGCAATAGAACACATTATCATTTTATTAAAGGATCCACCTAGGCCCAAGGAACTTATCTTACCCAATGAATCCTTCCCAAGGATATACATTCAAAGAACACAATATCTACTTATATCTCAATAACAAAAAATAGGTTGAATAGAAAGATAATATAAGTCTTTACCCATAGTAGGGTTATTTAACAAAATACTATCTTTCACCAGAATATTACAAATAGATTGGCTTTAGTTAATAATGTCAATGCATCAGATTGTATTATTATATTTACATTAGCATGAGGCATAAGTCTAGGGCTGATTTAATAGTAAATAAATGATCAATCTTCAATAAAATCTTTATCTACTCCACAACAACTACTATCCATTTGAAGGAGAGATCACCATCCAACTTTTTCTCATCATTAAGATACTATTCTAGACACCCCCAAGCTTGAGACTCCCATCTCTGAGCACGTTTACATCACTTAGTAAAGGCAAGGGTGGATATCTAAAGAAGGGTACCTTAACATAAGGGAGTGACAGTGCACTAACCTACAGTCCTATTCCTAATTCTTACCTAAGGAAATTCCTAGTCTCATATACAAATCAAACAAACCTTAAAGTGATCACATAAGTGAAGCTAATTAGTCATAAACATATAAACTAACAAGCAAGCTTTCATAACATAAACAAGGCCTACCATTTTATTAGATAATAAGAGGATACCTCACTCAAATACTTTCATCCAACGTTCATGGGAGGGTTAATAAATCTTCCATTGTGCCCATCATGCGATCTATTTAACAATCTACCACCATGATATTAACAGGAGGGTCAATAAATCTACCACCATGCCTAGAATAAGAGGGCTTGGCAATCTACCACCATGAAAATATTTCTCATAGATAAACATCACATAGTGTCACTGCATCATCAATATATTCAATCAATAAAGTTTATAACATTCTTGTCAATCAAGGAAGAACACAACCTCTCCAAGGCCCTAAAATGGGAAAAGCACTACATGGTGGCCAATGTACAACCATGGTAAGACAATAAAATAGGTAGAATAAACTAAGTGGTTTTATTATACTTAAAGCAATAGTTTAAACAAATAATATGAATCATTTCATTCAAGGTAAATAAGATATAAATCAAGTTAATAAAAATCCCACCTATTGAATCTAAGACCTCCTGGATGTTATCCTCTAGTTGTCTAAGGTTTGTCTCTCTTTACTAACTCTTCCTATTCACTGCACTTCCTTCTTCTTTCTCTCCTCAATTTATTATCTTTGAATTGACCCAAAAAAGTCTTCTTAGCCCAAAATTTCTTAAAATAGAGAGCTTTATCTCTATGTAAAGACATCTTACAATTATCCAAACACCCTCTCATTTTTATCCTATACTTTATATGTTATTTTCCATGTTTAATTAATTGCATGGTGTCTCTACAAGCTTATGTGGTTACTTCTTAAACTCACTCACCTCTTTGTACTTCACTCTAGACTTTGGAAATTCATAGAAATATCTTCTAATCAGCCACTAGACATTATAGATGTTGGTTACAAGATCTTAAAAGATAGCCTCCTAAATGGTTCACTAGTTGAGAAAGAGATGATGATCTATATCATAGGAAATGGACTAATTAGGGAAAATTTAAGAATGATTTTGGCAAGGCTGTTTAGTGATATAACCATGCTTAGTTTAATCTCTTTCCTTCATTATCCCTTCCTTGTTCCTACACACTCGATAAATAAATGAAATATTATTAAAATACCTTTTAAGTATTAAAGATGTAAATTATTTGTAAAAATTTATCACAAAAATACCATCTTTAGACTCAAATGATTATAGGATATAGAACATTTTGATGTGTGTATGATGATGTTTGAATTAGAGTTCATGCAATTTGTAAAATCAATTTCAGTTAGAATTTAGTGCAGTAAAAAAAAGGTTGTATGAGAAATATTTTACATAAACTTTAAGTTTAAGGGCCACCATAGATGTCTAAAAATATTTTTATAATGGTGGTTGTATGAAAATAGCCTTATAAATATTGATGTATTAGATTTTATACTTTTAGAGTCCATTAAAAATAGTAATGCAAATATTCTGGATATAAATTGTGTATAAGATTATTTAATTAATGTTTCCAATCAAATTTTATAAAATCCATAATCTAGGAAAACATTGATATAATTTTCACAAAATATTCAAATAAAAAAGGTAAATAATTAATTTTCAAAGATTTTAAAATTTAATAATAATCCCAACCCATTTTAAGGTAAGGTAATCAATTATCTAAATAAATAAAAATAATACTTATTATTATTATTATTTTATTATTATTATATAATTGTTTTTCCCTTTCTCTGATCTTGCCCATAAAATTAACAGACAAATCGAGTTGGCCAGGCAACTTTACTTTCTACACTAACATCATGTAAGGGGACCTACACCTAATTATTACTTGAAACATTTTGGAGGGGTTCAAAGAAATTCCTTCCCTTGAGATGATATACCCAAGGTGTTGCACCTCAAATTACGCAAAAACACACTTTCTAAAGTTTCCAAACAATTGGTTTTATCTTAAAACCTATAAGACTTGTCTCAAATTGTCCTCATGTTCTTACTAATTTGATTAATAGATCAAGATATCATCAAGAAATACTAACATAAAATAGTCCAAGTAAGTGTGGAACATTCTATTCATAACACTCAGACACTGTTGAGGAATTGGTCAACCCAAATGGTACAACTATAAATTCATAATGCCCATATCACATTCAAAACATAGTCTTGTGAATACTAGGCTCTGTGATACGCAAGTGATGGTATCCATATTTCAAGTCTATTTTTGATAACACCTTATCTCCCTACATATGATCAAACAAATCATATATTATAGGTAAGAGATAATCAATCTTAAGCATTACCTTGTTCAATTAGTGGTAATCAATGTAAAATCAAAGGTATCCATCCCTCTTCTTCATAAAGATGACTAGTGCTCCCCATAAGGACACACTAGGAATAGTTAAATAATAATCTAAAAGTTTCTCAAGCTACATCTTGAATTCACACAACTTAGGTGTGGTCATATGATATGGTGCTTTCAAGATGGTCTTAGCTCCTAGTTTTAATTTAATCTAAAAATTAATCTCTCTCAAATGAGTAATACCTAACATTCCATTTGGAAATACATTAATAAAATATCAAAGAATAATATGGTCTCAATGACCATTGCCTAGTGCTTAGATTGGTGGTCATCCACTGTTGCATAAATCCTATGTCCTTGACCCACATCTCTCACTATCTACTCTAACATTTGGGTATTCTGCATATTAGTAGTTGATGGTCCAAGAGGACAATAATGTGCATAGTGATGAGGGGATTTGTATGTAAAAAATATGCCTCTTTATTGGTCTCACCCTAAGGGAACTTTAGCTAATATTTGATTGATTGATATTATTGATCTTGATGGTCTCATTTGTGCTAATTTCTAAGTCCTAACAAGTCCTATCTATTGATGATATTGAGGTATAACCTCACCTCATCTCCAGAAATATATTTACAACCAATATTACATGTTTTAGTCATAGCCTGAATGGTTACTCTATTTATATTATTGAGGGTGTCTAAAATTATATTGGGTTACTTTCCAACCTCCCCTAGGTACAACATGTGCACCCTGTGACCTTGAGTCATGTTGAGATTGCATCTTACCTAGAAATTTATCCCAGACATCCTTGATTAAATAGACCTTTTCAACTATTATTGTCAAGTTTATGAAAGCTAAAATGCATACTGCACCAACTAGATCTACATTCAATCCTATAATTATCATGTTCACCGAGATGGTTTCATTTGTATGACTTTGCAAATACCTGATCAAATAAAAAAATGGCACTCATATTGTGCCACAGTGACACTCCCCTATCAAAGGTCATGAAATTCATCTAACTTATTTTGAATATATAAATGGGATAGTTATTTCACTCTAAAATGCTCCTCAAATAATTATTAGTTGAGGGAAGTAGGTGTTAAATGGAGTTTATACTCCTCTCATTCTAACCAAACTTTTGATGCATCTCTAAAAAGGTGGGTTCCCAAATAGGCCTTATCATTGGTCTCATAATCATACATGAAATTAAAATATCCTCTCATGTTGGAAAACAAATATTATGCTGAAAATCCTTCTTAAATACCATAAAATTTAGGAGGATGTAATTTGATGAACTCTTTTACTAAGTATCCAGGTAAAGGCCTAGGAGGATAGTTTAAGTCCCATCTCTCCCAATGTTCACCATGGTGATGCAATTCATTTATATCATCATTTGATTGGTGATATGAAGGACTTTGAGACCTCTCTCTCCCAACTGATCTATGTTCATCATGGGAGTGTTGTGTGGAGTGCCTCTCAATATCATGTTGTGCTAATGGTAATTTTTCCTATAAGAAATATTTCCTCTATTACATGGCCAAGAGAGGTTAATCTCTTATATTTCTTCCCCAAGTGATTGAGAGATTCAAGCTCACCAATATGACCATCATCATGTTTTGTTATACATCCTCTCCTCATTATACACATTAATAGGATAGACATTAGAGTCCATGTAGCAATTATAAATCCGCAAAGCATATGAGAATTACTTAGAGCTCTCGATGTAGTAACCTGAGATTTGATATTAAAATTTCATGCCCATTTTTTATCTATTAAAATACACATGACAAACTCTTCTCAATTATGATTAATCATCAAACATGAGTAGGTAATATAATTCACATTTAATGTATGCTATAAATAAGTTCCTTCAATTTTTCATTGTTTAGTCAATAGGTGCATACCACATGTTGTGAATTAAAATATCATTCATGTTCCCACATGTTAAATAATTTGTTTTATGGCTTATTCCCAAGGTTAATCCATTATGATGTTGAGGCATCTATCAAAATTAATTTTAGACACCATTGAGGCATTCAAGTGCCATGTGGCCACTTCTTACATGCTCCTAGACTATCTCTAAATTTAGGCCTCTAATAAACATGTTAACTTGGATGGTTTCTTTCATATACCTAATCAAATACAAAAAAATACACTCATATTATGCCATGATACCACTCCCCTAACATAGGTCATGAAATTCATCTATCATCTTTTGAATATATCAATGGGATAGGTAGTGCACTCTAAAATACTCCTCAAACAATTACAAGGTGAGGAAAGTAGGTGTTAAATAGAGTTTATGTTCCTCTCATTCCCACCACATTTTTTATGCATCTTTAAGAAGGTGGGTTCCCAAATGGGCCTTCTCATTGGTTTAATAATCATGCATGAAAATAAAATGTCCTCTCATATTGGCAAACCAAGATTATGCTACAAATCCTACCTGAGTACCATCAAAATTAGGAGGATGCAGTTTGATGAAATCCTTTACTAAGTCTGTAGGTGTAGGCCTAGGAGGATAGTCTAAGTCTCATCTCTCTTGACACTCACCATGGTGATGCAATTCACTTATATCACCCTCTAAATGGTGATGTGAAGGACTTCAAAACCTCTCTCCCCTAGTTGATCTATGTTCAACCTGGGAGTGCTATGTAGAGTACCTCTTAGCATCATTTTGTGTTGATGGTGGTCTCTTCTATAATAAATCTTTGATCTCATGTTTGGCCAAAAGAAGCTAAGGTCCTATATCATTTTGACCTAACAAATTAGGAGTCTCAATAACATCAATATAAACATCATCATGTTATGGTCAACATCCTCTCCTCATTATAAACATCAACATGATAGACATTAGATTCCATGAAGAAATTAGAAAGACATAAAGCATATGATAATTGCCTAGATCTCTTTGTGTAGTAACCCAAGCTTTGATACCAAAATGTCATGCCACTTTTTTCCCTATTAAAATACACATGACACACTCTTCTCACTTTTAATCAACCATCAAACATGAACAAAGAATAGAATTCACATTTAACATGTGTTATAAATAAGTTCTTTTAATTTTCCATTATTTAGATAGTAGGTGCATGCCACAAGTTATGAAGTAAAATATCTATTCATTTGACCAAATTCTAAATAATTCATTTGTTGGTCTATGCCCAAGGTTATTGCATTATGACATTGAGCATCTATCAAAATTAACCTCATATATTATTGACATATTTGGGTGCTATGTGGCCACTTTATACATGCTCCTAGACCATGCTAGCTTCTCTTCAAGATCTTGGGTCCACTTAATTCCACTTTTCATTATCCCAATGACTTGGAGATTCCCATCTACTTCATGACTACATGGAACTTTTATATATATATACACATATATATATATATATATATATATATATATATAGGACCCCTATGATGGATATTATATTTATCAGGTTAAGGAATAATGACACATGGATGACTCTTGGTTATCTACTTTCTTGATAATGTATGTAAAGTAGACTATAATGGTGTTACCTCTAAGTTAGTGGGATGACGACACATGAATGAATCACCTCTAGGTTAGTAGGATGATAATAAATGATCTAATTACCTCTTAGTGATCTAATTACCCAAAAAAGTTTGTATAATAGACTAGGATGACATCACCTCTAGGTTAGTAGGATGATAATAAATGACATCATCTAGTAAACTTTCGAAAATTCACAAAATTGACTAAGGAAAAGTTGCTAAAAGGATAAACCAAAAGGAGATTAAGGCAAGAATCCAAATGAATGAACTAGCTACCAAGGGGAATCTGCCTAAGGTAAAAAAATTGTTTATAAACTTGGAAATCATATAAGGCACAACCCAATAATAAGTCAAACAAAGAGAAGGACAAGACATGAATAAAACCCAGATATATTTGATTTCATAAATTGACTAAGGCACGACCAAAGAAAAATCAAAATGAATATTAGATTAGTTCAAACATGGTAAATGAAGGTAATGCACATCTGTTAATGGACTACTACCATTAATGCATCTGAAGCTATGCTTACTTTCCTCAGAGGATCTTTGTTATGTTAAATTAGCATGTATTCATATAATTTATTAAACTTGATACTAAACTAATATTCTCATTTGTTTAATTGACTATCAAAAAGTCACATGATAAACTCAACTTGGCCAAGAACTTCTCTTAAAGAGTTGATGATTCTAATTATTTGACTATATATTCCTTAGAAGATTATAATTATAACATTAAAACATAGATCCATTTATTCCATTAAAATAAGAGGTCAAATAATATATTTATTCAAGTGAAACAACACCACTTCGAGGGTTAATCCACATAATTACTAATTTCAACACCACTTCAAGGGTTAATCCACATAACCCTATTATTTCATTACTCCTTTTCAAGGGTGACCTCAATAAATCCTAACGGTTACATGCCTAGTTATAATTATATTGGTAGAGACAAGTTCTATTAAAGTTCTTCATTTTATATAAAATTGTCTTATTTAAAGGTAAGTTATTCGGCATATAACTTATAGAATGCTTCGATCTAGGACTCTTCCACAAAACATATTTTTACCATAATAATCATTAACATTCAGACTATAAATTCAAGTTATATTATTATACCCAATAGCAATCTCATAGCTATCATTTTGAGTTCCACTCACATTTGGGTAAGCTCAATTCATTGAAATATTCCATAAATTAATGAAGAAGAGACGCATTATGCATTCAATATGTTGATCTTACAAGGATTTAAATAATGAAATATGTTATCATTTTATTAAAGGAGCCACCCAGTCCCAAGGAGCTTCTCTTATCCAATGAATCCTTCCCAAAGATCTGCATTCAAAGAACACACCACCCAGTTAAATCTCAAAACCTAAAATAGGTTTAACATACAGATAATAGAAGTCTTCACCTATAGTAGGGTCCTTTTACAAAATACTATCTTTCACTATAATATTACAAAAAGGTTGTCTATAATTAACAATATCAATGCATAAGATCTCATTATTATATTTACATTAGCGTGAGGCATAATTCTGAGCCTAATTTAATAGTAAATAAATGATCAATATTCAATAAGATCCTTGTTTTCTCCATAATAATTACTACCCATTTGAAGGAGAGATCACTGCCCAACCTTTTGTCATCATTAAACTACTATTATAGACACCCTCGATCTCGAGACTCCCATATCTGAGCATGTTTACATCAATTAGTAAAGGCAAGGGTGGATATCTAAACAAGGGTAGCTTAACACAAGGGAATGACTGTGCACCAATCTATAGTCATATTCTTAGTTCTTACACAAGAAGACTCCAAGTCTCATATAAAAATCAAACAAACATTAAAATTGATCTCATAAGTGATGCTAAGCATTCATAAACATATAAACTAGTAGGAAAGATTTCATAGCATAAACAATGCCCACCATTTTTATTAGATAACAATAGGATACCTTACGCAAATAATTTCATCTAATGGTCATGGGAGAGTTAAACAATCTACCACTATACCCATCATGGGAGGGCTTTAACAATCTACCAACATGACATTCATAAAAGGGTTAAGTAATCTACCACCATGCCTAGCATAGGAGGGCTTGAAAATCTATGACCATGGAAATGTTACTCATAGATAACCATTAGATAGTGTCACATCATCATCAATACATTCAAGCAAGAAATCTGATAACATTATGATCAATCAAGGAGGAACACAACCTCTCTAGGGCCCTCAAATGGGCAAAGCACTACATTGTGGCCAATGCACAACCATGGTAAGACAATAAAATAGGTAAAATAAACCAAGTGATTTTATTCTACTTAGAAAAATAGTTCAAACAAGGAAACCAAATCATTTCATTCAATGTAAATAAGCTATAAATCAAGTTAATAAAAATCCCACTTATTGACTCCAAGAGCTCCTAGATGTTATCCTCCAATTGTCTAAGATTTGACTCTCTTAACCAACTCTTCCTATTAACTACACTTCCTTTTCCTTTCTCTCCTCCTTAATATATTATCTTTAAAATGACCAAAAAAAGGCTTGTTAGCCCAAAAGTCCTCAAAATGGAGAGCTTGACCTCTATGTAAAGACATCTTTAAATTACCCAACCACCCTCTACTTGCCTACCCATGCCCCATTAAGGGATGTTATTTTCCATGTTCAATTAAGGTGTATGGTGGATCTACAAGATTCTATGGTTACTTCTTAGAATCACTCACATCTTCTCACTTGAATCTAGACTTAGGCAATTCATAATAATATCTTCCAATCTTCCACTAGACATTCTAGATGTTAGTTGTGAGATCTTAAAATCTACCTGTCTAAATGGTTTCCTAGCTCAAACAAAGATGATGAACTATATCCTAGGTAAATGGCTATTTAGGATGGGTTTAATAATGATTAAGGTAAAGTTATTTAGTGATATAACCATGCTTAGCATAGTCCCTTTCCTTCATTGACCCTTTCCTATTCCTGCACACTTGATGCACACATCAAATTCCTCCAAACTAGTAGCTAAAACTATTACATTTAATCAAATAATGCACTCAATCAGTTATTCATATCTAAACATACTAAGGAATACAAGTATTCTCATAGATAGATTCATATAACCTTATACACATACAATTGCCAGTATACAAGTTTATGAGCAATGATCCAACATCATTTAAGTCAATATATCTCATCGACATAATCAAAATCATAATTGTAACATCACATAAAGGAAATGTAAGCATTACACTTTCATAAGTAAGTAATAATAAAAAAAAATTGATAATAGGTCTTTCTCATGGTTCCCAAAACATGATAAATTCTATAAAATCCTTGCATGCCTTAGATAGATATGAATTAAAATCATAACTCCTGACTCTAAGTTAGAGTAGCCAAATTTTCATTGTCATCTAATGTCTAATATGGACACTATAAAAAATAGGGCCTTACAACATTACTCTTATCTAGTTGTCTTGAACCATTGTTAGGTTCACTAAATACAAATTTATAAACAAACCCATAATGTTTTAGTCGATCGAAATTAAGACAAGGCCCAAGTTTTACTAATCAAAGTTTTTAGTATGGAGAAGAATAATAATTTTATGAAAATCCATAATTTTAATATTTTCATCCTCTGATCTTTTCCCCAATTGGAAAAAAATGGTTGTATGAGAAATATTTTATGAATATGGATTTTTTTGAGTGATTGTATGTAAGTTGTATATTTGTTTTGTTAATTTAAAGTCACATAAGTTTTTGTACTATAGTATTATATAATTATTTTATTTCTTTGGGATCTTTCACTACGTATGATTAATTTTTATAGTCAAGTCATCCCCGAATTTGTGTATACTCAAAAGGAAATAGAACCCACATAGAACTTAAGTTCATCTAAGCATTTTATAGTAGAGGGAGGAGGGGGGATTTTTATAAGAATCCACCACTTCAATATTTCTACCCTTTAGCCTCTTAGAACTTAATTTGAAACATTTTTTTATGAGTACATACATTATAAACCTTCCTTATCTCATAATTATTATCAATGTAGAATTAACAACCTAATTTATTTTTTAATTATTAATAACAAAGCAAATTTGATGAAAATAACACATTTTTCTAATTTTTTTTACAAGAATAATAATATTTCAAATAGATATGGTTACAAACCCCTCAAAGAAATGTGACAAGAATGCCAGAATTTTTTTTAAATGTTTCATATAAATGATTTAAAAATAAAATAAATAAATAAAATATTGTGACAAGAATGCCCATATATATATGTATGTATGTATGTATGTATGTATATGTATATGTATATGTATGTATGTATGTATATGTATATGTATATGTGTATGTGTATGTATATGTGTATACACACACACACACACACACACACACACACACACTCACATATACATATACTTGGAAAAGTATTAAAATTTAAGAGAAATGTTATTTATAATCTTATTTCTCTAGAAAATAGAAGGCCCACCATTTTTTTGATAGGATGTCTTAATGAAAAATAGTTTATATTATGTACACTAATTTGCTTGACAAAATGTCTCAATGAAAAATGTTTTATATTATGAAATCCTTTGTTTTATATATACATATATTTTGTTAATTCAAAATGCACTTAGTTGAATATTAAGTAATTAATTATTAGTGTTAAAAGGGATACAATGGATACTAATAACATGTGGAGTGGAATAGTGCAAAACTACCACTACATCTCCAATTTCATAAAGTTCACTACTGCAATAACACTCCAAGTTAGTAGATATATATTTCACTTTATATGTTTTCATTTATTTCATACATTTAAAAATATATAAAACCATGAAGCTATTGTTTTTGTATACTATTTAAAACCAATGTGGGCCGAGGCGTGTTGTATAACTAGTTTGGTCTACTCTTTCTTTAGTTTTATTTTACACTGCTAGTTTTTATTTATTGATTCTTATGAACCATATTTCAATAAAAATATTGTTCTATTGTGTCCTAATTAATCTGAGTGGTGAATATCCAAACATTTTATTTTTTTCCTATGCATCCTCCTAATTTTTCTATATCAATAATTTCACCATGGCTAAAATCTTTGCTTTTGTTTATTTTTGTATGTAGCAACAAAATTTCATTTAGGTTCCCTATTATAATGGAAAACAAAATATTTGGAGTATGTTATGTTTTAGAAGGAATGTGATTCAAGTACATATAATTTGCCTTTGATTTTGAATTAGGATTATAACCTTTCTTTTATTTTAGGTATTTTAGTTTACTCTTTTCTTGATGAATCTCCCTCAATATTTTATTCACCTTATGTATGTACCATCTGCAATGGTTTTATATATATATATATATATATATATATATATATATATATATATATATATATATATATATATATATATATCTCTTTCTCCTATACCAATCCTTATTATTGGTATATGTCTTCTTATGAGTAAAAATAGACTTGAAGGCTATACAATAAGACTACTCGATCTCTCTTCTAGGAGTTGATTCCAAAATCCCTTAAATGATGCCTTTAAAGATTTATTCAATCTATTTAGGTGTTCAAAAAATCATACACTAGTATCATGCTCTTTCTATGACTATTTTATACATAAAACATAGACTATTACCCTTGTTTCTAGAACTAGTTGGTAACTTAGAAGTAAGTGCATGGACTTGGGGGCTAAAAAATGGACACATTTTTCATTCAAATGGATTTCAACATATTTGAGTACGTATTTTTAAATTTTTATGTATGTGGTCCTAGCACATAGGCTCAGTAATTACCAAGTCAGGACCGTATACATAATTTTAGTCTTTAGAACCACATATATAGTTTTAGTAATTAGAACCGCATACATAGTTTTAGTCTTTAGAACTACATATATGGTATTTTTTTTATAAAATTATATATATGGAATAATTTAGTATTAGATTAGCATGCATGGTATATAAATAAAATAAGTATAAGTTTACATTTAGGTATGACATTTAGTTTATTATAATTTAAGTTTTATTTTATTTTTATACTTTTTAGGATGTTTGATAGTGGTTTCAGACCTCTTTGAACTATAATGCAAATTCTAGGTTTTGAAGGATCCTATCATATTTTAGACTTAGTCACATTTTAGGGTTTCAAACTTAACAATATTTTAGGGTCCAATATTTTAGGGAGAGATCATAAGAGGTATGAAAGCTGCACGAAGGGATGTAGGTATGATCTAGAATAGTAATAGAATATCTCTCACAGAGTGATACAATTCAATCCCACCCCATTCCTTGTGTACTCCTTAAGGTATACACTTTAGGATAAATGTGTCAATGAGGCCTTAATGCATACAATAACCATCTAAATTATGTAAAAATTCATCCACAACATGATTTATAGTTCTAGGATACATTTCTAAAAGCAATCCCTTGAAGAAATCACACACCTTAGTTCTTTCATTCCATAGATCATGGATACTTTTACCAAATTTTGATAAATTTAATTTATCAGTTATTCTTGATTAATTGATCACCACTATTGATTAATATCTAATAAAAAATAATTGCCATTATGATTGGACCCTAAACCCTAAACCTTAAACCCTATGCCCTAAACCTTAAACCCTAAATCATAAACCCTAAACCCTAAACCAATATATTTAGCCCAAATTAACATCCTTTAGAGTAATCATTAGGATCACAAGGGAAAATTTGACCCAAATCACATCACTGATTACCCCAATTGAGTAATTAGCTCAATTTATGATGATATTGGGGCTAGTTGAGCCAAAAATCACATTATATAGTCAAAAATAGGTTTAACAATATTAGATTATCCCCAATTACCTTTGTGATTTAACCCTATACCTTAAAACCTAAACCTTGTACCCTATACTTGAAGTATTAAACCTTAAACCCTAAATTGTAAACCATAAACCCTAAATCAATTGATTTATCCCAAATTAACATCTTTTAGAGTAATAATTAATTTTTGGGGGCTTAATTTGGCCCAAATCATGTCACTTATTTCCATAATTGATGAATTGGCTCACCCTGTGATGATATCAAGGCTAATTGTGCCTAAAATCATATTATATAATCATAAATAGGTTCAATGAGATAAAATTTACCCTAATTACCTTCAAAATTTGACCTTATACCCTAAACCCTGAACCATATACCTTAAACCCCAAACCCTAAATTATAAACTTTTTAAACCCTAAACTAATTTTTTATCCCAAATTAACATCATTTAACTAAGAATTATGTTCACATGGCTCAATTTGGCCTAAATTACATCACTAATCTCCCTAATTGACTAATTAGCTCAATTTATGATGACATCAGGGCTAATTGAGCCCAAAATCACATTTTATAGTCATACATAAGTTGAAAATGCTCAAACTATCCCTAATTGCCTTTGGAATTAGACCTTAAACCCTAAACTATAAAACTTAAATAGTATTCCCTAAACCTTAAATCATAAACCTTGAACCGATTGATTTATCCCAAATTAACATCATTTAGAGTAAGAAATAGGTTTAAAAGGCTTAATTTAGCGTAAATCACATTATTGATTCTCTAAATTAATTAATTAGATCAATATGTGATGATATTGGGGCTAATTGAGCCTAAAATCACAGTCTATAGTCATAAATAGGTTCAATGAGCTCAAATTGGCCTCAATTGTGTTCATGATTGGGCCCTATACCCTAAAACCTAAACCTTATACTCTATACCCTAAGCACTAAATCCTAAATCATAAAAACTAAACCCCAAATCAATTGATTTATCCCTAATTAACATCTTTTAGAGTAATAATTATTTTTGTAGGGATTGATTTAGCCCAAGTTGCATCACATATTTCCCTAATTAACTAATTGGCTCAAATTGTGATGATATCAGGGCTAATTATGCCCAAAATCACATTTTATAGTAAAAAATAGGTTTAACAAACTCAAATTAGCCCTAATTACCTTTATGAATAGACGTTATACCCTAAACCATAAACCGTATACCTTAAGCCCTAAATCCTAAACCCTAAATTTTAAACTCTTTAATCCCTAAACCAATCATTTTAGCTTTAATTAACATCATTTACACTAAGAATTAGGTCTATAAGACTCAATCTAGCCAAAATCACATCACTAATTTACCCAATTGACTAATTGGCCCAATATATGATGATATGGGGGATAATTAAGCCCAAAATCATGTTCCATAGTCACAAATAGTTTGAATAAGCTTAAATTATCCCTAATTATCTTTGAAATTGGACCTTATACACTAAACCCTATACCTTAAAACTTAAGCCCTAAACCTTAAACTCTAAAGCATAAATCATAAACCCTAAACCAATTGATTTAGCCCAAATTAACATCTTTTAAGGTAAAAATTAGGTTCAATGAATTTAATTTGGTCCAAACTGCATCATTAATTTCTCTAACTGACTAATTGGTTCAATATGTGATGATATCAAGGCTAATTAAGCCCAACATCAGATTTTAAAGTCATAAATAGGTTTAACAAGCTTAAAGTGGCCCCAATTGCCATCGTGATTAGGCCCTATAGCCTAAAACCTAGATATTATATACTATGTGATAATTCCTAAGTCTTAATCCTTAAGCCCTAAATCATAAACCCTAAACCCTAAATCAATTTATTTATCCCTAATTAACATCCTTTAGAGTAATAATTATTTTCATAGGGCACAATTTATCCCAAATCACATCACTTATTACCCTAATTGACTAATTATCTCAACATTTGATGACACTGGGGCTAATTTTACCCAAAATTACATTATATAGTCATAAGTAGGTTCAACAAGCTCAAATTGGCCCTAATTATCTTCACAATTAGACCCTATATCCTAAACCCTAAACCATATACCTCAAATCCTAAGCCTTAAACCCTAAATAATAAACTATTTAAACCCTAAACCAATCATTGTATCCCTATTTAACATAATTTAGAATAAAAATAAGGTTCACATGACCTAATTTGGCCCAAATCACATCACTAATTGCCTTAATTGACTAATGCTTAAATTTATCAAAATATAGCTAAAATATCCATGATCTATAGAATGAAATAAGTGATGCATCTATTTTATATGTGGGATCATTGTTATAAATGTAATCCATATTTATAAATCATGTTTTGTATACCTTTGTGCATTATATGGTTCATGTATGCATTAGGGGATCACTGATGCATTTTCCTCAGAGTGTATACCTTAAGGGGTGTAGAGGGAATGGGGTGGGATTGACTTGTGACACTTTGTGAGAGATGTTCTCATACTATTATATCATACCTACATCCATTCATAAAACTTCCATACCTTCTATGATGTCTCCTTAAAATTTTAAAACCTTGAAATATGGCTAAATCTAAAACCTTGAAACCTTGGAATCTAACTAAGTTTGAAATATGGTAGGATCCTCCAAAACCTATAATTTTCATTATAGATCCTAGAGTTGTGAAAACACTCTCAAATATATTGAAAATATATAAATAAAACATAACTTAAAGTATAAGAAACTAAATGTCCATATGTGAATGTAAACTTATACTATTAGTAAATTATTTTGCATACATGGTACGTACCACATATTTAGTTCTTATATTTGAATTTTTAAACACATGAATTAAGGCTTGAGAATGGCTTGGATTCCTAAATCTTAGGAATGAACCTGGAAACACACAGAAAAATGTGTGTTTTTTTACTAAAAACAACAAAATTCATGTTCATCTTTAATTATGTATCTTTTGATTCCTCAATTCAAATTGTAAACAAATATATGGTTGCAAACTAGACCTAATTATATACACATTTAAAAAAATATATATTTTTGAGGTAGTTAGTGGAGACACATGGTTATTTATATGTTATTAATCATATTTTAGGGTCTATTAACTTGTGAAATTAATAAATAAAATATTCATTAATTAATTTAAAAAAATATAGGTTGAAAACTAGATGATATTATCTAAATTTACACCAAAGGGTTTAAAACAAAATTTAATAATGATAAAATAATGATGAGCTACATGTGTTGGAGAGTTTTCATTTTGATGTCATGAAGGTATCTTGGTAAGTGGATGAAGTGTTTTGATAGACTAAGTAACAATGACAAAGTGTACAATGTGCTTATCCTAGTATGCTTGAAATTGGCTTGGTTGATCTTTAATTTTGGCATGATTAGAGATGCTCATAGATTAATATAATTATTTAATAATGTTCAATATGTCCCTAATATGTTATATATGATTTTAGAGTTTGTGTGCATAAGTTTAATTCATCTGGTAGTCCATAGTTTTTATCTAGACACTTTAGGTCTAGTGGTAGAAAATCTGAGTAGGTAGTCCATGGGAGTTATTCATATGGTTGTGATCACATTTGTATCTAGTTATTATGCACTAAATATCAAGGCATGTCCCCATATATAGTCAAAGATATGTATGTGCAAAGTTGGGTTCCCAGGAATTTTGATAGTGGTAATAAGATCTAGGTAAGAATTTTGATGATAGAATATTTCACACATGCGGACATTTAAAAATAATTTGACCATATGGGTTTATTTAGTTTTGATCCTAGTTTATTTATGCTAAATTTCAATTCAAGTGCTAAATCACAAAAAAAGTTTTGCAAGTGTAAAGTTTGCCTCCCAAGCATTTTTTGACATAGTTAGCTCTATGGTAGATAATTTTGAGAAGGAATTTTAATGGTGATATATCTCACATGTGTGAGGGTTCTAGGACTAATTTAACACATGGTTGGATTATCTTATGTGAGGAGATTATATGGTCCAATTTTTAAAACATGCACTTGAGGAAAGCAAAAGATATGAAGGTATAAAGTTGAGCTTCCAAGAAGATAATCAAGGTTCCCATACTTAGTCATTTATGCACTAGTTAAATTCCAAACAAGATTGATAGAGCACATTACTCCAAGATGCCAGGAAGTAGAAAAATGAGGATAAGTGCATGATGTTTAATATTGAGCAGAGTTTAAGATTGAGCTTCTTCTAAGGATCAATGGTAAGAAGGAGATCATATAGATAGATATCAATGGCACGTATTAAATTCAAGAGGTCAAAGTGATAACTCTTTACCATTGTTAGAAACCAAGATATATATAGGAGATCGATGGTGCATGATGAGTTAAGATTTCAAGATTGTACGAGATGAGGTTAAAGTGACTAAGGTTTAACATTTGAGAATTGGAACCTATGTGTTAAAGATCAATCAAGATCAATGGTGCATGTTTAATCTAAGTAGTGAGGACATGAGATGCAAGCATGGTGTTTGAGGTTTAACTATGACTGTTTGCATTTGAATTTTAGAATTTTGTAAAGGAAAAGACCAGTGCCTAGTTTTTGTACCATAACTATTGATCCAAGAAAAATTTGCTCATGTTGTAAAACTAAAATATGTATAGGAATATAAGGTACATATATAAATATGTATTTGAAGATATGGAAGTATGTGCAGAAAAATATATTGTGTTTCAAAGTTGATTGTGTGTTTGTGTTTATTCTTCAAAGTGACTTGAGAAGATTGTTTCATCTCATTTTGATGTTGTTTCGGTATCCCATGATGAATTAGCTATTGGATCATGTTTTTGACTCCATAAGGATGCTCTATGTGAATTTTGAAGGTTTGACCAATTATATATAGTATGAACAAAGGATTATAAGGTGACTATGTGTTCACTCATAATGACTATGTGCACAAAATATTGTTTAAGCATTTTGTGCATAAGTAGAAGGGTATTGTGATAGATATGGACACTTAAGGAGGACCTATAAATCATGTGTCATGGTTTCATGAGTTAGAAAAGTGTTATTGTGTTGTTATTATTCTTGGATAAGTGTCAAAAAGTGAATGGGCCTCCATAAGGACCTAAAAGTGACTTAGGCCTATTTAAAAGTAGATTTTTCTTAATTGTGACCCATTTGAGATGCCTTAAGGGTGAAGGTATGTTTTGTGGCTGATATGAAATATCATGATGTTTTTAATTCATGATTGATCTATATATAGTGAAACCAAATGTGTTGGTTTCTAGACTTGTATGTGGAAGACTTGTGTAAGGTGGATGTAAGCGTTCTGATGTGAAAGATAGGTAGTGTGATTTTTGGTTAAGCTAATGAGAAGAATAGTTTATTGACTATATGTATGACTTGTAGGTCATGTTCCTAATGTCAGGATAGTGATCTTACAGTTTTAGGATATGCAAAGAGGTCTGAGTGTGCATATGAGGATAGTTTGAGTGAAGAAGGAAATAGATTGTGACATATTTATGTGAGAGGCCTATTTAAGATAGAGAGAAAATTTATATAGATGTTAGAAAATAGAGATCCATCATTAGGTGTTGAAGGCAACATTTTTAAGGTGGATCTATTAAAAGGAGGGTCTAAAGGACTTGGTCTTCCTTAGGAATAGTTGATCCTTATGAAATATATGTTTCATTAAATACCTTTGGTCAGGAGGACATGATCAAGTTATTTTGGTCTAAAGGAGTTGATCAGTTTCTTGTTTGTAAATTTGTATAGGATAGTAGTCCATGTGTTATAGACTTGAGAGTGGGTTTTAATCCCCATGAGGGTTCCCCATAAGAACTATGTGTTATGTGTCTGATCTTGTGTATGCATTGAATGTATGAGATCTCTTATTAATATGCTTGATCAAGTTGATATATGTTGACTAGTTAATAGCTTAAATGACTGCAATTAAAATTTAAATATCTGGGCTCACTAATTCACCCCACTCTTAGTGATTGTACCTCTAAAAAGTGGTATCAGACTAGGTCCTTTGGTAAAATCTTAATAACTTGAAGGTGATCCAAGGTACAATATGGGTAGTCATCAAAGTGGTTTCTCTACTAAGCAAGCATCGATGTTCAATGGATCCAATTATGCATTTTGGAGTGCCAAGATGATGACATATATTATGTCCCTAGGGTTTGTTGTATGGAAATATGTTGTGGATGGCTATGTTGCTCTTACTATTCCTCCATCTAGTACTACAAATAAGAAGTTATTTAAGAAAAAATCCAAGGCAATGAATGTTATTACTTATGGTCTTTCACAAACTGAAACCAAGGTAATCCATTATAAATTTGCTAAAGAGATATGGGACAAAATGTACATAATTTATGAAGGAGATTTAAAGGTCAAGCTTGCTATGTTGTAGACTCACAACAGGAAATTTGAAAGTCTTAAGATGAATGAAGAAGATTATCTGGTATCATTTCTAAAAAGAGTTGAAGAAATTGAGAACATCATCAGAGGTCTTAGAGATAACCTTGAACAGGATATTATTGTTCAAAAGGTATTAAGGTCTCTATCCCTAAAATTTGATCTGAAAGTATCTGCTATAGAAGAAATTCATGATCTTACTCAAATGAAGATGGATCAATTTCATGACACCCTTACTACCTATGAGATGAGGAAGAATGATGATATACCACCAAAGAAGGAAGAAAATTTCAAGACTAAAATGAAAACAAAGCATAAATTCTAAGGTAAGATATTTAAGGAGTATGACATTCCCTATATAGATGAGGATGAACTAATTGATTTGATTTTAGGGAAATTGAGAACAAGTTTAGGAAAATATAAAGGTAAACTACCTCTCAAATGCTTCAATTATGGTGAGATAAGACATTTTTATAATAAGTGCCCTTATAAGTATAATAAGGATGATGATGAAGATTATGATGGAAAGAGATATTTTAGGTTTGATAAAAACAAGAAGGGATTCATAAGGTTTGATAACAAGAAGAACTACTTCAAGGACAAAAAGAGTCTCTACAGCAAAGAAGATTACAGCTCATTAAATGAGAGTGAAGATAGTGAATCAGAGTATGATCATGAAGATGATGGTTTTAGTGAAGATAGATCCCTTTTCATGGTTGAGGAAGGAAGTTTTTCACAACAAAAAGAGTCTACTTGGAGTGATTCAAATGATGATGAAGATGAGGTGGACTATGAGACTACATTGACTAATACTCATGAAGAGCTAAAGATTGATAAGATCAATAAGAATATGAAATCCAAACTCAAGGAATTTGACAATAAATTCATTATGTTTGAGGCAAGATTGTTTGAAGACTCTAGAGAGCATGAAGGTGTTATCATGTTTCTAAATTCTAAGTTAGAATCTATGTCTTCAAGTCTAAGAGCCAAAAATAACAATGTTCAAGGTATGTAATTGAAATTGAGTCATTGAAAGATGATTTAGGGATGAAATATAGTAATGCAATGTCATTTGTGATATTTTAAAAAATCTCAAGTGATTTACATAAAATTTTGAGTGGTCAAAAGCATGCAAGTGATAGAAGTGATCTTGGAAACAAATATGAATCAGAGACTGCAACTCAAGACAAGATGAAGACTAATGTGAACAAGGATAATCAGCCTTTGAAGAAAAATCATCAAAAAAGTAATGATGGTGCAAATAGATTGAAGACAAATCAGATCAGACAACCAAATGCCATGAAGTATGCAAATTTCAATGGTTACTATTATACTTGTAATCAGTTTGGGCATAGATCTAGATAATGTAGAAGACTTAATAATAATTTTGCATAGAACTATGATGGGGGTCATCAATCAGAAGGTGTGAGCAAGGTTTAATGCTTCAACTATCATGATATAGGAAAATTTTCAAACATTTTCCATTCAAGGTAAGATAAGTTGAGTTTGCCTTAAGGAGTATGGTTTACTATAGTTATGAACATAGAGGTCACATTACTAAATTATGCTAGAACAGGCCTACAATATAGAATAGGTTTCATTAGGATCCTAGAGTGCAAGACAGAAGGCATGTGAACTCATGGAGACCAAAGGTGGTAATTAGGAATGATGATGAGTCTTTAGGTCCAAGTAATCTATTTTCTATGGTGGAGAATACTATATATGTTGAAGAGTACTAAGGGCTCTCATTATCTACTCATGTTGATAATGAAGAGATCAAGCTCAAAGAGAAGACCAAGGTGATAATTAAGGTTGGTTTTGAAGTAATTATGGATCCAAGTGAACATCCTAATGTTGATGAGTAACTTTCAAGCAAAGAACATCAATTATCAGTATCTAGTGATGAGGTTCTAGACTACAAGGTGGATTTTTTAGATGAAAAGGTAAGTCACGAATCTATGTTGTCTCCATGTATTGCTAATCCAATCCTAGAGGAAAAGGAATTTTTTTTAGTAAACGAGAAAGTTGTTTCTATTAAGCCTAAAAAGAATAAGAAGAAGAATAATCAATCCTATAGTTACAAAATGATTCCAGTGGTTACTGAGGAGATGTGGGCCACTTATAGCTTCACTTTATTTTAGATCATTTGTGGTGCAAAGGATGTCTCTATCTATGCTTATTAAAGAGACTCATTTTAGTGGAAAATTAAGTTTTTTTGTGGTGTTATTGAGATCATCATAAAAGACTAGAGTTGAGTGTTCTTAGTTGTAATAGGTATGTCCATGTGGAAAATATGTTGAGGTGATGTCATGATGTTGATAACTATATATGGAGTAGTTTGTAGGGTCAGATTGAAGGTACTCAAATGGTAAAGAAGGATTTGTGATTTTTCAAGATAATATTTTTGCATAGAAAGGTTTATTGACCTTATTCTATCATGATCTAAGTGATTTTGTGATCTAAAGGTATGTTGAAGTCAATTTGGGTATTTTTGTTAAGCTCTTGGGTTTCCCAGATTATGCTTAAGAGCTTGCAGGTCCTAAAATGGGTTATAATAAGTCAAGGTTACCAATGGTGCAGAAGCTCAAATCTTGGTCCATAAATGTGTAATGTTTGTCTCCAAGTGTACAAGAAGTTCAGAGGTGGATGTTGACTGGAATATGTTGTGTTGATCTTGCTTATTTTGAGATTATAGGGTTTTGGGATCTACTAGAAAAGTGTTTTGCCTTATGAGTTGAGGTCTAAGGCTTATTAATATGTTGAATGGACCAAATGGGTTGTCAAATCAAGATTCACATATATTTGAATGTATGTGGTTCTCAAGTTATTCATGTTTTTGTCAAGTTGGAGGCTTAATTAGTTAATTGGTTTGTAAAGAAAGTATATTACAAAGAATGATCTAGTTATTGAAAATTGGTGTGCTTAAGGGGGCATATGAGAGTGATCTAGATATGAAGTTGTAGGTCTTGAAGTTATGTCTAGAGAAAGTTGTGGGCTCTACAAGTTCTATGTATGGTTATAAGGAGTCTAAACATGCCTAGTATTGAAGATGTGATTTTTGTTTAGTTTCTCCAAAAATAGCAAGGCATGAATATTTCAAGGTATTTTCTCAAGTTATTTTAGATCATATTTCCTATTTGGTGTGTGGCATGATGTTTTTTTGATGTTCCTTGATGTGGTTTGAGAAGAGAAGGCTAGTAATCCTGTATGGTGGTTCCTAATGGTGTGTGGAGATATGAAGATTCTATTCTTAAATGGTGCAATAGCTCAAAAATATTAGGGGGATTTTCTATCAGATGTTTCTTGGTGAGTTTCTTTTTTTTTTTTTTTTTGTGTATTCTTTCTTCATTAGTTGCAGTTCTTGGTTGAAGAAGAGTGTTGGCATGGAGCAAGAGGAAGGTGTCAAGTCAAGAAGAGGTAGGTTCAAGGTAAAAGAGACTTTGTATCACATTTATAAGATGTTCCTCTCCTATTTTTGGTCTTTTTAGGTCCTCAGAATTAGAGCCATTCCCACTTTGTCATTGTGTCAAAGGGGGAGAAAGTTCTTATTGTGAGAGTACTTGAAGAGAGAGAAGGTGAGCTGAATGATGTTTGTTGAAATCAATGAAAAAGGGGAACATTATTTGAGAGTTATCATGGTGATTTCATGAAGATGTCCTAGGAAGTGGATGAAGTGATTTATATCCTAAGTAATAATAATAAAGTGTGTAATGTGTTTGTCCTACTATGATTTAAATTGGCTTGGTTGATCTTTAGTTTTTGCATGATTAGAGATGTTCAAGGATGAGTATGGTGATTTAATCATGTTAAATAGCCTAATATTTTTTATATGATTTTAGAGCTTATGTGCATAAGTGAAATTCATATACAAGTCCATAGTTTTAATCTAGACACTTTGGGTTTAGTGGCAAAAAACCTGAGTAGGTAGTTTACTGACATCACCATTGCCATGTGTGGATGAGTCAAGGGGAGTTGGTCATATATTTGTGATAAAATTTGTATCTAATTTTTATGCTCTAAATCTAAGGTTATGCACCTAAGCACAGTCAAAGATATGTGGGTGCCAAGTTGGGTTCCTAGGCATTTTGATAGTGTTTTTCCATACTTAGCCAAATTTGTAATGTTGAAAGAAGAGTCGAGTAAGCATTTTTTTGATCAAATATCTCGCACATGTGGATGTTTAAAAATAAGATGATCATATGGGGTTTTTCCAT
Source organism: Torreya grandis (assembly GCA_037957365.1). NCBI lineage: Eukaryota > Viridiplantae > Streptophyta > Pinopsida > Cupressales > Taxaceae > Torreya > Torreya grandis. Next base: position 314,492 of record JARHVA010005191.1, on the reverse strand, counting down.
TTGGAGCCTAGTTTATTTAGACTAAATTTTAGGTCATGTGATAAAGTACAACAAAAGTTATGAAAGTAAAAAGTTGGCCTCCCAGGCATTTTTGACATAGTTGATTATGTGGGAAATAATCTTAAGAAGGAATTTTAATGGTGATATATCTCACATATTTTAGTGTTCTAGGATTATTTTTACACATGGTTGGATTCTCCTACGTGAGGAGATCATATAGTCCAATTTTTAGAACATGCACGTGAGTGAAGCAAAATATATGGAGGTGAAAAGTTGACCTTCTAGGTAGATAAAGAAGGTTCCCATACTTAGTCATTTATTAACTAGTTAAAATTTTAGAAAGATCGACAGAGCTCATTTCTCTAAGATGTTAGAAAGAAGTGAGATGAGGACAAGTGCATAATGTTTAACACTGAGCAGAGATAAATATTGATCTTCTTTCAAGGATCAAAGGTGAGTGGAAGATCATACAGATATAGATCAACTATGTGTATTAAAGTCAAAAGGTCAAAGTGATATTTGTTTAGAATTTTTAAAGACCAAGATATGTACAGGAGATTGATGGTACGTAATGAGTCAATATTGCAATATTTTATGAGATGAGGTCAAAGTGATTGAGTTTTAACATTTGAGCATTGGAACCTATGTGTTAATTATCAATTAAGATAAATGATGTGTGTTTAATATAATAATTGAGGAAATGAGATGTGAGCATGGTGTTCGATGTTTAAATGTTATTGTGTGTATTTGAATATTTGAATTTTGTAAAGGAAAAGACCCCTATCTGGTTTTTGTGGCATAACTTTTGATCCAGGTAGAATTTTCTCATGGTGTAAAAAGTAAATATATAGAGGACTGAAAGGTGCATCTATAAATATAGATTTGAAGATTTTAATGTTTGTGAAGACAAATATATTTATATCCAAAGTTGATTTTGTGTTCATGTTTCTTTTGCATAGTGACCCAAGAATATTATTTGAACTCGTTATAATGTTGTTTCAATATATCATGATGAATTAACTATTGAATCATGTTTTTGACTCTATAAGGATGCTCTATGTGAATTTTGAAGGTTTGACCAATTGTATGAAGTATTAACAAAGGCTTAGAAAGTGACTATATGTTCGCTCATAATGACTGTGTGTACAAAATATTGTTTAAGCATTTTGTGCTTAAGTAAAAGGGTATTGTGATGGATATCAATGATTAAAAAGGACCTATAGATCATGTGGAATGGGTTTATGAGTTGGAAAATTGATCTAATGTTCTTAATTTACTTAGAGAAGTGTCAAAAAGTGAATGGGTCTCCATAAGGACCTACAAGTGACTTAGGCCTATTTAAAAGTAGATTGTGCTTAAGTGTGACCCGTGTGAGATGCATTAATGGTGAAGGCATGTTTTGTGGCTAATAATAATATCAAGATCTTGTTAATTCATGATTACTATATATAGTGAAACCAAATGTGTTGGTTACTAGACTTGTATGTGGAAGACTTGTAAAAGAGACTTGTGCAAGGTGGATGTGAGAGTTGTGAAGTGAAGGATAGGTAGTGTGCCTATTAGTTGTGTTAATAATCAAAACAATTTATTGAATATGTGTATGACTTATAGGTCATGTTCCTAATGTCAGGATAGTTCTCTTGAAATCTAATCATATACGAAGAGGTTTGAATGTGCAGATGAGAATAGTTTGAGTGAAAAAGGAAAGAGATTGTGGCATGCCTATATGAGAGACATTTTTGAGATAAAGAGAGAATTTGTGTAGGTGTTAGAAGATAGAGATCCATAATAAAGTGTTGAATACATCATTTATAAGGTGTAGGTGTTTAAAGGAGGGTGTAAAGGACTTGGTCTTCCTTAGGGGTAGTTGATCCTTGTCAAATAGGTGTTTCACTAAATACCTTTGGTTAGGAGGAAATAATCAAGGTTTTCTAGTCTAAAAGAGTTGATAAGTCTCTTGTTTGTATTTTATTATAGTAAATTAGTCCATGTGTTGCATAATTGAGAGTGGGTTTTATTCCCCAAGAGCATTTCCCATAGGAACAATGAAATATGTGTTTGATTTTGTGTATGCATTGAATGGATGAGCTCTATTATTAATGTTACTTGATCAAGTTGATATATGTTGACTGGTTAATATTTTAAAGGAATTAAATAAAAATTGAAATATTCGGGCTCATTGATTCACCTCCCCCAAATTATTTTACCTCTAACAACATGAAAATCTATCTCCTTAGATTTTTCCAAACAATAGTTACCTTTTTGAATTTCTGATGTTTGGCCTACTTATACTTGACCATTTAAAAAAAACATTAGTATTTTAGAAACTAGATTAAAAATTATACAATTAATGTTCACATGACATCCTCAAATTTTTAATGTATCTTAACTAATCCATACAATTCAAAGTTTTTTATTTTTTAGGAAAAACATGTCTACTTAAGACCCCCTTTTGGCCCATCATTTCCTTGCACTTACCCTTAGTTGGCTATATTTCTAATTTAAGGACTTGATGGATATTACACATGAATTAAAACATCCATAAAAATGTTACAAATGATAATTACTTGACTCCATACCCTACTTCAATTTAAAGGTTTAAGAACAATACAATATTTATTTTTTAGCCCTGCTAACAGAACTATAGAAACACAATCACCTTAATCTTAATTTGTATTTATGGTGATAACATGAAAACACTTTATTCACTTATATGAAATTTTAAATCATCCACATATAAAATTTCATTGAATTTTGAGGGTTAATTTTCAAGATATAGGTGTCTTTGTAACTATAATGCTAGCTTTCCATAACACAGGCCAAGAGCTATCTGTTAAGGAAAACTTAAAGTTCAAGAACTATTTATGATTATTTACACTTAGGAATGATACCCACTTATCTAAAAACTTTTATCACATAATTTTAGTTCATAAATTACCATGCAAAATATTAAATACACCTTTATTTGGTTGATAATGACACTTAAAACTGTGTTTGTAGGAAGTGAGTAGGATTTTAAAGAAATTTCAAATTTTGAGGATTATTTTTGAGGATTTGTGATTTGAAAATACTTCCCATATAATTATCCTATTGTTTCACTCATATATAAATAGTATTAAATTTAAAACATGGATGAAACCCGATTCCATTGACTATGACAACTTTGTTCTTTATAGTAATAAACCATGTATTATGTTTCAGACCTATATATCTTGAAAAACATCATAATAGTATGAATTAAAATCAAATAAATATCAAAACCATAAAGTCAAATATCCAAAAACTCTTATATTCTCATTAAATCATCTCAAAAAAAATTTACATATGCAAAAATAATTTGAAGGTGGAAGTGCATTTTAGTGCCCTGGTAACCAATACTTTGATTTATTGTGTAGTTCATACACAAAATTCAATTTTGTGCACCATAATTCAAATTAACCTATGTGAAAATTTTCCTTTGTTGTAAACCAATACGTTCAACACTCAATGGTCTAGATTTATGATGGATGATCTAAAAGGAAACAATTTCTTGCAATAGCTATATATTGAGGTTGAACATATTGTATGTAATTTTATCTGTTATCTTCAATGGTTAATTATTTAGTTTGATTATTATTTATTGATGTTAATGGTTCTTATATCTATTAATTTAGGAGAAAGAAATTAGTAGTCAGTCCTAATTGTAGGCATGCCCTGAGTTTAAATGTTCCCATCCACTCATTGAAGAGTGTAAGAGTGTTTTGGATGTCACATCCACTAGTGGGGGTGGGATTTCCAATGGTTAGGGATAGCCACTTCATGGCCACCAATATTTCATAGTAGAATCTTGGTGGGAATTTGATTGTTTTGTGAATATAAATGCATACAAGTGGATAACATAAGTATTTTTAATGACTCTCCCTATATTAACCAAGAAAAATTCAATATTCCTTTTGCATTTGTGGAATACTCAATATTTGATAACTTTGCATTCCCTTTGTGAGTTTTTGTGGTGTGTTTAATATTTTATAAAGAGGGTTTGGAGTGGATCCTAAGTAATTAGGGTGTTCATGACCCACATAATGACTCTGTATCCCCAATTGTACAAGAACTAATGACCATACTTAATCTCTATTCCTTCATTTTGTTCATATATGCTTCTTTTTTCAGGCTTTTTTTGCATTCCTATAATAATTAGTAATATACCACTTTTCACACACCTTGTGATTTTCTAGTCATTTTTTTGTATTTTAGTTAGAGGGGGTAGAGTAGTGCCAAAGTGATGAGGGTGATAATGACCTGCATAATGAGTTCATCCCCAACAATGTGAGTATTGGTTATGCTTATTCTTATTTCCTTCATCATGATCATACATGTTTTTTGTTTCACATATGTTTGGATTGATGTATATATGTCGACCATTATGGTAGAATGAGGTAGAGTCCAAAAAATTTGATGAGGATGTCATTGTAGATGTCAAAAATGATGATGACCATGACTAGCTTCCTAATGCATCACAATCTAATGTGGATGATGAACTAAAACCTATAAGAACATTTTCTTGTCTTGGAGTATCTTTTATTTAATTTATTGATTTACACTTATAACTTAAAATGGATTCTTTGTTGAATCATAGTTTGCTAGGAATATAGGATTATGGATATGGGTATTGCAAAGTGATACTTGCAATATTAATTATTTCAGCCATGAAACACATTAATTAATGATGGTGGTCATCCATTTTGGTCATTATACTGACTCAACACTTACCATATAAAGATTCATTATTAGCAACCCTTTACAAAGAGGCCCTCAGGGCATGCCAATAGTGGAAAAATGAAGCTAAGGGGAAGAGCATATATAAAAATACAAGTATAACCCAAGACAATAGACTAACCCTTACAAACCTAGAACATCAACAATAGATACAGGCTACAAAGATCATGGATGGCAAGGGAGAATGTCTCCCAATCATGTGATCTTAATGAGATAGCCTTGAAGGCTACTGATGACTATATTATTATATACAATTTAAGTGAAATATTGGAATGGATAAGGTAATCCTACATAAGCTAGAGAACATACTATCAATAAATGGAGTGATAAATGTAATGGGTGGAGTGAGAACAAGGTGCAAGCAATAGTGGGCATCAGGTTAGATACAATTTACTGAATGGTTTACATGAAGTAAAATTTAATTTAATTTTAGTTTTTAGAATATTAAATTATTATTTTTTATAACAATCACCATCCATAAATGGGAGATATGAACCTCAAACCCATTCTACTAATGATAATCACATTCCTTTGAGGGAGCACCTTTCATGAAAAGGTAAAAGCATTTGTTATTAGACCCTAGAAACATAAATTTCTCATGATGAGATGCCTCACTTATGTAAAGTGAATGACTATGTCCAAATAAATTGTTATTAGACTTCTATTTTTTATCAATGTTGATACAATATTCCTTATTTCTCCTTTGTAGAGGAATAACATGGAGCAATCAAAAGACCCTAAATTTATTATTTTATTGAGTAATAATGGTGGAAATGATGCATGATTTAGATGGAGATGAGGTGATGTCATCCAAATCATTGTGAGACATTTATTGGATGTTTGATTTCCATGTGTTATTTATCAAACCAATATGTTTATTCTTCGTATTTGTGTGTTATTCTTAATTTTCATCTAGCTTTTTAACCTTAACAATTTGAAATGTAGGTGTTTTCATGAAAGGTAGACTTATGCATATAATTGCATTCATTGCTTGTCTACTTCCATAGTTTTTGTCCTTGACATGAGGTTCCATGTCCATGCCAAGAACATGAATATTAGTTTTTATCTGCTATCTTGGAAATGATTCTTTATATATACATATTGACATGGCATGTATGACATGTATGTCATGCGATGATTCATATTTTTTGGACATCACATTTAATTATTAATGTTTCATTTATGAATTATGTGGGATATGAGTAAGTAATTATGAAAATACTTGTGTACAAATGTGTGCACCCATACAAACTACATTCTTCTTAAAGGGTTAATTATGGCTTACAAAAGTGTCTAAAATAAGATCAATTATTATTAGCAAGGATGATAAATGTGGAAAATGGTATTAGATATATGTCATGTGTTGTGTGGTATTCTAAGAGTTAAAAATTATATTTTTGATGATTGTTCCTTATAACATAATATGATTAGGTACCCGCATAATTTAATATGAAGCTAATTATTTTAATGAGGTGATAAACTATCTTGCATTAGCTTCAGTTTGATTTATATGCAAATTTTTGTTGAGGAAAGGCATGCCATTATAATGTTGACGCACTTTCTTGTGTCCTATAGTGCAAGATGGGTGCTAATTAAATTAGTGAAGATTCAAGATCCATATATTCTTTTGTAATGTTTAATCATGATTTAGATGTGTGTTTATCAATAGATAAGTTCATGTGTGATGCTTCCCCATCCCTTTTTTTAAATTGATAATGTCTTTACCTTCTTGAATGTAATCTCTTGAAGTACTAAAATTCAAAAAAATAAAGTTGTATTTATATTGATATCATTCTTTCTTACACTTTATGTTTCTAAAATGGAGTCAAGAAATATGTCTCTTCACAATTACATTGGAAGAATGTATATGATATATTCCCTTAATATTGTGAAATACATTCTTTTATTGTTATCTATTTCATATTAAATCACAATCGCTATGTTAGTAAAGTATTTCTTATTGATTCATACCCATATTAATGGTTTATGAGTATGTAATAAAATAGAAACCATCCTAATGGCAAATTTTCTATCATTCTCTTATTTGTAGTTCTTGAGTGATTTTATCTTGTTAATAGCTTGAACTATCAAATGGTCAAAATTTTATAAACCATCTCTTACTCTTTGTGAGAATGTTGATGGCAAGTGGTTTTTTATATAAAGTGGTTGGCTTGTGTGTTACATCTATTTCCTCCACTTATCTCATTTTTTATCTTTATTTATGTAGGAAACTTACACGATACTTGAAATAATGTCTACAAACCATGGTTTGAGGAAGAGAAATATGGGTGACGTGGAATGCAACACTTGAAAGATCATAATGATCATGTTAAAGGTACATATTCATGCATCTTTACTTCATTTATTATGATAGACTATGTTCACTAAAACATTCATTAAAGAGATTAGGACATTAGAAAGGTTGTTTATAATGTTGATTGAATTTAATTTTGATTAAGTGACCATATTGACTTAGCCATGTATTTTTGCATAGATTTTGACAAATGAAGATCTTGGTGAAGCTGGCTACATGTCCGAGGAGATAGAAGAATTTATTTCAAGGATGAGATACAAGAGGGTAATGTTAGCTAAAGATCATCTTGATTTGAAGCTATCTATGATGATGCTAAAAAAATATATCTCAAATAGAAAATCATTTCATGTACAAGATTATTGAAAGTGCAAGGACAATTATGAATAAGCTAGAAATTTCACTTTCTAAGAAGAAAAACATGGTTGAGGAGTCATATTATACCATTTCCACATTAAGGGGTGAGAAGATGGAACTTGAAAATAAATGTGACAACCTAGAAGTTGCCCATGCATACACAAAATAACTCAATGATTTTAGTGGAGAGATTGTTGAGGCCATGAAAATAAAACATGAAGGTATCATTTTATATATGAATACAAGTTGTAACTTTTCAAGGTAGAGTACACGATATTATTTGGGTAAGTTCACAAGATGGGGAAAGTTCATAGAGACAATCATTGAGAATTTTTTATGTACATTTAGTAATGGATGAAATGTGCATTAATACATTATGCAATGCACATTCAACATTTAGTAATACATAATTATTAAGTAATTTATTTACCATCTAGGGAAACAATGTTTGTTTCAACCATGACAGTGTTTAAGATCATCAGAGTAAAATGGGAATAAAATCAAGTTTGTAATACAAGATACTTAAATTTGAGAGGGCAATCAAGAATTTTGGAGAGAAATTTATTTTTTAAATAATTTTGTGTTTGCTTAGTATTTGGGAGCTATGGGCTTTGATAGTTGGATCATGGTGGATTCCTAATCATGATAATGGTATATTTGTTTAATGGGTTTTGTATTATATTTTAATTTTTGTTGCATAGTTTTTATCTAGATATCTTGGCATCCCAAAAAAATCAAAGAGATACATATTGTCTTGTGCTCTATTCAATTACATAAAAAGACAACTCTTTTTCATGATTGATTTAATTTTGATATATTTCATTGTAGTTTTATTTATTTTGCATCTAAAAAATGCATATTGAAGCTTTGTAGTTTTTTTAGGGTGTTAAAATTAGAAATATGGGGTCAATTCTCTTGGGTTACAAATCAATAATTTCCTACTTATTAATTAAAATGGTTTATTATAATATGTACTCAACTTTAACAATGTTATTAGTAGGAGAACAAATTTGGTAAACTTAATTCTGAATGAAATATGGATCTTGGAAATGATTATTGATAAAACGTTATGAAATAGAAGAAGTGAAAATGTTAGCAAAACTAAGATTAAAATTTTTTTTTATGATTAAAATGTTAATAAATAGATAATATGTATCATGAATCACCTGATGATGATCATGATGTAAAGTGACATTAGTTTATGAAAATTTTATTCTAGGCAATGCAAGTTAGTCATCCATCACCAAAGCCTTGGTATATTACTTGCAACTATTTTGAGGTTTTTGAGATATAAATTACTAGACATAAAAATATTTCATTGAAAATCACAATATTATCAGAAGTGAAAATAAAATTCTTGAATCCATTTGTTTGTTAACTTTTTTTAAACAATATCATTTTGACAACTTAAAATTTTCATTTAGTGAGTGAAGGTAGTTGTATAAATGAAAGTATAATTAAGCATACTATAATAAGGTAAGGTAAAGGTAGTTTTTAGTACCATAATAAAGTGATTCATTAAGGGGATTATTAATTATCTTTACCCTTTATTATTTATCAAGGTGTATATAACTTACCCCATTTCCTATATAGAGTACACATACCTTCCCCATAACAAAGGTGCACACTTTATCCATCTTTGTATGGAGTACATAGTTCATCCTTGTTCACTGCATAAGGGTACATAAAAGGGTCCATTTTAAATAACATGTCATGATTTCAAGTGGTAAATCATTAGGTTGTCTAAAGTGGAACCCTATGTGCAATGTAGCTTAGGACTATGTTTTAATGGTATGTGATTGCCGTGAATATATGAGGTGACATCACATGAAGCGTTTGAACTTTAGACTTAAAGGTGAATCTCGTAATTATCCATGACATCACATCAACATATTTATTGTTAGTTTCAATTAATTAAGTTATTTCATAGATTTTCCTTCTCAAAAGTATCCAATTTGAGTTAAGGACACCAAAGATGTTTGTGATTATTATTTCAAATTTAAGCTATAGAGATAGAAAAATATTACAATATTATTTCAAACATAAATTATGAAGAAAAAAACATATTTACTTAATTGGAATAGGTATGAAGGTTTGGGATTAATTATAAAAAGCTTAATTATATGAAGGTTTTGGAAAAATATTTGATACTATAATTTTTCAGGTTCTATTAGAGACTATAGTGCATTGAACTAGCAGAATTGTATCTAGCTTATGGTGAAGATTATGAAATCAAGACATAAATTCTTATAGACAAAGGGGAGATTTTGGATTTAGTGATTTATTTTTTCCTATTCTATATTGATTATAGTACAATAAAATGTGTAGTAAGGTTTAAATTCAAAATGTCTGCAACCCCTCTAAGACTATACATAAGCAAGCCTAAATTCCAGTATCAAGAAATAAAGATTCTTGTTATCAACACTATCCAATCTATGCAAATTCTAATTTAACCAGACCTCTCAATTTTGACCATAGTACCCACACTATATAAAAGCATTCTCCTATTATATATGATAATATAATCCTTACTCCAAACATCACCATAATCATTAAACCAAATCATTCATACTCTATAAGTATGATATTGTGGAAAGTTCTAGTCACACTCTAGAAAGACAAGAATATGCACATATTCACAACACACATTACCTAACAGATTAAAGATAATTTATTTATTATGTCAAATTATCATGAACCAATTATGACTAACTTAGAATCTCCCATTTTTCATATGAGTAGTTTACTGAGTTACTTGTTTTCTTTATAGTTTGTGGTGTAGGTTATTCACCCTATTTTCAACTTAGGTGTGATTTACTCATCCTTTTTGTGTTATAGGTTGTGGTTTGTTCTCCAACATTTCCTCTTAATAGTATTTCTATACTTAATGTTCTTGAATCTTCTAATGTAACTATATGTTAATTTTCCATTCACCGATTAGGATTAACATTTAAATTTGGCTTCCCTACCACTAAGATAATCATTTTATTTATGGTCTAGAGCACAAAACCACTCCCCTTAAACCCCATTTTTATAGAGTAATAATATTTTAATCTTCCATGGATGAATTATATTTCAGGTCAATGAATTTGTAAATGTAATTCCTCACCAAAACACCAAGTTGGGGTGTTTTACAAGGCACTTGCAACTTATTAACTTATTGTAGTGTCTCTCAAACTAATTTTTTTCTTACTTGACATAAAACAGGCCATTTTTGGGTTTTAATCTCATGTCAAGGAACTAAAGATAACTTATGTGAGATAGTTTAAGACCTCCTATGTGTTGCTAGGATGATTTACCACTGAATTATTCTCCTCTTTGTGGTCCAAATAATGAATTGTTTTTAGGTGATTATTATTTATTGCTTTGAAAACTTATTTGCATGGGCATAAAATAAGCCTGTCATTTGACAAATCACTACAATCTACTTTTCATCATTTAAATTAATATGGTTAAATTTTATAGGTAGTCTCTTATGGAGGAATAAAAAAATGAAAACTCATTATATTTGGCCTCAAATGATTCTTAATAAATCCAAATTTCTAAAATGTACTGGCGTAAAAATTTATCCTATTATCTCTTTGTATCAGAATTTGCATGCTAAGTGCCTTTTTTGTATTATGAGGATAAATTTATTATCATATTATCATATGGTTGCATTTATCTATCCTCTAAAATATTAATATTATTATAAGTGCAAAAAAACTTGATGGGATCAATTTGAGATACTAGTTTAGATCTAATAAGAATGTGAATTCAATGTTTTTAGATCTAACTTAGAATTGCCCCATATGGAATCTTCATTTCATCATCTAAATTAATATAGTGAGATTTTATAGGTTGTCTATTATGGAATAATGATGAAATGTTGAAATAAATAGGGACAAAGGATTCACACCGCACATTACTTAATGGATTACAGAGCATTTTTCTATTTTGATGATTGTAAATATTTAAAACTTCCTTTTCTTAAAACATAAGAAACTCGAACTAATTTATAATAGGTCTAAAAATAATGTGATGTATATTTACACTTATATTTACTTCCTCTATATAGTTTACAAATTTATCTACTTATTATATGTTGAAAGTATTTTTTGGCTTATTTATCATATTCATAGTTTCCTTTTGTACCTTAATCTTCTTAACATCAACATAGCATAGGTTTATTTGACACTTCTTCTAATTATAACATTGTTTAGGTATGTTCCTATTATTTGTATTGAGGCATTTATGTTTTCATTAATGTCAAAGTCAATATGGATGTCATTAATGTCAAGGTTATATTTGAGGCCATGTATGGTGAAGTGATATGTGACAAGGAGTCTTATGATGAGAGAGAATGTGAAGGCAACCTATTGTATCTTGGTTGAGAAAGAATTTTTTTTTAACTTGGTAACTTTTCTGAGGTTGATGACATGTTTAAATATCAAGATAAAATGTAAGCATATTGTTGAGTACTAAGTGTCTTGAGAAGCCTAATCTAGCCTTATGAGAAGGTGTATGCATAAAGCATAGTAAATCCTAGTGAATTATGTGAGTATAAGAATGAGAAAGTGTATAAAGAAGTGTAAACATGTTAAAGAGGAAAATAAGCCTTTAAAATATTTCCAAGGTTAATTTTGAGGTGTATCCCTTACATGAAGAAACCTAATAAAAAGACATAGGCCTGGTAGTATGTTGAGGTGAGCAGTATGGGACTTATGAGAAGAATATTGGTAGTGTGTGAGCATGGTATGAAGTTTTATGAAATTAGGATAAGGTTTGAGATTAGTGTAAGAGGTTTAAAGTTGTGTTTAAGGTCTAAGTATGGCTTATAGGTTTAGGCCTAATGAGCAAAGAGACCTAGTGTGGCCTAATGAGGGGTCAAGTTTAGTTCCCAAGGTGACATAACTTATAAGATAATTATCAGAGGTGTTACAGGTTATTTCAATTTTTTTGACCAATTTTGAGGTTAAATCCTGAAGGAAAAAGTATGAAAATTGGTGTTGAGGTTTTTTGTGTTCATAAAATGAGGTGTTGTAGAACTAAAAATGATTTTCAAATCCTCATTGGCTTGTGAAAAAATTTCATTAGGATCCAATAGATTCATGGTGTTTAGGGAATCTTATTCACTTAAAACTCTTGGAATTAGTTTTGGAGTTTAGGGGCACTCCTTTATGAATGATTGCCAACAATGGAAAATAGTCAAAACCCTCCTAAAACCCTCATAATGACTTGATAGGAAATATATTTTTGGAAATGGATAAGAATGGATTATATGACATAGTTTTATGATTTTATAATGTATATGAATCTTCCAAATTTTTCTAGGTGGAATTGGTATATCAAAAGAGTGAATGGAAGCTACAGGAAACCCCTTGTTTCTCAGATTTTTGATTTAAAAGGTAGGGTTATCCAATAAAAGATTGAAAATGATTTCATGATCATGTGTGATACTTATATAGTTTTATTTACTACCTTTAGTCATAATATATTTATAAAAATATATATCTAAGAGGTTATGGCCATTTTGTTCTAAACTATAATTATATAATCTTGTGTCCCCACTAGTGTAAACCTTTGACATTGCATATAACATGTCATTTATCATCATCGATAATGTATCTACCCCACAAGGGAAAATCATGTAATTGTCATAACCTATGCATAAAACATATCACATCATAATCCACATCATATCCTACACATGCATGCCATTATATTTAATCATGTATCCATAAATATCTCAAATCATATCATGTGATTTGAGCTAACTCAAATCATAAAAAATGATACATTCTGAAACTGAAGGCATTTTTATAGTGGTACCACCTAAATAATGCATTCCTCTTGAGAAATTGCACATGTTTAAATAAGTGAGTCAATTACAATGGATCCTTTGTCTCTAGATATAAATAAGGCACTAAATATTGAGGTACACATACATGGATATCAAGAGAAAGAACCATGACTAAAGGAACTAATAAAATCACAAGAGCCCCCAAAAGTAGCTTTAGTTATTATTTTTATAATCATTTTTTAGATCTTAAATATTCTTAACCAGTCATGTAATTTGACCTATCGATAAGCATGCATAATGAGAAAGAGAGTGAGAAAACTAGGCAGAAGTCAGAATGAGATTAGGGATGGATACAAATGCATGGGTTAATTTTTAAAAACCTATATCACATTTACCCATTGAATATAAGTTTTGATGGTGCTCATATACAATAAAAAACATTGCTCTCAAAGTGACATGTCTAACATAGTGAGGTCTGTGTAGGGCTAAGACATGAGATTGGTATATAAGACCAATATTGAGATTGATACATGTGTGTGTGTGTGTGTGTGTGTGTGTGTGTGTGTGTGTGTAAATATGTTATATTTATTATTAAGGATCATATAAACCCATTTTAATATTCATAAAATTTTCACACAAGTGTTCTAAGTTTTGGTTTTCATGACTGTGTTTTTGGAGCTATAGGCAACTTTTTATGTGTAAGTGAGAATGATGTTCCTGAGTCTTTTTGAATAGTTTTTAAAATAAAATTAAAATTAATTTATATATATATATGTATAATATGTTATTTTTATTTTAGTTTTATTCTTTAAAAATTCCTATGAATATGTGAAAAGTCAAAGGTTCTTGACTGGGTTTTTGAAGCCTGTGTGCAGTTTTTAGTAAGCATATGAAAATGGTTAGTTTGAGGTCTTTTAACTTATTTGGTGAAATAAAATTAAAATTATTATGAAAATAATGTCATGTAGGTTATATAAATGTGATTTTTTATTGTGATTTTGGAAAATTTTAGTGTATGCTTCAGATTTGCAAGATAGACTTTCTGGCAGTGGGAAGGCCTTATTGTGAGTAGAACTAATTGTGTGGTTCAAGGAGTGAAATGACATAAATAATGTTGGGGAAATAATATGAGATTATAATGGGTATAATTTCATTTTTTATGAAATTTTTCATCCATTTTTAGAGGCTCAAGGTGTTCCAAGGTGGCCAAAGTGAAACATGTGCTTTGAGAAGGCCTAATTGCATTAGGTCTATATTAGGCCTAATAGTGGTTTTTGCCCATAAGGGTAATGACCGACATATTTAGTGATTATTTCAATTATAAAATGTGTTTTTTGATATATTAAAAATATGATACATTTATGGAAATATTTTTTTTGAACCAATATGTGTGATAACAAGATTCAAGTATAAAGAAAAGGTCTGATAGGCCTAATTGACTAGTTAGAATATTGAGGATATGAACAAATGATATAGAGATTTAGAAACTAGGTAAAGGTATTAGAAACCATTATATAGGTGTGATGAATATGTCATTAATATATAAATATTTTAATATAGGTGATTAGCAAGGTCATATGACCTAATTTTACCAAGGAAAGGGATATTTGAGTGAGAAGGCCTAATAGGTTGTTTGAGAAAGATATAAGAGTGAGAAGAGAAAAATAATGTGGTAATTTTAAATTTAGTAATAAACATGTGTCTAAAGGTGATAATATGTTCAAGGTATTTGAGATGGTGCTAAGTTACATAGAGGATTAGTGCCTCCTTGTAAGATGGTGTTTGACTAGTGAGGGGTTAGTGTTCCTTGTGGGGTTGGTGCCTCACTAAATATAAATTCATTGATTATATGAATTTATTCCAAGCTATGTTTAGTGTGGGTTTTATCACCCAAGAGGGTTTTTAATATATATCCTATTTTCTTATGTTGTTAAATTTTATATATGTTTGCTTGTGTGTGTGTGTGTGTGTGTGTGTGTGTGTGTGTGTGTGTGTGTGTGTGTGTGTGTGTGTGTGTGTGTGTGTGTGTGTGTGTGTGTGTGTGTGAATCAATGCTTCATGGATTATGGGTCAAATTAAAGGATTGATTTAAGGAAACTGATTCACCCCCTCTTAGTAGCTATACTTAAGACATTTGGTATCAGATCAGGTCATTTTAAGGATGCCTAATATCCTAAAGGAGATCCTAAGTAATCAAAGATGTCTAGTCAAGAAAAATATGGCTTTTATACAAGAAAGGATTAACTATTTAATGGATCTAACTATGTATTTTAGAGTGTCAAGATGAAGAAATATTTGATGTATCAAGTTCATGATTTTTAGAAATTAGTTTTGGATGGATATACTACTTCTATTCCTCCTATAGATGCAATAGGTAAGAAGGATAATGATAACAATTCAAAAGGAATGAATGGTATTATGTGTGGCCTATCAGAGGCAAAAATTGTGAAGGTGATGCACTATATGTCTACTAAAGAAATGTGGGAAAAATTAAATACTATTCATGAGGGATACTCCAAGGTTAATTTGGATAAGTTTTAAACCCATAGAATATATTTTGAAAGCCTAAGGATGAATGAATATGAGACCATTATATCCTACTTGTTGAGGGTTGATGAAGTGGTCAACATCATAGTAGGCCTAGGTGAAGAATTGAATGAATCTACTATTGTTCAAAAGGTTTTAAGATCTCTAATTATCAAGTTTTATTCTAAAGTGTTTATTGTTAAATATATACAAGATATAGACAAGCTAGAGATGGATGGATTTCATGGTGACCTAACAACCTATGAGATGAGGATAAATGAAGGAAGACATACAAAGAAAGAAGTTGCATTAAAGATAGAAAATAAGTAAAAATAAAAGAAGACACGAGGTAAGAAATTCAAATCTAATGATGATTATGATATTTATGATGATGATTTAATAGCTATGTTTATAAGAAAATTAAGAATAGGTTTAGGTAAATACAAGGGTAAGATGTCCTTCAAGTGATTAAATTAAGGAGAGATTTGACACTTTTCTAACAAGTGCCCTCATAAGCATAAATCAAAAGGTGAGGAATATGATGATGAAGGTCATGATGATGACAAGAATTATTATAGGTCTGAGAAGATAAATAAAATATTTATAAAGTATAATGATAAGAAGAATTTTTTCAAGAAAAAGAGAAGATTTTACACCAAAGATGATTCCATCTCATTTGATGAGAGTGAGAGAAGTGATTCTGAGAGTGACCATGAAGGTGATGGTCTTGATGTCAATGAATTTCTATTTATGGTTGAGGAGAGAATCTATTCAAATCAAGAAAAGTCCATATGGATTGCAGGTTTTGTTGGTGATTTAGATGAAGAAGAAGATGAGGTAGACTTTGAGGCTGAGTCGATGAATACTCTAGAAGAATTAAAAATGGTGAAGAATAAGAATAGGGTGATGGGGTTTCTTATCAAAGACTATGAAGAGAAAATCAACTTGTTCGAAGCTAGACTAAGTAACAAACCTAAGTAAAAAGAGGAAATAGTCAAATAGGTGGAGACTCAAATTGAGATTATGACTACATTCCTAAAGTCTAAAGAAGAGGAATTTGAAAGATATGTAGCTGATGTGGATTCCTTAAGAGTTGAGATAGATCATGCATCAAGTAATTTTAAGTCCTTTGTGAAGTTTGAAAAAAGTACCAATGATCTAGATGACATCTTAAGTAGTCAAAAGATTGGTAATGATAAAATAGATCTTGGTTTCAATGGAGACTAAAAGAAGAACACTATTATGATCAAGAATTTAAATGATCAATCAATGAATGATGGTGTTGGAAGAATAAAGAATAATCCTATCAGGAAGCCTAATGTTATAAGGTATGCTAATCCTTTCAGTGGCTATTATCATTCATGCAACTAATTTGGTCATAGATCAAGGCATTGTATAATTCCCTCCAAGAATGAATATGCATTAACTATGAGGAGAGTCATTAGTTAAGAGTTATGGGTCATGGTGTGTTTCTATCAAAAGGAATAGTGTGTTTTAATTTTCAAAAGGTTGGTCATATTTCAAAATACTATAAGCATGTATTCTCAAGTCAAAACAAGAATGTTTAGACCCCTAGAATGCAATAAAGAAGACAAGACAGTGAGTGGAAACCAAAGGTAGATAAGGTGAATGATAACTAGTCTACAAGTCCAAGTGGACTATTTTAAATATTGGAGCATATTCCATCTGTAAATGAGTGCCAAGAATTCTCACTATCAGCTCAGATTGTGGATGAAGAAGTCAAGATAAATAAACCAAGCAATAATGTTATTCAAACAAAGATGGAAGAATTTAATCCAAAGAGGATCATGAAGAAAGATCAGTGTAGTAAGGACATGGAGATATGGGAATCTCCTAAGTTTATGTTGTTCTAGTACATAAGACTATAGGTGACTTCATTAGGCTTCATGGATTAACTTAGCTAGTGAGCAAAATCTTGAAAGATGCGTAGTCTTAGGGAGAGCTTTGTGTTCTTTGTTGATATTCAGATCCAAGGTTTAGTCAAGAGTCTGCTAGAGGTATGATCACAAGAGATGGGTCACAAAGAGTTTGTATGATGACTTGATCAAACCAAGTCATAGTCATGATAGTGTCTAAATATCTCATGGATATAATGGGATAAAATCATGTTCCAAGAATAGGTGTGTTATTATAGGTCCAAGGATCAGATAGTTAACAAGAAGATGACCCTTTGTCATTAATGTCAAAGGGGGAGAAAATTACATCTTGGGAAGATTTGAATGATCATATTTGATTAAGTTTTTACCATCAATGACAAAGGGAGATATTTTTTAGGTATGTTCCTATTATTGGTATTGAGTAATTATTGTCAAAGTCAAGATGAATGTTATTAATGTCAAGGTTAGAGTTGAGGCCATGCATGTTGAAGTGATATGTGACAAGGAGTCTTATAAAAAGAGAGAATTTGAAGGAAGCCTATTGTATATTTGTTGAGATAGATTTCAAAGGAAACCTTGTAACTCTTCTAAGGTTGATGGCATGTTTCAAGATCAAGATACAAGGTAAGCATACAATTGAGTACTAGGTGTCTTCAGAAGCCTAGTCTAGCTCTATGGGAAGGTGTATGCATGAAGCATAGTAAATCCTGGTGAATTGTGTTATTATAGATAATATAAAGTGTATAAAGTTGTGTAAACATGTGAAAGAGGAAAATAATCCTTTATAATATTTCTAAGGTTAGTTTTGAGGCTTACTCCTTACATAAAGAAACCTAGTAAAAGGGCATAGGCATGGTAGCATGTGGAGGTGAGCAATATGGGACTTGTGATAAGAATATTGGAAGTTTGTGAGAATGATATGAATTTTTATGACATGAGGCCGAGGTATTGAGAGTCTTACGAGAGGTTTTAAGGTGTTTTCAAGGTCTAAGTATGGCTTATAGGTTTAGTCCCAATGAGCAAAGAGACATAATATGGCCTAATGAGGGGTCAAGTTTAGTTCCCAAGGTGCTAGAGCTCATAAGAGATTTTTTAGAGGTGTGAGAGGTTGTGTCAAGTTTGTTTACCAAGTTTTAGGTCAAAGCATGAAAATTGGTGTTGAGGTTTTCTATGTGCATAGAATGAGGTGTTATAAACCCAAGAAGGATTTTCCTATGCTCATTGGCACATGTACCTTTAAATGAGGATCAAATACATTCATTATATTTAGGGAATTTTCCTATCTTAAATCTCTTAGAATTGGTTTTGGAGTTGAGGAGAAATCCTATATCAACAATTGCTAAGAATGGAAAGAAGTCAAAACCCTCCTAAAACCCTCATAATGACTTGGTAGGAAAGATATTGTTGGAAATGGCTCAAAATGGAATAGATGACCTATTTTTATCATTTTACCATGTAGATGACTCTCCCATATTTCTCTAGGTAGAATTGGTCTATTAGAAGAGTAAATAGAAGCTACATGAAACCCCTTGTTTCTCATATTTTTTATGTAACAGGTAGGGTTGACTAGGTCAAAGAATTAAAATTATTAGAGGATGATATATGAGACTTATATTTTATGATCATGTAAGTTTTTAATCAGGTTAAAAACCTTAAATTTATTAAACTATTCATGGAAGTTTACCTATTACTAAACAAGCCTAATGAGAAGGACGGTGAGAAAACCAGGCAAAAGTGATAATGAAATTAGGGATGGGTTGTAGTGGATAAGGGATGGATAAAAATGCATAGGTTAATTTTTAAATACATATATAACCTTTCACCCTTTAATATAAGTTTTTTTATGCTCATATATAAGTAAAAATTTGTTCTCAAAGTGACCTATCTAACATAGTGAGGTCTGTGTAGGGTGAAGATGTGAGATTATTCTGTAAGACCAATATTGATATTTAAAAATTTAATATATATATTTAAATATGTTATAATTATGTTTAATTATAATATACACCCATATTAATATTCATAAAATTTTCACACAGGTGTTCTAAGTCTTGGTTTGCATGACTGTGTATTTGGAGCTATAGGCAGTTTTCTATGTGTAAGTGAGAATCATGTTCTTGAGTATTTTTGCATATATTTGAATAATTAAATGCACATTAAGTTTATATCTGGGTATAATATTTTATTTTTAATATATTTTTATTTATTATAAATACATATGAAGTTGTGAATATTGAAATGTTCTTGACTAGGTTTTTGAAGCCTGCGTGCAGTTCTAAGTAAGCATATGAAAATGGTTGGTTAGAGGTCTTTTGACCTATTTTATGAAATAAAATGAGAATTATGATGACCATAAGGTAATTTAGGTTATATAAATATGATTTTTTTATTGTTTTATTTGTAAAAATGGAGTGTATGCTTCAGATCTGCAAGATAAACTTTCTCATAGTGAGAAGGCCTTATTGTGAGTATACCTAATTGTGTGGTTCAAGGATTAAAATGAGGTAAATTATATTGGGTATATAATTTGAGATTTAAATTGATATAATTAAATTTTTTTATTAAGTTTTTCATCAATTTTGGATGCTCAAGTTGTTCCAAGGTGGCCAAAGTGAAGTGTGTGCTTTGAGAAGGCCTAATTACATTAGGTCTCTATTAGGCCTAATGGTGGTTTCTTCCCTTAAGGGTAATGACCAACATATGTAGTGATTGTTTCACTTATTAAAAATATTTTTTTATCCATTCAAAATTTTATCCAAATATGAATATGTTTTTTGCCTACCAAGATGGGTGATAGCAAGAGCCAAGTATAAAGAGAAGGTCTAATAGGCCTAATTGACTAGTTAGAATATTGAGGATATGAGAAAATGATATAGATATTTGGAAACTAGGTATAGGGATTGGATACCATTAGAGTGGTATTTTTAATATGTCATGAATATCTAACTATTTTTATAAAGGTGATGAGTAAGGTCATATGACCTAATTCTACCAAGGAAAGGGTTATTTAAATGAGAAGGCCTAATAGGATATTTGAGAGAGATAAAAGAGTGAGAAGAGAAAAATAAGGTGGTAACATTTAGTTTATTAATAAAAATGTTGTCAAATTTAATCATATTTTCAAGGTAGATGAGTTGGTACTGATTTACCTAGGGGGTTGGTACCTCCTTGTAAGTTGGTGCTTTCTAAAGGACTAGTTGAGTTGGTGCTCCTTGTGGGGTTACTACCTCACTAAATATTGATTCATTACTTATATGAATGTATTAAATTTTTTTTAGTGGTTTTTATGCCCTAATAGGGTTTCTTAAATATATCCTATGTTTTTATAGTGTTTACTTTTAAATATGCTTGTTTATGCATTGGTTAATGTATGTATGTGAATGAATGCTTCATGGATTATAAGTCAAATTTAAGGATTAATTTAAGGAAAATGATTCAAACCCATCTCTTAATAGATATACTTCCAAAAACTATTTTCTTATTCATCATAATATCCATGATTACACGTCTAGTGCTACTATTATTGTTATAATTGCCACATCACCATATATATATATATATATATATATATATATATATATATATATATAGAGAGAGAGAGAGAGAGAGAGAGATAATATTTATTTAATTATCCTTATTTCATTTTCACTTTTTCTAAATTGATTTTAGTAAAAATAAATGTATGGCATGGTTAAATAAAATCAAAAATCTTGTGCAAGAAAAAATGATAAAAACATTTCTTAGTATTATCATAAAATAATGTTTGAAAGAATACAGTAGGTTTCAAGGTGTGTTCAAGGTATAAGTATGGCTTATAGGTTTAGGCCTAATGATCAAATAAACCTAGTGTGGAATAATGAGGGATCAAGTTTGGTTCCCAAGGTGATAAAGCTCATAAAATAATTTTCATAGGTTTGAGAGGTTGTGTCATGTTTATTGACCATGTTTGAGGTTAAATCTTGAAAGAGAAAGCATGAAAATTGGTGTTTAGGTTTTCTATGTGCATAGAATGAGGTGTTATAGACCCAATAATGATTTTATTATGGTCATTGGCATGTGTAACCTTTGCATGAGGATCCAATAAGTTCATTATAGTTAGGGAGGGTTCCTAGCTTAAATATATTAGCATTGGTTTTAAAGTTGAGAGGCAATCCTTTATGAACAATTGCTAAGAATGGAAAGCAATCAAAATCCTCATAATGATGTTATGGGAAATATATTGATATAAATGGCTCATAATGAATTGGATGACTTAGTTTTATGATTGTATTATGTAGAGGACTCTCCTAAGTTTCTTTAGGTGGCATTAATCTATTAGAAGAGTGAATGGAAGCTACAAGAAACCCCTTGTTTATCATATTTTTGATGTAACATGCAGGTTTGACTAGGTAAAAGCATAAAAATTATTGGAGGATGATGTGTGAGACTTATCATGTAATTTTATGATCAAGTTTTATACCTTAAAATTGTTAAACCAGTCATGGAAGTTGACCTATCATTAAAGAGGACTAATGAGAAGGACAGTGACAAAATGAAGCATAAGTGAGAATGAGATTAGGGATGGGTTGTAGTGGATCAAGGATGGATAAAAATGGATGGGTTAATTTTTAAATATATATATGACCTTTACCAATTTAATATAATTTTTTTTTATGTTCATATACAAGTAAAACATTGTTCTCAAAGTGACCTGTCTAGCATAATTAGGTCTGTGTAGGGTAAAGACATGAGATTGGTCTGTAAGACCAATATTGATATTAAACCATATAATATATCTATTTAAATATTTTATAATTATTTTTAATGATCATATAAAACCATTTTAATATTCATAAAATGTTTACACAAGTGTTCTAAGTCTTGTTTTTCATGACTGTATTTTTTGAGCTACAGGGAGTTTTTTATATGTGAGAATGAAGTTTTATTGCATATATTTGAAGCATAAAATGCACCTAAATTGTATATATGACTCATATGTTATTTTTTAATTATTTTTATGCATTATAAATACCTATGAAAGTGTGAAAATTCAAATATTCTTGACTGGATTTTTAAAACCTGTGTGCAGTTCTAAGTAATCATATGAAAATGGTTGGTTTGAGGTCTTCTACCTTATTGTGTGAAATAAAATGATAATGATGATGAAAATAAGGTAATTTATGTTATATCCATGTAATTATTTTATTGGGTAATGTGTAAAAAATGAATATCTTCTTCAGATCTGCAAGATAGACTTTCTAGTAGTGAGAAGGCTTTATTGTGAGTAGACCTAATTGTGTGGTTGAAGGAGTGAAATGAGATAAATGATGTTGGGTACAAAAGGTGAGATTGAAATATGTATAATTAAATAATTTATGAATTTTTTAATCCATTTTTTAAGGATCAAGGTGTTCCAAGGTGGTCAAAGTGAAACATGTGCTTTGAGAAGGCCTAATTACATTAGGTCTCTATTAGGCATAATGGTGGTTTTTTCCCTTAAGGGTAACGACAAAGCTATGTAGTGATTTTTAAAACATTTTTTTTGATATATTAAAAATGTGATCCAAAAATGGATATTTTTTTGGCTAAACAATATGGGTGAGAGCAAGAGTCAAGTATAAAGAAAAGGTCTAATAGGCCTAATTGACTAGTTAGAATATTGTGGATATGAGCAAATGATATAGAGATTTGGAAAAAAGTTAGAGGGATTGGATACCATTATATTGGTGTGATTAATATGTCATTAATATATAACTATGTTTATACAGGTGATGAGCAAGGTCATATAACCTCATTCTGCCAAGGAAAGGGCTAGTTGAGCGATAAGGCCCAATAGGCTATTTGAGTGAGATAGAAGAGTGAGAAGAGAAAAATAAGGTGGTAATATTCAGTTGATTAAGAAACACATGTCCAAAGTTTATTATATTTTCAAGTTATATGAGTTGGTTCTGAGTTATATAGGGGTTTGGTGCCTCCTTGTAAGCTAGTGCTTTTTAAATGACTAGTTGAGTTGGTGCTTGACTAGTGAGGAGTTGGTGCCTCAATAAATATTGATTCATTTCTGATAGGATTGTAGTCTAAGATGTATTTAAATTATTTTATCCTCAAATATATTTTCCCAAATATCTCATGTGTTCTTATGTTATTTGCTTTTATATATGCTTGTTTATGCATTGGTTAATGTATGTGTGTGAATGAATGCGTCATGAATGCCCCCCCTCCCCTCCCCACCCCCCCATCATTATCTACACTTATATAAACCATTTTATTATTCATCATAATATACATGATTACATGTCTAGTGCTATTGTTATTGTTATAATTGTGACATCACCATCTATACTATATTATGTTGATATATGTAGTAAGTGCCCAATGTAACACATGTGCATATAAATATTTCAAATAAAAAAATTAACATATATATCTCTCCATAGATAATATTTATTTATATGTCCTTATTGCATTTTAAATTTTTCAAAATTTATTGTAGTACAAATAAATGTATGGCATGGCTAAATAAAATTAGAAATCTTGTGCAAGAAAAATTGACAAAAAACATTTCTTAGTAGTATGATAAAATAATGTTGGAAATAGTACAATAAATTAGGATAAATATAATATATATACATGAGAAAATATTTAGATCAATGGACATACATAATTTATATTTATAGGGAAACAAGACTCAAACCAACTTAAAAACCAAGGGCTTATTATGATACAAGCTTCAAATACCAAAATACAAATCTATATAAAATATTTTTTGATAAATCATTGAATATCAGACCTAAAAAATTATTAATTTGAATATTTACATGATAGAGAGTTAACTAATAAATAAAATAAAATAGAATAATAGAGTCAGAGAAAGGATTATAAAACTCTATGGTCATATACCCCCTAACAAACCTCTGTATAGTGAGTAAATCAATAAGTTCAAAATGTAATACCTATGAGGAAGGTATATCTAACTAGTTTGAGCTCTACAGTCTTTAAATAATGAAATATTCAACCAAGAAAAAATAGAGGAGATGGGGACATGGAGGAAAAAATGACCAGGATTTTTGAAGCTCGCCTATGCTACAAATAACCTAGATGCATATAATTAATATGGCCATATTGGATGAAGTTATTGATTGATGTTTTAGTGATTTTATTGTGATGAAATGATGTTATAGTGATTTTGGCAATGGCTAGTTTGAAAACTGTGCTGGTGGTTTGAAAAGTTGAACTTGGGTTGGCAGTTTGAAAATTATGTTGGTAATTTGAAAAGTTGACCTTGGGCTGGTAGTCTACAAAATTTAACCTTGGGATATCTAATTCCAACATTCATGTAGTTTATGCATGATGGTTAATCTCACCTAAATTTTAAGGGTTACCTAATTTAAATGTGAAGAGTGTATGTTCATCTAGACTCCAAAAATCCTTCCATGATGAAAATATCATAAAAAGACATGCCAAGGGTAATTTTTTGACACACTATAAAAAGGAGTTACTAAATAAAATATTTTGATTTCAAATTTTCAAATTTTAAAAATTAAAGAATATATTTTACCAAGAATAATTAAATGATACATGTGTAATAATGTTTTGATGGTAGTTTTATGCACACCAAGAAACCTTACAAGATAGCCTCTAATGTTTTAGGATTGGTGAAAAATATTCACTCCAAGGTACAAGTTGTTGGGTATTGAGTTTTGTAAATAATTTAATGTTAATGTAGTGATGAGTGGAGTATTTATTTACTTCAAATATTTTAGATATGATATGAATATATATCTACTTGTGATGGATGAATTGATGATGTATCTAACCTAGGTGGCCCTGATGAATAATAAAATCAATAAAAGAAGGAAAGGAAGGGCATAAAAGAAACTCTGTGGACTAAATAAGATGAAACCTTTCTAAATTGATTTTTGAATAAAATGTTGGACAAGCAATCAAGAATCAATTTTTGTTATAAGTTACTAAAATCATAAAAACAAAAAAACAAAGTTAAGATTCCAATGAAATAAGAATATAATAAACTTTATCATATATAAATAAAGGTTGCTACATTTATAAGATTGAGATTATAAATATACAAACAGATATTATGATTATAACATAAAATCCATTTAAATTAGTAATAATACAATATGAATAACCGTATTAAAAATAATACTCATGAATAATCAAAATACTATTATACCGGTTTGAGAGAACTTCGTATACGATTCACAAGTTTGGAAAAGAACAAGATTTACACATCAAGACCAATTATAGAACAATATGTGAAATTACATATTAATATTAATAGATAAAATTATCCTTCATTTAAAATAGGGAGGATACAAATATATATTGGCTTGGGAAGGGGATGCCTCATATTCTAAGTAAAGTCTAAATTTACATTTCTAAAAATAGGATTGTGTGTCCAAAATCATGAAAAGTATGCATGTATAAAAGTTTTTACATAAAATATAATTCCTTGACTATAATTTTACATACATATATATATATATATATATATATATATATATATATATATATATATATATATATATATATATATATATATATATATATATATATGTATATACAACAATTTTTTTAATTAAACATGAAAATACATATATATATTTAGGTTGGTGTTGGTGTGGCACCACTAGAATAGGAAAATGGTTGAGTGATAGTTGTGGAGATAGAAGTAACTGTTATATCCCCTTAAGAGATCACAAATATCCCTATTGGACTATGAATTAGTGAATATCCAAGAAATTAGGACTATGTGATGATGTGGTAGCACATGTAGTTGAGTGCATACTTGGTACTGACCCAAACATACCCTCTAAGTTTTTGAGTTTTTCAAATAATGCATAGATAGTTTCAAGCAATTTAATAATAATATCAAAACCAAGCAGGGGAGGTTTAATTATTTTGGTGGATTCAACCATCAACCTTGTGTGCTCTACTTCCAAAGTCTTGAATTATGCTCCAAGTACTTCAGTCATCGTCACTCTATCCTTTATAAAAATGACCAGTTGCATAATATCATCATTAGTTTTATGTATAATTCCCTTAACTTCCTACTTAAATATATTTGTAACTGATTTAAGGAGTGTTTCAACATTAGGACAATTTATTAGCCCTCTAGTAGAGGTTAACACATCTGTTACCCTCATATCTCTTAAAAATTATAAGGTCTTATTTTCATGGCTTGCAAAATGTCTTATCAAATCCTTCATTTATATATGCTAGTTAATCATATAAAATATTTTTTACAATTACATAACGTATGTCCAATGCAAAATCATGACTAAACATCAGGTTAAAGGGATTAAATTCATTGCTTTTATCAATTTGAATAAAAAAAGATAAGCCTTTTCTCAAGTTATTTTAACTATTTCTAGAATTTAAGTACCGTCATTCTCTCAAGTTTAATTTTTCCTCTAGAGACTCGAATGCTATTCAAAATATTATATAGCATTATCGATGCATTATATACACTATCTAAAATTTATTAATGGGAATGGATGATCTATCTCTATAGTAGATCTTGTTGTGCCTCCTTACTCCTGTACATTACCTTGATGACTTCTCCAGCTAAATCCACAAAATAACAAAAATCCTCTTTATATTTTTTTGGGTCATTTTTATTCTTTTTGGAATTTTTAGCCATGGGAAATAATTTTTCTCTATATATAAACTCTATTTCCTCCCTTATATTTATGCTTACCACCTTCCTCTTCTTTACCCTCTTAATTGTGTCACTCTTAATATACAATCAAGTGGAGAATATAGGTATTTCTATGATTACTAAATTATGTCTTTCATCTCTTAAGCTTTGTGGCTCTTTAACCCATTGGGGAATAATAAGTTCCCCTTATTCTTCTAGTTGACTTGGGTCTTCATAAGTATAGGGCAGAGGAGTCATTAGAGGTGGAGTTATTATTGTAGGTGTTAGTGAAGCACTTATTTGAATAGGTAATTGGAGAGGTGGATGAATAATTTTGTACAATCCTAAAGTTTTCCTTAAAGGAGTGACTTTAGCTATATATTTGGTTAAGCCTAGAGTTTTTACAATGATCATTATAGCTAACTATATAGATGTAAATTATGTTACGAGTAGCTCTAATTGAACTAAAGATTTTAGAGAGATTAGTGTCCCCTTAGGATCAAAAATATAAACTAAAACTAAGATATTAAAATAGACTCTTTTTCTTGTATCCTTTATTTTTGTTGATGTTGAAAGAATAGAAGATTCAATTGAACTATAAGATAGTGTGTTTGGAATGATAGTTGGAAAATACTTAGTTTGAGTATTTAAAAATGCAAAAAAAGAAACAAAAGAGGAAACTAACTTCTTAATACTCTATCTCTATTCTTTGATGAGGATCTTATGGTTTAAGGCCTTAGTTATATTTTATTCTTCTTGAAAGCTTCTTAGGTTAATTGTTATAGCCTTTTCTAACTCCTTCTCCTCTTCTATTTCACCTTGAGAACTTTTCTCACTTAGCCTTAGCTATGGTCCCTTTATTAATTTTACATTACCCTCTTTTTCCATAGGATAATCCACTAATGATATCACATATCCATGTTCTTCTTCCCTTGATTCCTCCCCCAAAGGGTCCTCTTTGACTAGTAAGACTTGATGATAATCTTTCATCTTTTGTTAGATTTTGAAATAAGCTAGGAATACTCTATATTTATTTTGGTAAGTGACTATGAGGGGAATAAAAGGTTAGGGGGATGATGAAACCAATGAATGAACCACATTAGTAGGGAGTACCACTATAGGTGGTGGTGAAGGAATGGAAAGTGGAACAACAATGGTGAAAGAAAGAGTGGACAAAGAGGAGACAATATAACATATAGTATGAGGAGATACTTGCTCACTGATGGTGATGGATGAAGATGTCCCTACCTAAGTATCTTGAGGTTAGGGAGGATTATATGGAATATATGAGAAGCAAGATTACCAAAAATCTAAGAGGTTTACCTCTATAACTATTTTAAGTCAAGAGAGAGGTGGCCAAGAGTATGTCCTTTATTGTCTACTTGGAGTAGGTGCAATCCTCTCAACTATAGTGATTGTGCCCAAAGTGATGGTAGCATCTAGGTGGGTGGAGGCCAGATGAGGATAAAAACTATAGGTTTTTATTTGAATCCATATTTTATAACCAAAAAGTAAGGGAATCTTGGGTATTTCTCTCCTACCAGTCGAGCATCCATAACCTTGACATAGACACCTTTATTTCCACTCTAAGCCTTATCTACTATTAGCTAGGCATCCATAGTCCTAGTAGAGTTTACTTGTATCACCTATTTTATATAAATTTGTATTATTTTTTTTGGAAGATAGATAGAAGAAGGGTTGGGAATCACCATTGGCTGGGTGTATATAAGAAAAATTATTTTTATTAATACATCCCTACTAATGTGTATCTATTTCTATGTTTATTATCTCCCATCCATGTTGTCTTAGACTGTAATAATGTAGTTGGTATTTTATAAATGAGAAGTCTTTATAAAATTTATATGATTATATCATAATAAATTCCAAAAGTCTAGCAAACCCACTTAGTCCAAGTAGAACCTAATTCAGTCCTAACACATACCTCAATCCCAGAAATTCAAGTATTATCAAAATAAATCCTTGTGAATTCTAATTGTGATTCCTTTTATACCATCCTCTTTTTTTGGTAAGTATTTTATAATTACAACATAAGGAATCAATTGCTTCATTCCTTAATTTGAAGAAAATTAATCTATAAAGCATGACAAATAATCTAGACCCAAAGTAAATGTAGAAATCATGAAAAATTAATCTAATAAAACATCAAAGATCGATCCAAAAAGTATGAGATATATTATATAAAGTAAGAAACTAACATACTCCAATGTCTAGATCCTCATTTACAATCATTTAGAAAAATCTCTAGTTGGAGTAGCTATGCAGTAATATTTCAAAAACTATCCATGACTGGAAAAGTGAGGTCATTACATTGGAGGTCTTTCAAATGGAAGGTATTATTACCTAGTATCTTAGATATTTGATATGGCCCAATCCATAGAGGAGTGAACTTATAATGTTATCATTTTTTCTCATATACTTTATCCCATAAAATCATTAGGTTTGAAATACTAAGGGTCTTGATATTGGATTTCTTGTCAAACCATATTTTGAAAATATCTCGGTCTTATGTTGAAGTTTTATAGTGCTCCAATTTGTGCATTTTACATTTGGGCTATACTGAGTAGTCTAAACTATATTCTTTCATATTTCTCCATATACTCTTACATGAATTTATACTTTAAGATTTTAAGATTCATGGGAAAAACTAGTTGTTGTCCATACACTAGTAGAAAAGGTGAAGCCTTAATGGTCTGCTTGTGTCTAGTTTGGTATGCCCATAGTGCATACTTTAAGAGTAGATACCATTCTATTGGTTTATCTTATGCTGAATTTTTAATGGTATCCATCATATTATTATTTGTAACTTCAACCACTCTATTCCCTTGTGGGTATTAGTTTGAAGGGAACTTGATAGTAATTTGGTTTTTATAAGCTCATTCAGTGAATTTAGTAGATTGGAAAGCTAAACCATTATCACAAACTAAGGAGATTAGAGTACCAAACCTAGGTAGTATATTATCTTCCATAAATTTGATAACATATGATTCTCTTGAATTCTTTGTGGTAACAAATTTTGTCCATCTGGTGTAATAATCAGTGGCTATTAGGATCAATTAGTGACTTGCTAAAGAATTTGGGTTCATCACCCCAATGAAATCAATGACCCATTGAGCAAAAATGTGTCCTTTAATGATTGATTACAAATGAATGGCAGCATTCACTTCTAATTTTCCAAATACCTAACATTCATGGTATGTTATTACATGGCTGCAAGAATATTTGAAGATTTTAGGCCAATAGTATCCCATCCTAAACATTTTATGGGTTGTTATGTTACATTAAGGATATCCACTACTTATTTTCTAATGCATATTAACCAGAACATTCACAGTTTCTTCTTTTGAAAATACCTCAAGTAGATATTCTCATAGTTATTATAGTATAGAACTCATTTATTTATAATATAATGTGTTTATTTGAGCCTAAGATCCCATCTCTATTGTCTTTTTAGTTCAAGGGGACATGTACATGCAATTAAATAATGAATGATTGGCATACCATTTACCACTAGTCACCTAAGACTCATTAATTTGTCCAATATAAATGCATGGATTGGTATTAGCCATGAATTGGATGATTCCCTAACCTCTCACCATCTTGGATGGTCTGATTTCATGATCAAATTCCTATAGTTTTACCATCTACTTACCTCTTCTTTCTCCCAATCTAACTGAGTGTGAGCTTAATAGGTGGGTTTGGAATGATGACATATGTATTATTTCTCAAAATAAAATTCCCATTTTATATAGCTTTGATTAATTAATATATATATTTATCTATCATTTAATACTTTAACTGTGCATCCTTTATATTAGTACTTATGAATATAATTAGATTGTTCATTATCATCTACCTTTTGTGTGAGTACAACTACTATAATGTGCTCTAAGGCAAAAAAATAAAGATAAAAATGTTCATTAAAATTTAAGATAATTAGAAATAGAACTTGAATAATGAAAACTTTGATATATTTACAAGATTTCTTGGCTTTTTATTTAAATTTTATTTTGGTATCTTTATTTAATAGGGCATTTAATGGTTTGACAATCTTTGTGAATCCATAAATAAATTTATTTAGAATGTTTATCTTATCAAATAAAGACTTCAAATTTTTATTAGTGTTAGGAGGTGTCATCTTATAAATAGATTGAATTAATTCAAGGTCAATAGAGATCCCATCCTTAGTGATGACATAGCCTAATATATTTCCTTCAATAAATCCAAAGATACTAGTATTTGGATTAAGTGATACTCCATACCTTCTACACCTATCAAATACTATCTACAAATGATTTGTATGATCAATTCTATCTTTTGAATACATTGTTAAGTCATCCATATAAATGATGATTTATTTTCCAACATATCCTTGAAAGATAAATTCCATTGCTCACTTGAATGTTGTTTTAGCATTAATGAGGCCTAAAGGCATCCTCGTGTATGTGAAAGTTGCCCATTTAGTTGTGATAAATGTCTTCATTCTATCTTGTGATTCTACCAACATTTTATTGTAGCATAAGAATCCATCTAAGAAGGGCATCATATCATATTCACTTATGATTTGAAGTACCTCATCTAAGGAGGGTAAATTATAATTATCCATTTCTGATGTTCAGTTTAGGTTTTTGAAGTCATAACAGAGCCTGATCTCTCCATTCTTATTCCTAATTGACTCCAAGTTGACTACCTAGGTAAAATGCCTAATTGGAAAGACAATCTTGACATCCAATAATTTTTATAATTTTTTTTGGATAAGATATTCCACAATTGGGTTTACTAGCCTATATAATTTATCTGTGTCAATCTAAAAGGTTTATGTTATGGATTCAATGGGATGGTATGTATGATGACCCTGGGGTTGAAGACTTTCAAAATTCATATGTCCAGGTGGTGACGTATTTGTATTCTATCAACAAGGTTTTCAACTTTTATTTCTCACTTTTAGTGTAACTTAGGCATATTTTCATATATTGGGGATGTTGGTTAGTGCCCAAATTCTCCTTGACAAAATTAGACTTAGTTGTTTTAGGTTATTTTTCCTTTTGAGCTTGTGGGTCCACATCAAAAGTGTGATTTAGGGAGACAACCACAAAGAGATGTGATTCCCCTTTAACTATAGGACACCATCTTCTTCCAAATCCTCAATATTCATGAGTCTTAACATCATTTTCATCTATATCTAGGATTCAAAAGTTATATAACTATTCATAAATTATCCAATTTATTGGTCATCCTCAAATACTTAGAATTTATCTACATTGTCTATGATAGAGGGGTAAAAAACTAGTTTCATAGAGAATGTATACATTTTATATTATTGAATCTATCTAATTTTCTTCCCTTTGGATGGCCCTTATGTTGATTTCCTCAATGGATTTGATCATGTCCCATGATCGGTGTTTGGACTTCTTTAATTAAGTGAGTTTACATTGATATTTATTTCTAATCTAGTTAACAACTAGATCTAAACCATTGAAGATTTGTAACTGATTGAAATTATACTTAAGTGTGAATTACAAGCTAAGGAATAGATATTCTTACTCATCTTCATTATTATTTTTTATTGATATCAGGGTTAAATGGGTCCCCTTCCCATAAAACATAAATTATCAAAAATACAATAATAGCCTGGATTAATAATAAAAACTATCAAAACATCTAGCCACCCATGTGAAAATGAAATAAACATACTAAAAATATTTTAAAATACTTCAACTTCAAATAAACAAAAATTATTTAAACAAAATCCCCAAATTACTAAATCTCATCCTTCTTTGTATTGAATACTGAAAGTCTTGAGAGGAGAGTTAGGAATAAGATGATCTTTCTTCCTACTTCTAACAACCTTCCATTCTTCTTGATTACCAAATTTATCATAATATGAACTTGATAAAAAAACTCCCATCCACAATTTTTTCTCTTTTAATGTTTTTTTCTTGACCAAATCCACTACATTTTTTCTAATAGATACAACCAACTCAAAATTCTACAGGTGTGGACTCTGAATGTACTATATTTTTAAAATTCTTTTCCAATATAAATTCTAAAATAGTTGCTGAAGGAAAAACAAAAGTGTTGTCTAAATAAAATTAAGATTCTCCTCACTTAGCTCCTTCCCCCATGAAGACTCTATTTACCTTTTGGAATTTATACAGGAAATAGAAATATGACCAATTTGAAAACAATGTTAGGTTGTGGAGCTAAAAGCTTCACTGATGCAAACAGGAGAGGAGGTTGCTGAGGGTTGCTGAGTTGCAGAGCAACTGGTGTCAGTCTGATCAGCTGACGTCGACAGGATTGTGAAGAGAAGCAATCGACGTCAGTCAGGGATCGGCCGGCGTCGGTCACCTCCAGGTAGGCAGGGACCGATGTCGGTCACCTGTGTGGTTCAATGCAAGTTTATTACAGGCAGTTGGTTGACGAACCAAGTTTTGCATGATGAGTGCTAATTTTAGACTCAAGCTGTGGATCTAATTATTGTAATTAGATGTCTAATCATTGTTTGGATGAGATCTATATAATAGACTCATGGTTGTATTGTCATAGTTGAGCAAAGGTAGCTCCTTCTGTGTGTGAGGTGAGCAAGGGTGATTCCTCCTAGTTCCACAATAGTACAAAGGTGGGTGCTGGATTGGAGAGTCAGCTGGATTCTTCATGTATGTATGATCTAGGATTCATCAGGTAGCATGGCCCTTATAGTAGATCCACATGGTAAGTAAGATCGTTGATCTGCAGGTCTATGTGTGTGTGCAAGGTCAAGGTTCACAGGTGTGCAGAACCATTATTGATCTATAGGTTGGAGATCAGATAGGTCAGCAACACAACAAGGAGCAGGATCAGGCAGGATCTACTTGGAGTACAGTGTGTACTCATTGGTATGCACGTGGAGTACATGAAATAGAGCTAAGAGGAAGGCAAGGCAGTTCCTTCCATATGTATGGTATGTTGAATTGTAGGTTGATTGCAGGTTCATGGGAGATCTACTTGAAACATACTTTGAGTACTTGTGGAGTGTGTGGAGCACTTGTGGAGTCTGGAGCACAGGTGTAAGGTGAACACCAACTCTGTGTTTGAGTTGGGTGTTGGGACTTAGTAGAGAGAGCTTTGAGGAGAGAATTACTGTCTCACTTGAGGTGTGGGAAACCTTTGAAGAGGTGGTGGAGAATCAAGTGGCATCTTCTTTATTGTATTCTTTTCTGATAAGAGTTATTAATACAAGTTGTGTATTGTCTCTCATATTCTGTGTTATTCTAAATTCTAGTTACTTGTTGACTTTTGGTTATTTCTGCATATTAAGTTGCTTGAATTTGGTAATCAATTGTGTGCTTCCGGGTTGGTCATATTCCCAACAAACAATTATGGCATCTGAAGGGGGTCCCTTAAAAATCAATGGTTTGTGACCATCTCTTATCATTCACTTTTAACTTGATCATATTATGAATATCATTAGAAATGTCTAAACAAACTAGAATTTTGGTAAAATATTTTTGGTAATAATTTAATGAAGAAGCATCGATTTCTAACACATATCTAAATATTCCTTCAATCAATGAAAGCCCAGATTCAGTCCAAAATTGAAGTTGTAAATATAGCATCCTCACCTAGATGGGTTGAATATAAATATTTTGTGTCAGTGGATTAAAATCAAGATACTAGGGTTTCAAAAAAAGTGATTTTCACATCTCCAAGATTTAGCTTGAAAAATCTTATTGTGATAAGACAAATTATCAAAAGCCACAGTAAAAAACCTTTGGAATATGGATAAATTTCAATATTATCTTCTAACATGGATTGAAATGATCCCAAATTCCACTTGTGAAGAAAAAAATGGAAGCCAAAACTTGTCAAATTGGTAGACTAGGCCTCTTTTCACATACCAACCTTCACCTTCCAGAACCTACTCCAAAGCTTTATCTTCAAAATTGACCACTAAAGGATTCTTTGCCACATTCATAACCCTAGTCTAATTAGAGTGAGAGATCACAAACCCAAATAAATCTTGAGTTGCTTGATTTTCTAATTTTTTTAGGGTAGATGAATGTTGTAATGTGGTCCCTGCTCTTTCTTTACATTCCCCCTTGCCTATCGAAGACTTGCCTACTAGAAGTTGAGTATATGCCTTTCTTCCCTCACCCTCCCCCACCTTCAATTGAATCTACCCCTATCTCACCATGGATGTTAGTGCCTTAGTACTGATGGGAATTGAGCCTTATTTTATCTCTAAAATAATTAAAATAGTCATCTTACACAGAAGGATTGAAACTTTACTCATCTTGATTATTAGTGTAAGCAAACTATAGTCTATAGGCAATTACATACTACTTCTCATATGGGTTGATCAAAGTTATGCCAACCTATAAAATATAATTTGATATGATCTATTGAAATAGAGAGTCCATAACTGAAAAAGACCTTAAAATTCTTATTCATAAATTTATTTTTTAGTAGTGAACATATACACAACTGCACGTGAAGATAAAAAGTCAATTTTATTAATCTTGACATTGTATTCTATGATCATATATTTCATATCTTTTTCATAGTCTACTCATATCTAGTTTACTACTCCTTTCCAAGGAAGTC
Organism: Torreya grandis; assembly: GCA_037957365.1. NCBI lineage: Eukaryota > Viridiplantae > Streptophyta > Pinopsida > Cupressales > Taxaceae > Torreya > Torreya grandis. The sequence continues at coordinate 278,619 of JARHVA010005191.1, read as the reverse complement.
ACATATGTGATAAATCTATGGCCATATATCTATTTAGTGTCTTGGACTAATATTGGTGCAACAACAAATCGTAAGCTTCTATAATGTCAACTACTAAAATATCTATGTATTATTATGTACATGGTTCAGATGCAAGTTATATTTATATATTTATCAACTCTCCAACACATGGGATAAAATACTTTTCCAGCTATATGACCTCTCTTTTTGACTTATTTGGTGTCAAACCTAGTTTCTTGCATACAACTGTAGATATAACATTAGCTAATGAACCTATGTCAACCAAAAAATTATGCACATTCTTTCCAAATATTAATATGGCTAGTATGAAAGGTGGTACCTTAGTTTTAATCTTATAAATCACCACATTTACATGTGAAACCTTCAATTTATTAGTGGAGGGTCTTTTAGTCAAGGCTTTGAGCAATAACTTTTTATGTTAGGAGATCTAAGCTAACTCATAAAAAATAATATTAGCCTTAATATTATTCATGTCTTCAACAATATTATACCCTCCTTTGATCTATAGATCTACACTCTATAAATGACCATCCCCTTTTGGAGGAGGTGGATTATTGTTGGCCTTGGGATATAGAGGAGTAGTAGAATTTTTGTTCTAGGGTTTTAAAATAGTAGTAGGTTATTTGTTCTTAAAATTATATTTTTTCCTTTAGAATTTTTGGAAGGCATGAATTTCATATGTATTTTCATAAGCCTCATTTTCATCTTCCACTAGGAATGTGAAGTCATAGGTCTCAAAGACCATTACTATACTTGGATGTCCTAGAGTAGTAGAGAAATATGGCTCTTGCTGACTTGAAACTTTTCTTGTCTCTCTATTTATTTTTGAAAGATATCAAAGGCAGTACAAAATTATATGTAGTCTAACTCAACATGATGTATTATATTTTGAACTTAACACCAATTGGATAGTTTTACTTCCAATATGTTTATATCTATCATCTTTTTTGATGGATACTACTTTGTATTATTTCTAGGTTTTTTATACCTCTAAAATGTGAATTTTTGGTTGGTATTATATCCACTAGTTTTCCCCATGTGCTTTTACAAGTTTAAAACATCATTACTTAATTTATGAACCATCTATTAGATAGCTTACAATTTTATTATTATGGAATTAGATGTAATAACCTATGTAGTATAAATATTAATTGATATCAAGGATTGAATCTAGTTTTGTTGGTTAAATGTAGACATCAAATTATTTAAGAAGCTAAGGTGTTTCATAGGTGTAGAATAGGATAAATAAAAATGGGTGTACACCTAGTTATAATTTTTGGCTACAACATTTTGATTAGAATTTCTAATTAGGTTTAAGGTCAAAAAAGTATGATAAATATTAATTCATGCCATGGATTATGACTAAGTGTTCAATTATTTATCAATGTTGATAGCTTCAACATAATCCAAAGGTAAAGAATCAAAAGAAATTAGATATACCATATGTGGTTGATGCTCTTCTAATGCACCCCACATGTTCACCTTAACTACTTTTAGGACTTGTTTGAATCTCACGTCTATAGGAGAATTGTTTATGTAATCCAATTGCCTAGTAGGCCATTGTATGAGAGATCTTTCAGGTATGGAGCATCCTTTACAAGGAGGGTTAAATACTCTATCAATATGCACATCAAAGGTGTTGACATCAAATCACTTAAATTGTACCATGTATCATTAAATTACATTCATATTTTTTCCCTTTGTAACATAATTGGTTGCAAATGAGCACAAATGGATCAATTTGATAGCAACTCCTCTATAATTCAAATTGTGTTCATCAATATGTATAAGGTACACACCATCCAATTGATCATTGATTTTATTGGCCATAAAGGCACTTCTTATTTCACATGAAACCAAAAAATTTATTGGCCAAGCTATTAATTTATTAGGTTTTAATAAATTTAATAAATCAAAACATAAATTTACTACATTTTTAGGCATTACACCAAACATAAAGGTGCCAATATCTCTTCATAAGTTTTATGATCTTCTAGAACATGATTTATAAAACCATGGGCTATGCCATCATCTCTACTAGAAAATTTGTGTTTGAGAATGACAATATTTGTGATAAAATCAATTTTATCTTTAGGCCTTATATAGTTGATGGTACTTTCACTATCATCACTAAAATATCTCTCTTCCATGGAACTATAATCCTCTGAGTCACTAAAAATGTAATCAATATGAATTATGGGAATAGATGGATTTTAATGCTTTGAAAAATCACTTCATTCCCATGGAATGTAGTATCCTTTTTCTTGACATATATAAAGGTTTTAAATCCATCAAATGAATAAAGAAATTGTACTTTTTGATCTAACACTATGTCAACACTGATAAAATCAAATCCTCTTCCCACATCTCTACAATGTATTATCCTTCTACTTGGATATATTCTAACCTATGAAACTTTGGTGCCTTTTGAAAATAATTCCACATGATCATCCTCTCCAAATGCAAGAGACTTTGATGCTATAGTACAATGAATAAACATGAGATCAAAGTAAAAAACTATAAAGCCCTATCAAATATTAAAATTAAACATAAAAGTGAGATGATATAAAAAACATATACTAATTATTAAATGTAATTTAAGTCTCATCTTATAAGGATCTATGTGTTGCTAGGATTAAATTTTTATTATATACAAATAATAGCATGTGAGTAGGGTGATATGTAAAAATAAATAAAATTTGATGCAAATATGATCTCATAATACTATTATGAAAAGAATGGAATATTATCATAATTAATTATTGATAGATACAAATATATTTGAATTACTTGTAAAAATTGAGTAACAAAATCTTAATTGGTAACATCTTTACTGATAATTGAGAAAAATTATACCCTCCCGGTCTATCCAAAGAGAAATTAAAGATGCTAAAAGGATTTTATAACATTTTAAAAAGTATCAATATCAAATATATATATAAAAGGTAACAAAGGGGAAGATAACATGGCCAATATTAGTGTTTTTATCCCATATTTAATCAATGGTTGAAGCTACAAGAATTAACACACCATGAAATCATAGTGATTTCAAATGACATGGTAAGATTCACTTCCCCCAAGAAAGGAGGGTGATCCAATGATGATAGCTAATTAATGAAAAGCCTCACAGACCATGAAATATCATGCAATGATTTCATTAATCATTGAAAATAATTGAAAATAATCTTGAAGCACCATAGGAAAGGACCTAGGTTCACCATCATTACAACACTAGTCACGATAGATTTAGAATGAAATGAAATCAGGAAAAAGCCAATTTATAGTAAGACCCTAAGAGGGAAGAAAAGGGAAACCATGAGAGGTGACCATGACATAGTCAAACATATTTCTTACATTAAATCCAAAAAAGACCTGATTATGTGAAACAAACCAAGAATAAAAGTACACAACTTTTGATTTGACGAGTCTTCATGGGGAATTACCTCATTACATATCCATTTACGATAATATGATCCAAGTATGATTGTACTAGGCAGGACCATATTTCAATAATGGTTTTTTTTACATAATAGAAAAAATGATATTAGATTCTTAATTAATAATATTCTTAATATGTTAGATTTATGTAGAATAGGCATGTGTCAATTCTTCATAAGGCTACACTTAATTTATCAATTAAGAATCTAGTTCAAAGTTCCAAAGAGGAAAAGTATGTGACAACTTGAATTTTTGAAATAATGTCAAGTATTGATCTCAAACTTCTACCTTAAGTTTTTAAATGGGTAATAATGAGAAAAATGTCTAAAATATAATGACTTTGAATGATGTTTCCACATCATAATTTATAATTCAACTCATTTATAAGGTTTGAAGTGGAAACAACATGCAAACAAAAGTTTGTGACAAGGAGACTCCATGCAATTATGTTATGTGGATCACATTGTCACCAATTAATGGAATAATATGCACATAAAATATATTGATCAAAATTTAGTATTAATTTATTTTGAATATTGTGATGTTCTATCATGTGGAACTAGTAAATTTATATAAGGGACACATAACACCACCATAGTTCAAATAGTCCCAAATCAATTTTAATTTCCATTTACAATCAAAATATTTACAAGATTGAGTATTCATACCTCCTATACCATTTTTATTATCCAATATGAATGCTATCATAATTGTTGAGCATGTTCATTGATGTCAAATAGAGCATGAGATACTAGTGCATTAATGACAAAGAAGTTATGTTTGATAGCTTAGAGAATATACGGCACATTTTCAAGTCTATAAGGACAAAGAAGAAGTAATGAGGCACCCATAGATGTCTTGGTGAAGTTTTAGGGGTGTCACTTGATCATTTTGAATTAGAAACATGCATATTATACATTAAGAGAAGCCAGACCATCACTACACATCATGTAGATATGAATGAACCAGTATGTTTGTGAATTTATTTTTGGTACTCATAAATTAAACTAAGGTCAAAGGATTTTATGGAGTTATTGTTTATATTTCCAAGAAGGTCCTCTAAAAATTAAAACTCTTTGAAATGTTTTCTATTTGAAGTTATAAACCTTCATATTTGCTCTTGTAGACTATGTCAGGCTAGAGACCATCAAGTTTAACTATGCTAAATATTGAGGTCACTAGTCAATTGATCTAATAGTGAGAATTCATCATCTAGATCTTGATTCAATAGTGTGTTTTTAGTCAAAATGTCAAAGAGTCTAAGATTTCATGTGCTAGTGATAAGTATCACTATCTCATTGATTTAACATAAGATCAATGGTTCTTGGGCATGTGTACTAATATAGATCAATGGTGTGGGTCATGTTAAAATTTAAATATGAAAAAGGCATATAGAGATGCCAAGTGACATAACCATGGAAGCTCTGATCTAAGATCAATGGTGAGCATTTCAAGATAAAGATCAAGATACTCAAAGGAGATAAAATGTGTGTATTTGTCCATAGTTACCAGGAAGCATTATATGAGGTTAAGATGCTCATTATTTAACATTTTCTTAGTGACTTTTGGAATTTAAATATTCAAATATGTGAAGAAAACTAGTACTCAATTTTTGGGCTATAACTTTTGATATAGGATGAGTTTCTTGATGTATTAAAAATCAAATTTGTAGATGACTTCAAGGTTAACCTATAGAACCAATTTATAAGGTCTAATTATCTATACAATTAAATAAATTAAGCTTCAAAGTTGATTATTTGTTCATTCATGGTGTTCCTATGTATAAAATAATGCTTGAGCAAATTGTGCTTTAGAAAAATGGTGTTTTGGTGGGATAAATAATATGAAGATGTCATAATGGTTATATGTAGTGGACCCATATATTTTAATTTGATTGTCTATTTTCAATTTGATCGATGTAGTGATAAATGGGTGAGTAGGTCTCTATGAGACCTATAAAGGCTAATAAAGCCTAATTGAAAGGCGTAGCTACTTAATTGTGACCCATAAATTCTATTGATGACATATGATAATGTATTTGGGATATGTATTAGCATGTTATATGTCTTAAGGGTTAAGGCAAGTCTTATGGCTGACCAAGAAGCTAATATTCATGAAGATTCTATAAATAGTGGAAACCAAGGCAATGGTTTCTAGACTTGAATATGAATGTGTTGAGATAGCAAAAGATGGAGATGAAGGAAAGAGATTAGGGAGTATACTTATTGGATGGAATAAAGTATAGAATATATTTAGGATGAGTGAAGAAGAATAACAAGATCCAAAAGTGGTGTTTAGATGCATTACTTGTATGATCAAGTCTAAGTGCGTGTGAAGAGTTTGAAAGAGAATTGTTATACATTGTTTATCCAATTAGATTTGAATGCAATCAAAGTTATAAATATTTTGATTTCATAGGTATTGTGTGGGTGTTTAACATATATAATAAGTGGGTTCTTGTTCATACATAGGGTGGGTGTTTCACTAAAAGGTCTCATGTTTGTGATCATCTTATAGGATAAGTAATCCATGTGTTTGTAGGCTTGAGAGTGGGTTTTATTCCCAAAAAGGGTTTTAAACATAGATCTTGTGTTATGTGTGTGATATTACATCATATTATATGCTTTATGAATGCTTGTGGTCATTAATTAAGTGTTTTAAAGGATTACAATTAAAGTTTGAAATATCTTGCATCACTGATTCACCCCCCCCCCCCATCTTAGTGATTATACCTCATAAATAGGTATCAAAATATGACCTTAATTACAATTTTAACTACTTGAAGGTGATCCAAGGCACATTATAGTAATTCAATAGACATAGGGTTTCTCTACAAAGAAAGCATTGATATTTAATGGGTCAAATTATGATTTCTAGAGTGCAAGAATGAGGACATACATCAAGTTTCTAGGGTTTGATATTTGTCAATCTATAATGGATGGTTATACTACACCAACTACTCCTTCAACTAGTGCTAATGACAAGAAGTTGAGTGAGAACAATTCAAAATATATGAATGTTATCATTTGTGGTCTATCCAAGGATGAGTTCACCAAACTAATCCATTTCAAGTCTACCAAGGAAATTCAGGTCAAATTACAAATGATCTATGAAGGAGACTTTAAGGTAAAATTGGCCAAGTTTTAGACCTATAAAAGGTAATTTGAAGGTCTCAAAATGAAGGAAAAAAATATTATGGCATCCTATCATCTAAGGGTTGATGAGGTAGTAAATATGATAAAAGGTCTTGAAGAGGTGATTGATGAAGCTAATATAGTATAGAAGGTATTGAGGACCCTTACACTCAAGTTTGATTCAAAATTCTCCACTCTAGAATAAAGTCATGATCTCATTAGTTGAAGATGGATGAATTACATGGCATCCTTACTGCCTATGAAATGAGAATTGATGAAGATAGACCTCCTAAGAAGGAAGCAACTTTCAAGGTGATCAAGGAGACAAAATCTAAGAAGAACTAGTTAAGTCTTGAATATTTTGATCGAGATCAACTTGAAACCATGATTTTAAGAAAATTTAATGTAGGATTAGGTAAGTATGAAGGAAAATTTCCTTTGAAATGTTTTTCATGCAGTAAAGTTGGTCATTTTACAACTAGATGTCTAGGTATAGACAAGTTTGAACACAAAGAATCTCATAAATAATCTCATGAGGATGAACACAAGAAATCCGAGGGTCCTAGAAATTATAGAAAGTTCTTTAGTAAGAAAAATGGAAAGAAGGAATCATATAAAAAGACTAAGAGACTTTAACATGAAGAATATGGAAACTAATCCATAGAAGAAGAAGTAAACACATATGATAATGATGGTTCTTTTCATAGTGAGGAAATGGAGACATTGTTCATGTCTCTTACTGATGATGAAGGTGAATGTTCTTTAAGTAGATATTTCTTTGGTGGAGATATCTCAAAGGAAGAAGATGAAAAGGTCACTCTTAAAGATAAATATCTAGATACTATGGAAGAAATGAAGTTACTAAAAAGAAAGAATAGAAAATAAGATTCCTTAATCAAATCTTATGAGGAGAGAATTAGAATTTTTGAAGGTAGGTTGAATAATGAAGTCAAGGAGCATGATGAGATCACACAACAATTTGAAACTTAGGTTTGTTCTCTTAATGAAGAAGTAAAGAATAAGGATGAAGAGTGTATCATGTATCAATCAGAGATATAGTCTTTGAAAATGAAACTAATCAAGCTATGAGCAAAGATATAGTTGATGATTTAGATAATAAGAATGAATTTATAAATGCTCTTAAATATCTAAAGGTTGAGAAGAAAAAGGAAAAAAAGATGATGTCATAAATCAAGGACTATTAAGAATAACTCACTGTGTTTGACGCAAGATTTAATGATGACACCAAGGAACATGAAGATACTATCAAGAATCTCAACAATAAATTAGAAACTATCAACAATCATAAAAACTAATGAAGATGAGAGTTTAAGGTATATGATTCAAATTTATTCAATAAAAGCTAAGTTAGACAAGACATCTTGTCAGGTGAAATCTTTTATGAAGTTTGAAAATATCTCAAATGATATTGATAATATTCTAAGTAATCAAAAGAATGAAAGTAATAGAAATGGTTTTGGATGCAAACAAGAACAAAATCATGTAACTCAAGACAATCAGACTTTGAAGATAAATAATTGGTCAAGGAATGAAGGTGTTGGTATAATAAAGACAAATTAGATTAGACAACCAAATGCTATGAGGTATGCAAATTTCAATGGTAATTGTTACTCCTACAATCAGTTTGGTCATAGGTAAAAAGATTGTAAAATATCATCAAGGAATGAATATACATGGAATTATGAACAAGATAATGGAAAGCATGAATAAATTCATCACTAAAGATATTAAACATGTTGACAAGGAATGAATGACATATTTTGCTACTAGTGTTAAGGTTTTGGCCATATTGTAAAGTTTTTTAATATCTTCATCAAGAGACCAAATGATCAGGCATATGAATGAATTCATGAAATTGCAAGGAATCATCATATGTATCAATCACAAGGTATGTCAAATATTAATCCTAACACAAAGAGAAGAAGTCATTATGAATGGAGCTTAAGCAGGTAAATGAAAAATAGGCTCAAAATGGATTATTGTCCATGATAGAACAAGGAACAAGTTTAAGTATTAAGGAACAAGCCTTGTCTACCCAAATGGATAAGTAAATCAAGTAAGATCCTAAGATAAAAGAAAATACTAAGGTTGGGAACTCATTCAAAGACAATCTGAAGATGAGGAAGGACTGTAAGTCAAGTGAGAGTATGGAGATATGGTAATATTCTATGTTTTGGGAGTTTGATTCCCTCTATGACAAGTGGGTGTCTCTACCTATGCTTTTCAGGAGACATCTTTTTATGTGAAAGAAAGTATGTATGATCTAGGTAATGATCAAAGTGTCAATCAATATAGTGTCTAGATTGTATTGAGTTTGCTTAAAGGAGGTTGCTCCCTCGAAGTGGTCAATGATCAATATAATATATTTATTGCTTTTATTTATTTTGTAATTCTGTTATTTATTACATTTTTATTAAATTTTTATAGAAGGATCCTCTCATTTATTATTAGAGATATTTCTAGGGCCAAATTTTCTTTTTCTAGAAAGTCTTCACTCTATTTTTATACATAATACATTTTTAGAAATAACTTTGTTCTATTGCATAATTTATTTCAGTATTTTATTGTAACACAATAATCTATTTTGGATCAGGGTAAAAACCTGACCACATAACTATGGGAAGTGCTTGGGTGAAATACATAAAACTCATTATGATGAGTACCATAAGAACCCCAAAGTAACTGGCTCATTGGGAGGACCTGCCAATGAAATGGGCAATAAACCCTTCCTGATTGAGTAGTTCCCATTTGTGAGGAAAACCAAGAGCTATCACAAAGAGATAAATCCATGGCCAATTTTTTTTTAGAGAGGTACTCACTTAGACAACATTGGTGGTTAGAATGAAAATTTTAAAACCCTTAGGCAACTATTAAAAATTGGGGATCATTTATATAAATTTTCAAATATTTCCAATAGCATCAAAATAATCAATCAATAGAGTATATGTAGACTATCAAAATACTTGTAGGTAGATATTTGATAGAACCTAGAATCTTTAAACTATCTACAAAGTCTCAGTAGACTTCCAGAGGACTTATTGCCAGATATAAAACCAATTTTTTTTTGTTTTTTGCAATATATTTCCATTTGTAGCCCCTTTTATCCTCAAAATTTATCCAAACACCTAAAATTCCATTCCTTACATTTTCTTCCTTGAGGTCCCATATCCCAATTCCACTCCTAATTCTAGTAAATTACAATTTTTCCTTTTTTTGGGTTTTGCCATATTTTCTATTTTTGTCCATTGACCTCAAAAAAATTCCACTATGTTCATCATCTCTTTCTAATCCTTTGTCTCTCTTTGATTAATTTTCTAGTTTTTTTCATTTTCACTCCTAAAATTGCCCTTGTCTTTGTCAATCATGCTCCCACTATGCAAATTTTTTATTAAAAGCCCATTTACCACTTCCATTTTCACCAAAATTCAAAACCTTCCTTCTTAAACATGTCTTAATTCTAGTTTTCTTATCCATTTCAAAAAAAATGTTATTTAGGTCATGGTCATAACCCAAACATGAGCAAAAAACATGGAGGATGAAATTGTCGCCCTCAAGTCCCACATCAAAGATATTGATGAAAAAATTCTCGGCCTCAGTCTTCAACATACCACCATGAACAATCAATGACATTTAAAGTCTTCTTCAGACACTACATTTTCTTCTTCCAATAATTATCATGGTCTAAAGCTTAATTTTCATCAATTCAATGGTACATATCCACCTAGATGGATCTATCAGGAACAACAATATTTTAGTTTGCATAATACTTTTGATGCCAATAAGGTTCCACTTGCATCATTTCACTTGAAACTTGAATCCATTCAATGGTATCATTGGTATACCAAGGCTCATGATGAACCCATATGGATTGATTTTTACACTCTCATTTTGCAATGGTTTGGCCCTACTACTTTCTATGACTTCACTAGAGCACTCACTAAACTTCACCAAATAGGAACATTGAGAAAATATCAAACTAAATTTGAAAATCTAGCCAATCACACGTAGGGATTATCTAATGAATTCTTAAAGAGTTACTTTTTTAGTGGATTGAAGGATGAAATTTGATCTGAGGTCAAAATGTTTCAACCCAACATAATGATGAAAACCTTAGGGTTGGCTAAGATGGTAAAGGAAAAGATCACAACTCAATAGTGATTCAAATCTAATTTTGTTCCATTCAAAAATACAGCTCCATAACACTCTCAAACAATGTCAACCCTCAAAACCACTCCTATCAAGCATTTGATTGAATCAAAGATGCAAGACTATAGAGAAAAAGGACTATGTCATACCTATGATGCTAAATTCACTTGAAGATATCGATGTGTCATGAAAAAGCTATACTTATTGGATGTGAACTCTCTACTTGAACTTAAAGATTGGGAAGATGTTCAGGATACAATAGATGATCCAAAAGAAGCTCAATTGATTATGTAACCTGCTTCTCATGAAGACTAACTAGAGATCTCTCTCCATGCCTTAGTTGAAATCATTACCCCAAAAACCATGCAAGTCAGGGGTTACTTCAATAATCTCCCTCTCACAATACTCATTAATTTAGGTAGCACTCATAACTTCATTGACCCTCAGATTATCAAACAATTTGATTGTTTTATCCTTCCTTGCTCCAACTTTGAAGTCATGATTGCCAATGGGGGCAAATTACCTTACAAAGGGAAGTGTCATAATGTACATATCACTATTGGATATTATAACTTGCACTCCAACATGTTTGCCTTACCTATAGGTAGATGATGTTGTTTTGGGAGCCCAGTGGTTACTCACACTTGAACCCATCTTATGGGATTTTTTTAAACCTTGGATGTAGTTTTTAGATAATGGGAAAAACAACACATTAAAAGGATTACAACCTAGATCTCTCAGCATCATAAGTTCAAATCATATGTAAAATCTTCTTAATAATAATTCACATGGCATCATTGTTTAGTTCTATTCCATTCAAATGCAACTATCAATAGCTTCCACTACTCCTTCTGACCTACAAACCATTTTTCAATGGTATGTACGTGTCTTTGCCAAACCAATGGGATTTTCACCTTCATGGATAGAGGATCACCATATTCAGATCCTTCCAAAAAGTGTTCCTCCCAACATTAGGCCTTATCGCTACCCATTTTAGCAAAATATCGAGATCAAGATGCTCATCCAAGACCTACTACATCAAGGCATTATTCACCTTAGTACCAACCCATATTCTTCCCCAGTTTTCCTTGTTTAGAAAAAATAAGGGTAATGGCATCTCTACATTAATTTTCATGCACTTCATCACCTCAAAATCAAGGATAAGTTCCCAATCCCTATTATTGATGAGCTTCATGGTGCTCATTTTTTCTCCAAATTGGATCTCCACTCTAGATATCACCAGATATAGCTTCATGAGGATGATATCCCTAAGATAGATTTTCTCACACATGATGGCCACTATGAGTTCTTGGTCACACCCTTTGGCCTCACTAATGTTCCTTCAACATTATAATCATTGATGAATAAAATATTCTAGTTGTACCTATGAAAATTCATTCTATTATTCTTTGATGATATCCTCATCTATAGTAAAACATGGTCTAAGCATCTCTAATATCTAGAGCTCACACTAAAACTTCTCTTTGACCATCATCTTTGTGTGAAAATAGTCCAAATGTACATTTGGATAGGATGGAGTGGAGTATCTTGGGCATATTTTTTCATCCTACGGGGTTTAGGTGGATCCTAAAAAATAGCTGCTATGACAAATTGGCCAACACACTAGATACTATCACAAGTTTGTCAAGGATTATGAGAAGATTCCAAATCTTTTTGATAGCTATTTTGAAAAAGTATGCTTTTACTTGGACATAAGTTACTGAGTGTCCATTTAAAGCATTTAAACAAGATATGTATACTACACCTCTTCTAGCTATGCTAAATTTTGGGAAGACCTTCACTATCGAGAGTGATGCTTATGACAATGGATTGGGTGTTGGTCTCCTCCAAGAAGGACACCCTATTGCTTTCACTAGAAAATCCCTTCCTAGCAATAATTTAGTGCTCTCTACTTATGAGAAAGAAATGAAGGACATTATACTTGCAATATAAAAGTGGTGGCCATACCTATTGGGTAATCATATTTGCATCAAAAATGATCACCAAAGTTTAAAATATTTCTTCGAACAATTGGTCTCTACCCCATCACAATAGAAATGGGTAAAAAAAATAATGTGTTATGTCTATGAGATAACTTAAAAGAAGGGTAAAGATAATATTGTGTCTGATGCTCTATCTCACACATTTGTGGATCAAGCTTCCCTTTCAACTATTTATATGCCTATTATGCATTGGTTAGACATTGTACAATAAGGGTATGTCAATGAATCCTCATTATCTCAAATCATTCAAAATTTGGCCACTAACCCCTCATCTATACCACATTATTCCTAGGATGGCTTCTCTATGATACAAGGGTCATCTAGTGCTTCTCCAGAACATAGATCTATAGTAGGCTATCTTTTATGAACTCCATGCTTCTCCCTCTATAGGGCACTTAGGGTTTCTCAAAACTTATGAGTGGACATGACACAAATTCTTTTGGAATAAAATGAAAAAGGTAATTTAATAGATGGTGGTTGAATGTGATACCTACCAACATAACAAGGGTGAAACAACACTCATCCCTCGGTTGCTTGAAACCTTGGCCATCCCTACCAAGATTTGGATATATATTTCTATGGATTTCATTAAGGGTCTCCCTAATTCTAGAGGGAAAATGGTGATCTTGGTTGTGGTTGATCACCTCTCCAAATATAGTCATTTTTGTGTCCTCAGACACCTCTATACTACCTTCATAGTTGCACAAATTTTCCTAGACTAGATTTTCCATCTTCATAGCATTATTTCACCCATTTTTTTAGATTTTGATGCAAATTTTACCAACCTTTATTGGATAGAACTATTTCAACAAACTAACACTGAGTTGAAGATGAGTTCTAGGTATCATCCACAAATGGATGGCTAGACTAAAATTGTTAATAAATGCTTGGAAACTTTGCTCCATTGCTTCACTTAAAAATAGCAACATCAGTGAACAAAGTGGATCCCTCTCACTGAGTGGTAGTACAATACCTCCTATCACACTTCAACAAAAATGAATCTATATGAAGTAGTCTATGGTCAAGCACCACCATTGTTCCTTCCATAAAACCCTAATAGTTCATCGTTTTAAGTGATTGACATAATCCTTCAAACTCGAGATCAGATCCACAATACCCTATATTAAAATATTCATATGGCACAAAACTAAATGAAACAATAGGTAGATCAACACTATTTTGAGTGCACTTTTCAAGTAGGTGATATGTTTTTTCTTCGCCTACAACCCTACAAACAATCATCCCTAAAACTCAAAGGGTGTCATAAGATAGCACCCAAGTTCTATGGGCCCTATAAGGTTCTTCAAAAAATTTGGTCAGTTGCTTATAAGTTAGAGATCCCACCTTCTTCTCGAGTTCACCCCGTATTTCATGTCTCTTATCTAAAAACAGTTCTTGGCACAAACACTAGAGTGCATACTATTCTAACTGAACTTGATAATGACAGATCCATTCTTCTTGAGCTAGAAGTAATCTTGGATATATGCACATGCCAACTTTTCTCTAGTTCCATCATCAAGGTTTTAATTTAGTGGTATGAAAGGCAACCAAAGGATACAACATGGGAACCACTATTTCATATTCAACACTAATTCCCACATCTGAGGCTTTGAGGACAAGTATTTTTCTAAGAGGGAGGGGATGTTATAAACTCATGATATTTATTCTCTTTACTTTGTTAGTTTAGTAGTTGTTATGGATGCATATCCTTTGTAAGTCATATCGTGAGCATTTTATTTTATCTCACATTCATGGGAAGTAGTAGTTGTTTAGATTAGAATTCATATATAAGTAAGTGTTGAAGCCATTGAAGGCATCCATGAATTATTTATATTTATCTTGCTCAAAGGAGGCTACCCCTTTGAAGTGGTATGTGATCAATATAATCTATTTAGTGCTTTTGTTCATTTTGTAATTCTATTATTTCATACATTTTTATTGAATTATTGTAGGAGGATCCTCTCACTTGACAAAGTTTTGAATATTCATGCATGAGCAAAGAGAGCTTGTGAGTTATATAGGTAGATAGGTCCAATGATAAAAAAATCCTAAGTATATATTGGTGTATATCAAAGAACAGATGACATGCAATGGAGTTTGATGTTAGGGGGAGATTTCAACTCTCTATGAGTAGTTTGTTAGGTCCAAAGATCAGATATGTCTAAGTTCATATTAGTGCATGTCAAAGGGGGAGAAATTGTTTCATATGTTTAAAATTATGTAATTATTTTGAGAATATTATATAGTAATTGAATTCATACATATTGTTGAGGAATGTTTGTTGGCATATTGAGAAAGAGACCCTTTGTCATTAATGTCAAAGGGGGAGAAATATTAGAATGAAGGTGATGAAATGAGTAAGAAGTCATTCTGAGAGTGTTTTTTCATCAATGACAAAGGGGGAAATTATTGAGCATGGTAATTGATGTTATGTTCTAATTGATGTCAAAGAGAGCATGAGATAATAGTCCATTAATGACAAAAAAGTTATGTTTGATAACTTGGAGGATATATGGCACATTTTTACGTTGATAAAGACAAATAAGAAGTTGTAAGGCATCCATAGATGTCTTGGTGAATTTTTAGTGTGTCACTTGATCATTTGGAATGAGAAACATGCATCTTATAGAGTAAGATAAGCCATACCATTACTACACATCTTACAAATATGAATGAACCATAAAGTTTATGTATTTATTTTTGGTACTCAAAAAGTAAATTAAGGTCAAAGGATTTTATGGAGTTATTGTCTACAGTGTGAAGAAGGTCCCCTAAAAAGTTTCACTCTTGAAGTGTTTTCTAGCTCAAGTTATAAACCTTCAAAGTCAATCTTGTAGATTGTGTCAGACCAAAGACCATCAAGTTTAACTATGTTGAAGTCTAAGGTCACTAGTCAGTTGATCTAATAGTGAGCATTCATCATCTAGATATTGATTCAATGATTCATATTTAGTAAAAATGTCAAAGAATCCAAGATTCCATGCATTGGTAATAAGTTTCACTATCTCGTTGAGTTGAGAGAATATCAACGATTCATAGGAATTCATACAAGTAGAGATCGATGATGCAAATCAAGTCAAATATGCACAAGGCATGTAGATATTATAAGTGTTACACTCATGGGAGCTTTGATCTAAGATCAATGGTAAGCATTGAAATATATAGATAAAGAGACTCAGAGGAGATTGACTATGTGTATTTATCCATAGTTTATAGGAAGCATGAGATGAGGTTAAGGCACTTGATGTTTAACATTTTCTCAGTGACCATTGGAACTTAAATATTCAAATTTACAAAGGAAACCAATGCTAAGTTTTTGGGCTATAAGTTTTGATCCAAAATGAATTTCTTGATGCAGTAAAAATCAAAGTTGTAAAAGGATTCAAATCACATCCAAATAACCCATTTAAAAGGTATAAATATCTATATAGTTAAAGATAATGAGCTCCAAATTTGACTATTTATTCATTCATGGTGTTCCTATGTATAGACTAATTTCTGATCAAATTAGGCTTTAGCAAAAGGGTGTTTTGGTGGGAGAAATCACATGAATATGTCATAAGGGTTATATGGAGTGGACCTATATAGTTTAATTTTATCTTTTGTTCTTAATTTGATCGATGTAGTGCTAAATGGGTGAATAGGTCTCCATGAGACCTATAAGGGATACTAAGGCCTAATTTAAAGGCATAGCTGCTTAAGTGTGACCCATAAATGCTATGGCTAACCTATGACAATGTATTTGAGCTATGTATTAGAATGTTATATTTATTAAGGATTAAGACAAGTCTTATGGCTGACCAAGAAGCTACTATTCATGAAGACTCTATAAATAGTGAAAACCAAGGCAATGGTTTATAGACTTGAATTTGCATGTGTTGAGATAGTAGAAGATAGAGATGAAGAAAATAAATTAGCGAGTGTTCTCAGTGGATGGATTGAAGTAAAAAATATATTTAGGATGAATGAATAACACTAGAGAGATCTAAAAGAGGTGTTTGGATGCATTGCTTGTATGAGCAAGTCTGAGTGTGTGTGAAGATTTTGAAAGAGATATGTTAGAATTTTTTTCTCCAATCAGATTGGAGTGCAATCAAAGTTTTGGAGTTGCTGATTTCATAGGTGTTATATGAGTGCTCAATACATAGAACAAGTGGATACTTTTTCATACTTAGGGGTGGGTACTCTTTGTGAAGTGGGTGCTTCACTAAAAGGTATCATGTTTATGATCATATTATAGGATAAGTAGTCCATGTGTTTTCAGGCTTGAGAGTGGGTTTTTTTCCTCAAGAGGGTTTCCCATATAGATCTTGTGTTATGTGTGTGATCTTGCATCATATTGATTATTCATTGTTATGAACATCATGTATGCTTTACGAATGCTTGTGGTCATTAATTAAGAGTTTGAAAGGATGAAATTAAAGTTTGAAATATATTTCATCATTGATTTGCCCCCCTTCTTAGTGATTGTACCTCCAACAATAATGGCATCCCTAACTCAAACTAAAACTCCATCTTAATTGACTATTAAACTAATGACATTCACCTGAAAAAGAGTAGTTGACTCTTTTATTGGAACTCAATAATGTATAATCACTTAATCACATAAAATAATACTACATTGATAGATATTAGTTAGTATTTATGACCCATTTAAAACTCCACTAATTGCACATCAGATCATGCTTAGAATTAAAGTTTAATCTAAGAGTATAATAAATTTATATGTGATTTATAATGATTCTTCCTTCAACTATTAACATATAATTACCATTTGGATGGAAATATTGAATATATAACATTAATACAAAATATTTAAGACATGTTTAAGTGGCTTGGTTGCATCCAACCCCACCTAGGTTCAAATCTTGAATGGTATGTGGGGTTGGTTGTGGTCATCGGTGATGTCAATGATGTAGGTAATGTCAATGATATCATTGATTCTAGATATGTTGGTGATTGTGGGGATGTAAGGAAATATGGGGAAAAAAATTATGTCCTAAACTAGTTCATAGCTCTAGTCACAATACTACCCCCTCTATTTCATAGCTTAAAATTCTATAAAAACATTGACCCATATCTAATTAAAAAAACATTTCTAGATAGTGTTCCAAAGTTGAAGGGCATTTCATGGGAAAATTGGATAGACTAGAAAAAAATTATGACTATTATTCATTCAACATTATACTTTAAAAATTATGAAAACCATATTTAAATAAGTGCCTAATGCAACTTTAGTATCTGTTGTTTAAACATTTTATGTTATAAAAATATTTGTTTTCAATTTAAACCTCTTAAAAAGTGAAAATTAAGATGTATTAGAATATTTTATGATGGTATTATAAATACTAGATTGACATTAAATATATTAATATGGGTTAATTTAATTAAAAATAAAATAAAATATATCAAAAAAAATGTAACACTAAAAAAATATAACATAATTAAGATATCTTAAAAAGTTATTCTTACACAAAATAAATTTATCATAATGTTATAGTCATATACATTACGTCATTTCATAAATATTATTTAAAAAAATTCATCTATTTATTTTATTTGACAAGGTCATCTCCCTATGTTATGACAGTACTAGTGCCACAAATAAGAAAATCACTACATTAACATTTTAATTTTAAAATATATAGAGAAAGTTAGTGCAAAAAATATGAGGGACTAAAATTGGATAGCTAGTAGCTGGTAGTGTCCATTGGGTGGTTTTTATTAAATGTGCATAATATAACTTTACATGATCCCCTTATGGGTATGGGTTGTAATGTAGTCTAAGACAATGGACTTTTTTGGTGAATGATAATGTTAGGATAAAGCATGTTTTACTTATTGGTGTGCAAAACCATTCAAGATTTCATTTGATAGATTTGAATCATGGAAGATCATTTATAAAGCATGATTTTTTTTACAAACCCTATAATTCCCTAAAATTATCAGCTTGTTTAGATTTGAAGCATGAAAGATCATTTAATAAGATTGAGCCTAGCAGCACAAAACTCTTAAATTAAAAGAATTATATCTACCTGAGTGAGCTTAAAATTAATGAATAGCACAAAGAATTAGAAATAGGTGGTTAATCATTCCATTTGACCATTAGCATATTCATTGCTTTGAATTAAGCTCTAGGTGGAAGTAATATTCTTAATAGTTTGTTTTGAAGTTAAAACATTTTCCAAAATTTTAATGACACCAATGTGTATATTAAGTAGTTTATCATTTGATAGTAGCTAAAGCAAGTCATATTTTGACCCTAGATTTCCACATTTGCATGAAATGTAAGTGGCCTTATACTATGTTAATATTTGTCAAGATTGTCAATATTCTAAATTTCATCTCATCTTAAAAGCTCTGAAAATTATGTTGGCATCCAAATATGAATATATATGTACTGAAATATATAATTATTAATGTATATTCAACAAACTATTTTTAGTTTTTTTTTCAAAACCATGATATGTAGGGATCTATGTTGCATTTTTTTTTAATATAATGTTGTTGTAATTAAGCTATAATCAATAGTTTCCATTCACTACGTTAGAACTATTTTTTTGGTTTGAGGTCCCATATATTATTTTTGGTCTCATGGATGTTACTGAAATATCTATCTATCTATCTATCTATCTATCTATCTGTCTGTCTATCTGTCTGTCTGTCTGTCTTTATTAAATTCAATACAATATTTCATCTTGATCCATCATATTATATATTTGGGTTTATCCCCTATATTTTGTTGAGCCTCATGTCTACTTGCCTTTAAATTATGAAGAGTTGGCACGTGTGTGTATTGTGAATGTTGTCATATTTTATCACTATTTTATGATGCTCCCTAGTTTTTATAGTAGTGATTTCCCCTTTATTCCCCAAAATATATCTAAAATTTTGAAAATAAAATAATATTTAGATTCTATAGATACTGCAAATATGTCTAGTACTATGAAACATTATTGATACCATGTAGTATGTCTATAGATGTATGATTTCACATTATGATTTTAATTAATTTAATACCATATATCATTAAGGTTTGATATAAATAAACATTTACATTAATCTACATTGTCAAATATTATTTATAATTCTTAATTTTGATACACGGAATTAGATTTGTAACCACTTGGTATAGCCAACACCCACCTAATTTTTTTTATGTGAGGTAAAAAATCATAAATTTAAATAAAATTATTAGAT
Source organism: Torreya grandis (assembly GCA_037957365.1). NCBI lineage: Eukaryota > Viridiplantae > Streptophyta > Pinopsida > Cupressales > Taxaceae > Torreya > Torreya grandis. The sequence continues at coordinate 258,656 of JARHVA010005191.1, read as the reverse complement.
TAATTGTATAACACCGTAATATCATACATAGCATAGTAATTGATATGAGGTAGGGATAAAATAAAACAACTATAATTTTTATAAATTCTAGAGCCTACAGTATTCAATATCCTTTACAAATAAAGCAGTTGTTTCTTCTCCCTCTAAATTTATGATCCTCTTTGTATTTTTTTACTACCATCTCATCCCCTTTCTTATTTTACCTCATACATGCCATGTGAAAATAACTTGGCACTCTCTTTTTCCTTTTATGAAAAATGCATACCTTAACTCAATAATCTCTTCTCCAATACATATGTGGGTTGATCTTACACATTCAACATCACTTGCACATTTCAATGGTCTTGGTAGAAGCATATCCGTCATCTATATATTATTACTTGCCTATATGCCACATGAGTGACATTATTAATATTGCCTTATCCAAGTACTCTTTGGACAAACTTTTGTCACCATTTTCTAAAATTTATCTTCCACAATTCCACTATCTATCCATCTCTCAAGATTAAGATTTGATGCATATCATTTTATATCTATTGATATCCCATTGAGGTGGCCTTATTCTTATTGCCAATCTATTTCACTTTCATTGTCCCCTTCATGAAAACATGTGTATTTCCTTGGTTTTCTTAAAAAAATCTACCCTTAAAAAGAGAAAATATAATTGCATTTACTTCATTCACCAGGGATGATTCTACCTCTTCCCACTTATGGTATACCTCAAAAAAATTCCCATCGTCAAATAATGGTTCTCAACATTTTAGTTCAACAACTATCACACCTACCTCTTTCTTCATGAGGACTCCTTCCTCTGTGGGTTTCTCATTATTTCCTTCCTCCTATTTTTAAAATCATGTTCAGGATCTTCACATGAGAGAATCATTCATTTTTTATCCTTCAATACAAATTCCACCTCACTCATATGCTTATTTTTGATACTTATCAAAATAGTTTTGAACTACTCACATGGTAACTTACCTCTCATATTACCTTTCATGGAAATCTTATTATTATATTCTCTCTCAAGCCTCATGACATTAATCTTCTTCATCCACTCTACATACATTCTTGGGTGAAAAACATGACCCATCAACATAAAGACCATAAGTTCACAAATCGTCACCTTTTTATTTCCTTTGTTTTGTTTCCTCTCTTTGATAACTCTCCAATACTCTATTTTAACTCCATATAACCTCTTACTTGAAACCCTTACCCTCATAAGGTCTTCAATATTCTCTTCTTCAAATAAAGTCTCTAACTCAACTATATATTATATTAACTCATTTTGGATATCTTTACCACATAACAAAAGTATATTTATAGTGGGATTACCTATTTTCTTCTTAACCCTTTTTGGTCTTTTCTCCTCTATAGCTCCTCCTCTCTCTAATAAATCCAAATTTGCTTGTAGGGAAATCAACATATCTAACATCTCTTATTTTTCATCTATAGTTGCAACATCTTCTTTTTGTGGATCCTCCATCATTTCCAATTTTGATTGGAATTCCTTTAATATAATTTCAAAGTATTTTATTTGTGGTGTTCCTATATTATTGTGTGTCATATATTCACATCCTACAATAGACTCAAAATAGGGCCTCTCTACACTTGTAAGAATTATCCCATAGCTTTAATAAAACTCACTTTTATTGTAAAGCATCTCTTGACACCTTTTATCTAACACCTCTCATATGCTGGAAGATTACTTCTATTATTTTCTAGCCAAAACAATGTGGAAAATAAGTCTTAGTAGGTTTTAAACCTATTCTTTTACCAAAATTGGTGCATACAAAGCCCAAATAGAATTTTTTTATGCCAATCAAAAGATCATACACTTACACAAAACTATTAATAGTGTTTTAGAACACCACAATATCATACATAACATATTAAGTGATATGAGGCCAGGATCAAATAAAACCACCAAAAAATCATTAATTTTAGAGCTAATTTTTTGTATTTCAATATATTAATGTGGAATCTAAACATAACACTTGAAACATAGAAGAAGACACACAAAATAGAGGTACTTTATTTACATTTCAATGGATTATTGTGGAAGCTAAACATAACACTTACAAAGATCATAAAATAACTCAAACACACATGGGCAACCACACAATGCAAGAACATCTAGGAGAACATGTATTTTATTTATTATTTCAAAATCAAATTATCTAAAGAAAAATAAATAGGAAAAATAACCTCATATACAACAAACAATGAGTTAAGCTCAGTCGACAATGCTTGGTAAGCACTCACATGATTACAATGAACAATCCCCTCCCAAGGTCTGATTATTCTACCTGGTACCACCTAGCTTCATTAATTATAAGACCAATAAAATTTATCACACATACACCCATACAAAACTACACATAGAGATTCCTACTACACACATAAACATGGGATTGAAAGCACAACACTTTGATTTATCACTTTTCAAGTTTATATTTTCACTCTAATTTAACTGTTAAGGGTTTATGGACTATAAGCCCTAGGTTGTTTAAAGGTTTGGGTAAAATAAATAAGGGAGTAAAATATGTAATAAATACAACCATTTATTTTATAAATAATTGAGTTAATCTATTATTTATAATAATAACAATGAAGGACAAATGAATACTTAGCTAGAAACTACTTGGGACAAAGGATTCAAAAGCTAAAAACTAGTATATTGATGTAGGAGCATCACTCTTAGGCTTAGTGTTTTTTAAATTTTAGTTTTTATTATAAAATTTCAGGTTTTTAATGGTATAATATGTCTTAATGTTCTTATACCATCTTTACATTTCATTCTTATATGTTATTTTTAGATCTAGCTTGTCAAAAATTCAAATTTGGCTTTTCTATCAAAATTACTTTTTTGAATTTTTTGAATGGTTTTGTCTAGTTTAGATGTTGTAAGAGTAATTTTAAGTAACTCTAAATGTATAAAATAATTATTATTATCCTTTAAGACACCATAATTCTATACCATGGGCCTTAACTCATATATGTACGGAATACTAAACTTGATGTATGTTCTCAATGTCTAACTAGCCTTCTAGTGCCCATTGGAAGGTCCAAAAGTAGTTAGAGTAGTTGTAAGACATATAAAATATTTTGGTTTTCATTTAATATCATTGATTAATATTTATTATAGATCAATATATAAAAATCTAATGAAATATTTCCTCATTTTAAGGCAAAAACTAATGGCAAACCTTATTTTTTGTGTATGTGCATTGAAAATGACTATGTAAGATAGAGTGTTGGTAAAATAATCAATAAAGATAACTTTATGATGTTATTTAAGTGTTTATTAATTTTAATCCATATTATTTAAATGTTATTTATGTATTTCATTTTATTATTTTCATATTTCTTTATGGGAGAGTCAATTCAGACCTATAGGTTATAGTGAACACACACAGTCATACTCAAAACTTTCTAAAAGTGAGTAAAAAAAAGTGTCAACATGGGTAAAATTTGATTTGAGAAGGTTTATAAGGTTTTTATAGATGTTATTCAACCATAATAGTGTTTTGAAATTTGTTTTGGAATATAGAATATCCATTTTCTCCTTCTCAAGTCTGTAAAGACTATGTAAATCCCAAATTAGGGTTTTCAAACCAAAATTTGATTTTTGGGAGTTCAAACCAACCAAAAATATCAATTTTTTTATTAGTTTGGGTTTAGTTATTTATAAATTAATTTTTAGTTTTCATATTTGTATGGCTTCTCTATGTACAAAAAATACGAATGTGGAGTAATTAGGCCTTAAGAGACCTAATTAGAAGTTGACAAGGGCTAGAAGAGTGGTATATAAGTGGTTTAGAATAATAAATTTGGTGGAGATAAAGAAATCAATAGAGGGTACTCTAAAATTACCATAAAATTCTGAACACCAATCTTGAATTATTCATAACATTAGTAAAAGTGAAAAAATGCTTCTAGGAAGCTTGTAAGGTTGTGACAAGTGAATAAAAATTACAAGGCTAAAATTTGGAGTTTTTTCTCTCCATATTTTTGGTATGAAAGACAAAATAATTCAATTGGAAGTAATTGGATAATGTGATATTCTCTAAGAGGAAGAGAAGCTAGGATTTGTTTGACAAATTGCCTATGAAGAGATAAGATGTTACTTAGGAGAAATGCAACAGGTGAGAGGGTAGCAACCATACAAATGGGAGATGAAATATTTCAGGAGTTGAGGAACCTCATATTCAAATTTGATGCAAGACTCACAAAATTTGAGGTCAATCAAATAAGAGTAGTAGTCTTAGGTGATTTGAGTGACCAAGATGAAGAATAACTCCTTGGTTGGATAGGAGAGTTTGATAAATACTTTGATTTTGAAGATGTACCAGAAGAGTAATAAGTAAATCTTGATAGGACCAATCTGAAGGGACATGCATCCCTATTGTGGGATTACATAAAAGATGAGATAAGGAAAAAATAAAAAACCAAGATTAAGTCTTGGGATATAATGGTTGCCAAGTTTAAGAGCAAGTTATTGCCTAGTGACTAAATCACCAACCTGTATAAGAAGCTTCAAAACTTGAAACAAAAAGAGATAGGGGTAAGATAATATACTAAATATTTATACAAACTGAGTATTAGATCAAGTCACATGTAATATGAAAATGATAAAGTGTTTAGGTATCTCAATGTTTTGAGATACAACTTGAAATATGAGTTGGGCCTTGATAGTCCAAAGACACTAGAAGAATGTTACCAGTTGACCTTGAAATCAGAGGACAAGCTTAATAAGAAAAAAAACCAATAAAAAAAAGGTAGATTCAAAATTTTAAAAGGCACAAGTCAATAAGGAGTAAAATTTTATTCATAAAGAAGCCAAGGAGAGTCTAGTACTTCACATGAATAACCATCTAGTTCAAGAGGAGGATTTATAGGTAGAATGCCTTATTTTAGGGGTGGATAAGCATCAAGAGGAAGAGGATCAGATGGTTTTCTAGGTATGTGTTTTAAATGCAACAAGTTTTTTAGACATAGGTCTTAGTACTGTCTAAGGGATCAGCTAGTAGGGAGTCCAAGGATCAAAGGAAGAAATAATATTGCATAGGTAGTTGAGGAAGAGAGTGTTTGTTCTCCATCACTTGTGGAAGAATATAAGGGAGGAGAATCATTACTAATGAGAAGAGTGTTGATAAACACACCAAAGGAGAAAGAGCCACCATAAATAAAAACCCTTTTTAAAACTTCTTGTAAGTTCCAAGGTAAATTTTACAAAATGGTCATAGATTTAGAAAGTATAGATAATTTAGTCTCTATTAAAATGGTGAATAAACTTGGATCGAAGAAGTTACCTCACCCAACACAATACAAAGTATCATGGTTTAATAAAGGACAACAATTTTTTGTTAGTGAACATATTTGGGTGGAATTTCAAGTTGGAAGGCACAAGCACAAGGTCCTTTGTGACATGATTCCCGTGGATGTTTATCAGTGCTTCTTGGGATGCCTTAGCAATATGATAGGAAAAACAATCATGATGGTAGGAGGAATGTATAAACCTTGTTTAAGGATGGAGTTAGTCATACCTTTCTATATTTGAAGGATGAAGACAATAACCAAAAATTTGTATCAAATATTATTTTGAGTTGTGGTAAATAGTTTCTAAATGCCATGAATGAAGAGGAGTTGGGATTTGTATTAGTAGTCAAGCCTAGGATTGTTATGATAGCCACTAAAGTGAATGAGTTTCCTCAATAAATCTAATATATGTTGGAAGATTATGCATAAATTATAGTTGATGAGCTTCCAAGTATATTTCCACCTTTGAGGAACATTACTCATCATATATACTTTGTTTTAGGAGAAATTTTTCCTAATAAGGAAGCCTAAAAGATGATTCCTAATGAGAATTCATAAATTTAGAGACAAGTACAAGAGATCTTATACAAGGGACTGATAAAAAAAAGTCTTGGTCCTTGTTCAATACCTATAGTGTTGTTGCCTAAGAAATAACGTGAGTGGATAATTTGTACAAATTATAGGGCTATTAATAAGATCACTATTAGATATAGGTTTCCTATTCCTAGAATGGAAGATTTGATACATTTATTGAGTGAAGAAAGGTAATTTTTAAAAATTGATCTCAAGAGTGGGTATTATTAGATTAGGATCAGATAAGGGGATGACTAGAAAAACATTTTCAAAACCAATGAGGAGTTATATGAATGGTTGGTTATGCCATTTGGTTTGACCATTTCACTAATCACTTTCATAAGGCTTATGAATGAAGTCCTCAAACCTTTTATAGGTAGTTTTTTAGTGGTTTACTTATATTCCATACTTATCTATAGCCCTATCAAGGAGGAGCATCTTCATAATTTACATTTAATCATGAGAAGGATTCAATAAGAAAAGTTGATAATCAACCTCAAGAAGTGTGAGTTTATGAAATCAAAACTACTGTAATTAGGATTTGTCATATCTCAATGCATGTTAAATATGTATAAGGACAAAATGAAGGTAATCATGGAGTGGCCAACACCTAAAAAAACTAGAGAGGTAAGGAGTTTCCATGGAATTGCATGTTTATATACAACGTTTATTAAAAAAATTAGTGGAATTGTGCTCCAATAATAGACACCATTAAGGGAGATAAGAAAAAGTTTTTTTGGAGTGAGAAATCTAAAAAGAATTTCCAATATTTTAAGTAAAATATAATGGAGTGACCTATCCTAGCACCACCAAATTTTAATAAAGTGTTTCAAATAGAGTGTGATTTAATTGGAGTGGCAATAGGGGTTATACTAAGCCAAGAGAGTAGACCCATAGCCTATTTCATTGAAAATATCAATGATTCTGAGAAAAAGTATTCATCCTATGACTTGGAATTATATGCAATGGTGAAAGCCTTGAATAAATGGAGGCATTATTTAATTATAAAGGAATTTATAATCTATAAAAAAAATCATGCACTTAAATTGATCACCAATAAATCTAAGAAAATAAGAGACACATGAAATGGGTTGAGTATATGCAAAATTTTACCCTCACCATCAAGCCTAATCAGGGGAAAAGCAACAAGGTAGTAGATGCATTGAATATAAGAGTTTTGTTGGTACATGAGATGCAACTTGAAAGTGTTGGTATTGAGTCATTTAAAGAGATGTATGAATATGATGAAGATGATGAAAACGCATACAGTGCTTGTAATCATCCAACTACACTCAACAAAGATCCATGGTTGGAATATGTCATATAAGATGGATTATTATTCAAAGATGTGTAGCTATTTGTGCCAAAAATCTCAATAAGAGAGAATTTTACTCAAGATAAGCATAGTGTGAGTATGGTAGGCCACTTTAGGCTTGATAAGACTTTGGAACAACTCACTAGACATTATTTTTGGCCTAAGATGAAAGTATAAGCTAGAAGATATGTTGAGAGGTGTAAAAATTATCAAATGGCCAAAGGGAAGAGCACTAATTTAGGTTTATATCAACCAATAAAAGTCCCAAATGGACCTTGGGAATATATAGGGATGGAATTTGTGATACGACTGCCTAGAACACAAAGAGGTTTTGACTCCATAAATGTAGTTGTGGATAGATTTTACAAAATGGCACATTTAATTCCTTGTAGGACCACTAATTATGCCACCCATGTGGAAAATTTGTTCTTTAAATAGGTAGTACAACTTCATGGATTTCCACTAAACATTTTATCTGATAGAGATACTAAGTTTCTAGACCATTTTTGGATAACACTATGGAGAAATATAGGCACAAATTTGAGTTTTAGTTGAACTTACCATCCTAAGATAGATGGTCAAATTGAGGTGGTTAATAGGAGTCTATGGAATCTATTGATGTGTCTATATAAAGATAATCTCAAGTAGTGGGATATTGTATTACTTTATGCAAAATTTACTTATAATGACTCTTCCAATATGAGCTTTGGCATGAGTCCTTTCCAAGTGATATATGTTATGTAACTTAAAGGAGTATTTTAACTTAGAAATATTAGTAATATAGACAAGAGGGTTGATGAAGGAGAATATTTTATAGTGGCCATGAAGGAGGTTCATCAATAGGTAAGGAAGCATCTAGAAGCTAGTCAGGAGAAGTGCAAAAATCAAGTAGATGTAAGTAGAAGAGGTGATTTTTCATATTGGATATTTGGTTTTTTCTCATCTTAGGAAGGATATTTTTCCCATAGGTGAGTATAATAAGCTTAAGATGAATAAAATATGTCCTTTTAAGCTACTTAAGAAGTTTTCTAATAATGCATATGAGTTGGAATTACCTAGCAGTGTAGGCATGTCACCAGTATTCAATGTTTTATATTTGGACCCTTAAAAATAAGGATTAAAAGGTGAAGAATCAGTAGAATTATTATCTACAATAGGTATATATTATGCAAAATAGTTCTCTCAATTCAAACTAGATGAACTGGAATGCATTCTAGACAAGCAAGTGTTCAAACAAACAAGAGACAAGTAGTATTTCAAGTAAATGGTCAAATGGAAAAAACTAGTTTAACATGTTACATGGGTGACATATCATGATATAAAAAATCATGGGAGTAGTCTAGAAGAACTCATGGACAATAGTCACTAAGTCTTTTTCTCTTTCCCTTGGGAGTATGATGTAAGAACATCACTCCTAGGCTTAGTTTTTCTTTTAATTTTTTGTTTTTATTGTCAATTTTTTGTTTTTTTATGGTCTAATAGGTCTTATGGTGATTATAACATCCTTATATTTCATTTATAGATGTTATTTTCATATCTATTTTATCAAAAATTCAAATTTGGCTTTTCCTGCCAAAACAAAACTTTTGAATTTTTTTAAATGGTTTTGTCTAGTTTAGATGTTGTAGGAGTAATTTAAAGGAACTCTCAATGTATAAAATTATTTTTATGATCTCTTTAAGATACCATGATTCTATACCATGGGCCTTAACTCATATATGTACGGAATACTAAACTTTGTGTATGTTCTCAATGTCTAGCTACCCTTCTAATAATCGTTGGAAGGTCCAAAAGTAGTTAGAATAGTTTTAGGACATATAAAACATTTTGGTTTTCATGTAATATAATTCAATCAAGGTTAGGAGAGATCAATCTCCAATAAAATAATCAAAAAATTCATTATTTGAAGATAAAAACTAATGGTAGACCCTATTTTTTTGTATTGTGCACTGAAGATGACTGTGTAAGATAGAGTACTAGTAAAATAATCAATAAAGACAACTTTATGATGTTCCTAAAGTTTTTGGTAAGTTCAATCCATATTATCTTAAGGTTATTTATGTATTTCATTTGATTAATTTCACATTTCTTTATGAGGGAGTCAATTAAGACTTGTAGGTTACAGTGAACACACATAGTCATACTAAAAAATTTGTAAAAGTGAGTAATAGAAGTGTCAAGGGGGTAAAAATTGATTTTAAAAGGTGTGTAAGGTTTTCATAGAGGTTATTCAACCATCATATTGTTTTTAAATTCATTTTAGAAAATAGAATATCAAATTTCTCCTTCTTGGGTCTTTAGAGCCTATGTAAACCTTGAGTTAGGGTTTTCAAACAAAAACTTGATTTGTGAGAGTTCCAACTAGCCAAAAATCTCAAAATTTTGCGATTAGTTTGAGTTTAGTGATTTATAAAGGATTTTGAATATTTTAGATCCATACGGCCTCTCTTTATACCAAAAAATAGGACTGTGGAGTAATTAGGCCTTGAGAGACCTAATTAGAAGTTCATAGGGGCTACAAAAGTGGTCTCTGAGTGGTTTTGGACTAATAAATTTAGTGGAAACAAAGAAATAAATAGAGGGTACTCTAAAATTACCACAAATTTTTTATTTCAATCTTATATTGTTCATACTATCAAGAAAATTTAAAAAAGGCTAATAGGAATTTTGTAAGGTTGTGACAAGTGAGTAAGAATTGAAGGGTTGAATTTTTGGGATTTGTTGCTTTACATCATATAGGAACTGGTATAAGTGTCACAAATAGGATATAGGTGTCAAAAACCTCCTAGAGAATAGTGCCCTACCTTAGATAGTAATATTTTGGTGATAGTGTCCACTTATGGTGCTAATGTCCTATGTGTAATAACTAATCAATACTTTTAGGAGCACTTGTGTTTGAGTTTATCAAGCCTACTCCTATGTTGACAAACCATGCTTCACTATCTATGACCTATTTTGGTGGATTTTGTATACAAACCCTAAACCTTCATTTTATTGGTAAATGTAATAAACATGTGGTGTTAGTTGTGTAGGATGAACCTCCTCAACACCCCATTATGATGAGATTTGCCTACATAATAATACTTTGAGGAAGGACCAATTTTGATGTATTTATCCCCACCTAAGTTCTAGTGAAAATGAAAGTGAAGCTATTATGAATAACATTCTGAATACTTTTAGTGATGCTTGAGACTAAAAATCTATGTATTCTAAGCTTAGGAGGGATATAGATGACTTTATGCATAAGTAGGGTAAAATATGGATTAATAACCTTGATTGTGGACAATGTATTCTGAACTAGTTCGTGTTTATTTTCATCTAATTTCCATCTAGTGGATAAAGTGTTAAAATTCAAGTGTGTGTGTGTGTGTGTGTGTGTGTGTGTGTGTGTGTGTATGGTGCTTGTTCGGGTTTTAAAATAGGTCTAGGTTGACACTAGGTGTTTAATGAATTGAAAATATACATGTTGGAGCTAAAAAGAGGTAAAAGGACAATAATGCCCAAATAGGACATTAGCATTGTGGTGTTAGTGTCCAATTATGGTGATAGTGTCTAAGTGGTATAAATTGAGGCATTAGGCACTTGGATGCTTAAAGAAGGGTATGAAACTGATTTTGAGATGTCTAGGGATGTGTGTGGCTCACATGAAAGCTAGATAAATGTCTAAATAGGCCATAAAATAGGTATATGGCTAAGCTAAGGATGGGTGGTTTCAAGTAACACTTTTGGCACTCAAATGACATTTTATATGACTAAATTTCCACCCCCACCCCCTCCTTTATTCTAAAAATGTAACAAAGTGAAATGACTAGGATAAACAAAAAATAAGTTTACATGGTCTTAACTATGAGGTGAATCCCATGGATCTAGGTCTGAGTGCGTGAAGCATGCTCCATTATGTATCCTATAAATGAAACATGGAATAAATTAGTCCTTAGTTAATAGATATCAAAAGCAAAGACAAAACTAAGTAAAGAGATAAGAGAGAGGAAAGTAATGAATACACCTCACTCAAAATGTGAACTAATTCATAAACCTAGTGGCATCCTATGTGTGTGTAGATAGTGATCAAATAAGTGAATATCTTGGAATGAGTTGATGTCTTGCTCAATACCCATGTGTGGGTGGCTCAAGAACTTAATCCAATTTTGACTCCATCATTATCCACACATATTCAATAGATCATGACCTATGAATAACTTGGATTGGACTAATGGCTTGTCCAACCCTCTTATATAGGTGGCTCAAGAACTCAAGTAGACTATGAATCCAATTCCCACCCATGTGTAGTAGATGCATATTTAACTTAATTTATCAAAGTAACTAAAGTCATATGATTGTAATTAAGAATATATTTAATGGCTCTATGGCCACTTAGAAACTCTAAAATGAAATTTAGTCTAGGGGCCTCTTGGGCATTTGGGTATGTGTAAACACTTATTATTTGCCACTTTCATGTCTAAATTGGGATTCAAATCAATTTCTATCAAATGACATAATTTAAGCCTATAAATCACCTGAATTATCCAAATTTGGCCACATAATGGATTTATTTGATCATAAATGTGGTGAGGCTAGTTTATTTGGTAGATTACCCTATATGCACCAATAACCTAGTTTGGTTTCAACCCTAGTAAAATTATGACCTAGTAATTTGACACTCTTGGCCTATCGGGCTATTAATTCAAAACATTTTAAAAAATTACCAAAAGAAAAAAAATGCTAAGAAAGATTAATTATAGTGCAAATCTTAATTAACTTTCCTAAGTAAAAATTTCAAGTTGAATTAGTGAATTTCATTTATCAAAAATTATTTTTTTAGACAAATATGAAGGCAAAGGTCAAAGGAGCTAATAAAATAATTTATTAATTCCTATGTATTCCAAAAAGTTGAGTTAACCTCACAAATATATAAAGTGAGTTGTCATGGTTCATAAATATCTAAAATTGAGGTGTTAATATTTCATGAGTGCTTTGACCTAACCCAGGGTTAGCATGACTCAACCTAGGTTATTATAGACTCAACCAAAGTTATAATTTAACCTAGCCTCTATATGGTTAGAGTTAGTTCTTAGATCTATAAATACAAGTGCCCACACCATACCCAAAAAAGAATTTATGTGTAAGGTTATTCTACTAGAATACCTTCAAGAAACCATTGAGAGGAGTGGTATAGTTCCTTTTTTATGCCAAACTTCACACTAAGTCACAAGTGACCTTTGGGGAAGTGATTTCACCATGGAGAAACATTGATAGAACTCTATAATTATCATATTCTAAGCACAAATATAATAATGATAACAATTCAACATCAAATTCAAAAAAAGTATTTAAATTAATTATATTATTTATATCTCTATTTTGTGATCTTGTTTATTATGTCATGCTCCCCCTAGTTCTTAGGCATGGGTTTCTAGTTCTAGTGTATTATTATTCTTAATTTTTTTTATCATTTGGACTAACAAGGAACTAATCATCATTTGCATGCTGTTTGAACTCATAATATACATAATGACACACCTAGTAGGACCATGCATCTCATATGGTCAAGGAGAATGATATGTTAGCTTTAGTTTTTTCTAGAAAATGCATTTAATTATTCAATTTTAGAGTTTTAGCCTTAAAATTAACATCATTCTATTTTTTTTGTAATCAACTTCTTCATACTATGTAACAATGGATTCACCATTCTAATAATTTGCTTACAATATTTATTTCTATAGAAATGATAGCTTCAAAATGGTATCTTTGATTTGATAAATAGTGGCTTCACTATTCAGATTCAACAGCTTTAATCATGCTAAACAATGGCTTTACTAGGTAAAATTGCATGTGATTTTAGTAGCTTCATCTATTTTTAGTTGTAATTAGTGGATTTGATACATCTAATGGGTGTTTTTCCCTATTTAATGGTGACATCACCAAAAATTTCTTTCATTCTATCTATGTTTATATGAAAATAATGATTTTTTTGAAAATAATGATTGTTTTGAAAATAATGATTTTTTTGAAAATAATGTCTTCACCCTTGTAACAATGGATTCACTTTGTGTTTTCAAAAACTCAAGAGCTCAAAATGGAATGTTGTTTAGTCATTTGCTTTTTGGATTAGAGAAAATTAAAACCCATATCATTTTTCCAATAACTAAGGTTGAGAGAGAGAGAGGCTTAGGAACTTCTAAATCTCACTACACTTTTGTTTTTTGCTTTAAATTAGCCTAATCATACTCATTTTTTAGTATTTTAAAACTTTTTACAAGTGTAAACAAGGCCAAGGTTCAAAATTTAAATTATATTTAAGTTAGTGTTATTAAAAAGAATATAAACATTAGTTAAAGATTTTAAGAGCTTTTTCATTTTTTTAATTCTTTAGTTAGTTTCAAATTTTATTAGATTAGATTATTTATTTATGGCAAATTAGAAATTATTGCATATATTCTCTCCCACTATACCCTATAGGGAACTCAGGTGACAAAAAGTGCTTAGTTTATTACCTTATTTGTTTAGTATTGTCAAAAATAATATTGTGTATCCTCTCCCTAAGCTTTGAGTGACTTGGGTGACCCAAAAATGACCTGTAAGGTTATTTCAATTTATTTTATTGCATTTAGCTTGCATCTAGGAGCTCATTTCTCTCTCACAAGTTATTTAGGGGTGCATTGACCTAGGGATTCATCTCCCAACATCGTACCAGCCCTACTTAATGGTGGGGTATATATATTGGGCACATGATACTATGATTACTAGGGGGATAAGCAGATAATCTTTTTGATCCTAACAAAAACTTAGGTTAGGTATTGTTAAACATCAACCTCTACTAAGTAGTACATGACTAGAGTCACTATGCAAAATAATAGACCTTTGCATAGTAAGTTAGTAGGTATGAACCCAATTGACATGAATAAACCCTTGTGTTATCCACACTTTGGAACATTTAGTGTGTTTAAAACTTATAGATTTTAGTTAACCTCATTTACTGTGAAATATCTGGCCAAATGTTGTGTGTTCCTCATTCTAGGTTTGTGATACATACCAATGATTGAGAGATAGAGGGGGCATAAAATATACCTACAACTATTCTTTAATTTTTTGATTAAAAATTAATTCCTCACAAACATTGGTATATTGATGTAAAATTTGGTAGAAGCTACACATACCCATGTTATTTTTAGGGATAGGACAAACCGTTAGTGCTCTTTATATTTTATTTGATTTACATGTGTGTCTTAGACTAAAATTATTTGTTTGTATTGTCACTATGAAACAAATCGAAAATTGCCACATTGTTTGCACACCCCTTTAGCCTAAGAGGTGTTACTCTACCTATTTTTTGTCACACTTTTTCACCTTAAAGTTTTTATTCCAAAACCATTTGTGTGTCACTTGATTAAAATGGCATCGTTATGCTACCCATTTCATCTCAAACATTTTCCTTAGATTTTTTAATCTAAAACCATTATCATGCTATTTGTTTGAAGGTGTATCGTTACATTGTCTAAATAATTCCAAATCACTTGTCACTTTTACAACCAAGTTATAAAACCATTGTTATACATCATATTTCAAATGTGTAGTTACATTTATCATTTTGGTCTAGCTCTTTTGCTTTATAATATTCAAGTCTTTTTGTATTAAATTTTAAACTCAATCTTTCAAAGTACAAATACTAAACTAATCAGGTTGATGCCAAAATCTTTATTTAATTTGGGCTTATGTAGTCTACCTTTTGTGTTTGGACTGTGTTACTTAGTTTAATTTCCTATTTTATCTACAAACCCTTTTTTCCTAGACCTATTGGTTGTTTTTTTTTCTTGTGCCTTATTTGAACATCTTTTGAGCTGAGTTATTGCCACATGCATTGTTTGAAATTTGTTGTGTTGAGTTTAGAATGTCCTAGTTCCATTGTTCAAAATAGTCTCTTATGAATCAAATATTAAGTCTTAGTGATCCAATTAATGAGTTTTTTCCAAGCCAATTTAATTCACATTAGATTATTTTTTTGAGTTTACCCAAGCCAATTACCTTAGTTTAGTTTTTTCCATGTTCTTGTTTGAGTTATTTATTTCTATGTCCAGCCTTGTTTTTCATGTTAAACGATTATAGATACCTTTGAAAAAATAATTTTTATCCTTTAATCATAATGTTTACTTATTTACTTTGTCTAGATACGCTTGTCACTAATTATAATAGCCTTTGGGCAAATCAATATCATTTGTTAGATCAGTTTTGAGTTTTTTTCCTACCTTTGCCTAGTTTTTTTTTTTACCTTTAGGCCTCTTTTATAGATCCAAAGGTTATTTATTTTAGGCCTCAGTTATTACCTTTAGACCCTTTATTTTTATGATACCTAGATATATATTTGAACATGCCTCATTACACA
Source organism: Torreya grandis (assembly GCA_037957365.1). Lineage (NCBI taxonomy): Eukaryota > Viridiplantae > Streptophyta > Pinopsida > Cupressales > Taxaceae > Torreya > Torreya grandis. The sequence goes on along the minus strand of JARHVA010005191.1, from coordinate 243,069 downwards.
TGTAGCATTACTATGTATAATCTAGACTATGATAACTTCATGAGTAATGACCCTTTTATTCAAGATTCATTTTACAACATAAATTATGAGACATATTCATATATGTATTATAATATTTCATATGTTTAATAGTGTTTGGACCCATTAGTGTAGTATTTGGTTAGTATACCTTCTTATCCAAGCTACTAGCAAGATAAAATAACACAATATCTTGCTCAAATGATTCCAACTATTGAAAAATGCCAACAAGAAGATCCCTACTATGTTATGATACCAATGCAGACAAAATACAATACATACTTGTTTGATCATCATATGTTAGAGAATAAAGATGAAATTCTTGTTAGATCCATTGAAGTAGGAGCCAAGTTTATGTCAAATTTCCCATGCAAAATTTTGAGTAGTTCAATTAGAACTCCTAATAATGTGATTCAAATCCAATATTTCTAACAAGCATTAACTAGTTATACTCAAGATTTAGTCCAAAGGCCAAAGTATAATTAAAGTACACTCTTAAAAGGGAAAGGACCTATGGATGAACATATATAATAGGTACAAGTGTACCAAAACTATCTCAACTTATTTCTCAATCTTAATACAAGGTTTATTTCTAACATGTTGCTTATTGAGATAGCTCTATCAACAAGATAATAAATAGATGCTTATAGAAATGAAAACAAAAACATAGAGCCATTTAGCAAAAGCAATGCTATTTGGTGACATGTTTGATTTCTCCATTTTGACTAAAGAAACTATCTCTCAAATATAATACCTCACTCAAAACATTGTGGATAGAACTCAAGTGCATTTCAACTTAAATTAAAGTGGGTTTAATTGATCATCGATCAACTCATAGTAGATTCATCCAAATAATGCCTCAAGTGGATTTCCATAATAGGGGATAGGCACGCCTATTTCCAAAAATCAACAACCTACCTCCATTCCTCAACCAACTAATCATTAAAGTGTTTAATAATGGGAAACAAACTAATAACACACCAAATTACCACCTCAATAGGGGGTAATGAATATTCTACCACAATAATCACAGACTGATATACCTCAATAATCATAAATGTTGCCTAATACACAATGTGTTTCTATAGGTCAAAAAGTGATATTTGGTCAATAACAAAAATTGCCTATCCAACAATAGGTGCTCAACCGAAAATAAGGTTCTTATGTATATCAGGTACTAGGTGTTCAAAAATAGTTACCCTTAACCCAATAGGTATCACACATGAAAAAAAGGATCAAAATTACAACACTTCCAACTTAAGGTTCTATTTAACAACATGTTCCCTATATAAAATAGAGTCAAATGAGTAGGAAAAAATTTCCATCCCAATCCCAAAAATACCAACACATACTACATATCCAAATGCCATTACCATAATCATAATTCACTAGCCAAGGCTAGGTATCCAATCCAAACTAGAATGTGTTTCAAAAATAACATATTTTGTATCCAAAGTAAAATACCAATGCATGGATATGTATACATGGTCATCCAACTAATTCAACCAACATTCCACAATATGCCTACCTTGGTCAAGGTAATCCACCTTTGACCATGCAACCTTAACAACAACATGACACTACATCTGACTTCTTTTCCTAAGATGTTTTGTAAATGAAGGATGTAATTAAAGATATATATTTTGGAAAACAAATAAATACATTCAAACTAGATTAAATATGATCTTATCCATTAAACATGGAGTATCTATAAATACTATTTCTACTAGGTTATAAGCCACCCAAATTTGATAAATACAAGGGAAAAGGTGACCCTAAAGAGAATATGAAAAAATTCTTTGGTGCTTTCTAGCCAGTGGCATATAACAACATATACTTCTTTTATTTCTAAGGATTCTAGCTGGACAAACCTTAGAATTTATTTTGAAATTGCCAAAGAATTATATACCTAACTCAGATGATCTTTAAGATAAGTTCATACATCATTTTTCATATAATATTTAGCACAAAATTACTATTGTGGACTTGGTTTAAGCTAAAAAAAATACAGGTGAAAGTTTTACTGCATACTTGCAATGTTGGAGAGTATTATTGAGCCAATTTACTCATAATCTACCAAATAAATAGTTGGTCATGATATTTATCAAGAGCCTACATAGTGAGATATCATACCATCTTGATTTTTAATGTTCTTATACATTTGAAGAGGTTATAGAAAAATGAATATAAATTGATAAATATATTGTTAACAAAGGATAATCAACTATCTTCTTCTAACTAGAGCTAGAATCAACATCAAGGCTAGTAGAACAAGAACTAGAACCAAGGACATAACCATATTCAAAAGCCAATTCAAATATTGGCTTCAATTCCACATCAAGACAATAATAATGAGAGACCAAAAACCTATCACCAAAATAATTATGTTATTGGCAATAGGCTTGTTGAATAATGCCATGTTTAGACAGTGTAAACAATAGTTATCCATTTACCTCTAACCACTCAACAACCACCACCTCCATACATTCAACCAAGGCCTACACATATCCAAAAAACATATAATCAAAACCAATATCAAGTCCTTCCTATAAGGAGAATACTGCCCATTGCCATATAATTCAGTGACCTTGGTGAGCACATTGAATTTGTGTTATGAAGATTGGTTCAATAGAATATGATCAATTGACCAATATTAAAGTTGTTTCCTAAAGGGATTCCTTTTCCTTATTGGTATAAATAACATAAATTTTGTGATTACCATTTATTCATAGGACATTCCATATGATAGTGTATCCAACTCAAATATTTAATGGAGAATATGCTAGAAAATAGAGAGATCAAAATGGACACCCATGCTCTTACGACCAATCATAGATTGGGTATCTAAAAAAATATATTTACCCAACATAAGAAAAAAAATATTAGTAATAATAATAACAAAAATAATATAAAAATTAACTCCACCACAAAATCAATAATAATGTTAGCCATAACAACAACAATAACAACAATAAAATGGTCAAAACTAGGTAAAACTGACCAAACCAACCAAGGAGGCCAAAATGCTATTTCATATACCTATAAAAATGTTGTAGGACACATCTTAGGTAGCCATGTTTCCACTATCACCATTAACCTTCATCCAAATACTAATATACCTAGACCTTTTCCCAATAATGCCTATTAGTTGAGCAATACCTACCAACCTCCTTATGCTAGTAATTATTCTTCAGACCATGTCAGTAGCCAAGCTCAACAACACCCTAGAATTATCATTTTAGGCCTCATTACCTACCTATACAACTACCAAATCCAAATACAAAATAAATATTATGAAATAGCAACTTGATGAGCCAAGGTCACTATAAAGGGACTACATCCAAATACTACAATTGAGTCCATTCAACCTTCCATGCCTGTTAGAAATAAATTAATTGATCAAACTAAGAGGAAGACCTATGATATTGTGGAACAACTTAAAAAGACACTTGTGCATATATCTATCAAGGATTTTTTGTGTACATCTATCTTCTAAAAACATAACTTGAATCAGTACTTGAACCAAAACCATCATGTTAAATGACATCAATCTAGACAAAATCCAAGCCATGGTAGGATACTTATCCCCTAGCCAACATATTACCTTTGATTAAAGTGACATGTTATCTTTAGGCCCTCTATATAATAACCTGTTATACATTGAGGTCAGTATAACTAACCATAGAGCTAAATGTGTCATTATAGATAATGGTTTTGGCCTTAACATTATGTCTCTAAAGTTCATCAAACATCTTAGATAACCTGCATCCAGATACCATCATTATCAAGGCGTATGATAACAAAGAATGATAATATCAAGGTATCATTAACTTGTCAGTGGTCATTGGGCCTCAAACCCATGACACTATATTGCATGTTTTAGACCTATAACTATCTTACAATTTTTTATTCGATCAACCCTAGATCCATGAAATCGTGGCTATACCTTTCAAATTGCATCAATGTATAAAATTTCCACATTTAGGAATAGAAGTGACTATACTAGCTAATATTCAGCTATATTAGTATTGTAAGAATCTTGATCTGATTATAAGAGCTATAAATATCAATTTGGAATGAATACTATACCCAAATCTCATGGAGAAAGACCTAAAAAAGGAAAAGCTATTGGATCAGGACCATAAGCTAACAATATTGACCCAAACAACCTATCTTCTACTCAACCATGGCTTCGCCAGATATTTCCAACCACTTATATATAACTAAAAAATGTCTCAGAGAATATAGAATGCATAATGCATTCCATGTTTCCAAAATATCAAAAAATATAATAGTTTATGGTAGACCCAAGGAAAAAACTACTCGCATAGATTGGCAAACCATGAGAAAATCTCAATTGAACAAGCCCATTATTTTCAAACTAACCTCTAGCCTAGAACAAGACTCCTTAGTTGAAGATGATTCATGTATTTGCACTAATTATTTAGCTAACTATTACCAAAGTGCAAAGTATCTTATTATAAACAAAATTATGAATCTCCTAGCTTATGAAGATAAAGGCTTGGGGATACATCACCAAGGCGTGATCAAACTAGTCTCAATGACCAAGTATAAGGGAACCCAAGATATTAGATTGAAACCACCTGGGGGTAACCCCATGTAATTTATTTGTATTTTAACACCATATACTAGAGAATATGATGTTATCAATGACAAAGTGTCTAATTATAAAATCTATGATGACCTTACTATTATAAATTTATTTGACCCCCATGCCAATTGTACCATTAACATTGTTTATCAACCTTTGTCATTAACCCTTTACCATCCATAATCTATAAATTGGGACCAACAAGAGTCAATAATTCCATTATATGAGTTTGAAAATGATGAGGCCATATGTGACTTTTTGGGAATGAGAAATCACATTCCTTTTGGAGACTAGAAGCAAGGCTCTTTAGATTGGATCTTGCTACATATTTCAATAGTAGGTGAGCTTTTCTGGCCAAAAGAAAAAATAAAATAAAACATTAAGGTCTAAAAGTGAAAACCTCTTTAAGGAGCTTTGTGACTAGTTTAATAATAAAGATAAAGTCAAGTCTTTTGGTGAAAATTGGTTTCTAGCACCATTAGATAGGGATGTTCACCCCTTTTCTTATGAAGAACATGAGAGCTATATTCCAAAACCTATTTATGGATCAAATATTAGTACTAAGGAGTGGAAACATTTTACACAAATTGTTCAAGAGTGCTCTAAAGTATTTATTTTATGGCCTTTACCAACATTAGGAGATTTTGATTCATCTTAATTCATAGAATTAGATGATCCAGTTTGACTAGAGGACTTTACTGTTGCTAACAAGTTTAACTCCTTGTCGACAATTTTAGATGATGGTTATACACTTATTTTAGAGGATACTTTAGAGGTTAAAATTTGGACTCTATATTACCCAAATTGGTTTAAATTAGACGCATCCCTCATTGAGGAAGAATTTGATGTTTTTAAATCCCTTCTGAGGGAATTTGTTGACATATTTGCATGAGCCTATTCAAACATGTAAGGTTTGGACCCTGCCTTGGTTTTACACCATCTTGTTATATAAGCTAGTTAAAAACACTTTAAATATAATTTATGTAACATGCATCCTCATATTTTTGTGATAATCAAGAAAAAGTTGTAAAAATTCCTACACACAAAATGCATTGGGCTAATCGACTATTTAGAGTAGATTTTAAACATTATGTCAGTGAGTAAGAAACTAGAATGTATCAAAATATAAATTTATTTTAGAGATATCAATAAATACTACCCAAAATATTACATTCATTTGACTAATATTGACATGATAGTCAACTCAATGATTGACTATGAAATGCTTTCTTTTATGGATGGTTTTTCAGGGTATAATCAGATTAGAATTGCACTAAAAGACTATCATAAGATAATTTTCACCACTTTATGGGGAATTTTTTGTTATCAAGTAATGTTTTTTGGAATTAGTAATGTAGGGGCCACATACCAAAGAGCCATGATAATTATTTTCCATAATATGATGCATGACATCATTGAGGACTATGTCGATGACATCCTGGGTACATCAAATAACCACGCTAACCATATAAATTTTATATGAAGAATAATTGACATAATTCATGATTAAAATGTTAGTCTTAATCTAAAAAATTGTGTATTTGGAGTAAATTCTAGCAAACTATTAGGTTGCATTATCTCTTGTAGGGGAATTGAAGTCAATCCAACCAAAGTTCATGTAATCACAGAAATGCCACTGCCATGTACCTTATATGAACAAGGAATGCAAGAGGTTATATTATTATGGTGTTAGTCAATAAAATAAAATAAAAATAAACACACTAAAAACTAAAACCTCTACCCTAGACACTAGGGTGAGCATAAGTAACAAGGACGCAAATAAAACACAACTACAAAACAAAAAAGAAACTCCCTTTTATCTTCTTTATAGATCCAAGTTTTCTTGTTTGATGAATTTTTATTTCTTGAATATGTTCTCTATAAATATTTGTTAATAAATATCTATTTCTCAACCTCTCCTTGGAACCTTATCTTGGATTGATTTGGCTTGGAAAATGGGCATGGTAATTATTGTTAATTTTGACCTCACACATCAAATTATCACTCCTACCACTTGAAAATTTTATTGTTATGTTATTTTCCCTATTTAATGGTATTTTATTCTTGTTATGGCTCTTAATTGGTCATCCAAAACATTTATTATCAGATTTTAAGGTAAATTTGATGAAATTAAGGTTTTGATCATCACGGCTATGTGATTGTCTAGTCACCTATTGACCAGTTTCAAGTTTGTGTCAAGAGATGAAAAGAGAAAAAAACATCTTAAAAGGCATTATGTATTGTGTCAAATTCATCTCATGCTATATACTTCAAATTGGTTAGTGATAGGTTTGACTAACTTCATGACCTAGTTGACTGCATTTTGGGTCATTTTATGAATTATAAAGTAGGTTTTGCAAGGAAATGATAGTATATTATCATAAGGAAGCTTAATTTCATTATTATTTACCTATTTATACATTTTTAGGCCTTATAAACACTTTTAACATCATTTCCATTAGGTCTCTGAAGTAATTATGGCATTTTTAGTGCTAAAATAGGACATTTTGAGGCATCCATACATGTTTTTAGAGGGTTATTAGCTAAAAAATATCTTTATGACCTCATTTATATCCTTAAATGTCAAATAAATGGTTTGGAAGATGTTCAAGAGAGAAAATGCAAAAAAAACTACATTTCTCCCATATCAACCTCCTTGGCACCTCTAGGAAGGCCATCAATTTTTGCTCAATATAGGTAGGAGAGGGAGTTAGGTCAAAAAATATTAGTAAATTATAGGGAGTATAATGATATTAAATTTATTTTCATTTTTTTTTATATTCATTCCCCCATATTTATGAATAATCGCTAAGAGTGTAGGGATCAAAATAGCCTATTCATCAAGATAAGGTCTATGTTTTCCTCTATTTCTTTGCTTCAAGATTCAATGGGGAAGAATGGTTATAGTGAGGTTATTTAAGGGTAAAATATGAAATCTTACATGTGGATTAATTAGGTAAATAATTACAATAAGGTTCATATGGCACAAAACTAATTTCCTATAGTGTCTTTATGAATGGTCTATTTGATTAGTTTTAGAGCATGATTTGAGTTTTGAAGAAAGTGTCTTCATATTTAGGGCTTCTCAAGTTAATTATTGAGTCATTTAACACCTCATCCATCTAATCAAAATCTCATATATCTCCATCTTGAGTACAATATCCTTTAAGATGGTTTTAGGTGAGTTAGTCTCTTCAATAAGGTACAACTATAGTTAATGAGCTTATAGTGTGTGAAAAGTACCTCACTAATGCCAAAATTATCCTAGTAAAGTCATTAAATAAAAATAAATCATCAAATTTTGTATTAATTCATAGGATGTTTAAGAGATCATGGCTCAAGAAGTCACTTATGACCAATGACTTGAGACTTCTTCCATGAAAGCTCCTAGTGATTAGTTCATTGAAACAATGAAATAAATGTGGAAGAGAAACATTTTGTTCACATAACCCTCTAATAATATTCAAAGTTTCTAATAACACTCATAAGTATTTAAAGACCCAAAAAGGCCATGCTAAAAAACAAACTTGTACTTGCCTCTTTTGAATGAATAAGACTGAATTCATGCCTCCTCAAAGCTTGTGATTAGTTTACTTTCATGGTTTATTGATAAATGATAGTGATAGTGCATAATTAATCTCATTTTGACCTCTCCTCTTTACATATTTAAAGGTGTTAGTTAATCCTTATAGGTTACTTAGTGTGATTTAATCATCTTATATGTATGGAAAGTGTGAGCTTTCCTTAGTATCTTTGAGAGACATATTGATTAATTGCCTTAGATAATGCATCAAGATGAGCCTCTATGTGAAACATTGATGTTTGGAAAATCTCTTTTGAAAATTGAAATTAGGTCCATATTCAACCTTTTTAGTGCATAATAGAAAAGTGGAGGACACATTTTGATATATCACTTTAGCTGGATAGGTTTTCCTTTCATTTTACCTTCTTCTCTTTTCCCTTGAAAGATGGTAGTGTAGATTAGAGATCCTAATTAATAAATCAAATGGACATAACCCATAAAATATAGACATTAAATATATCTATTAGGCCACCCAAAACCTAGGAATATCTCTAGGTAACTTCAAACTATGAAGGAAGATTGTATAGATGTTGATAGATAGGTGGGTAATAGTTGGAGAGGAAAATCAATATGTGATGGCTTATGAATTTAATGAAATGAGAAGCATGATCTAATGGTGGATAGATAAGTTAATGAACCCAAACCACCTCAGCCATCTCTTCTTATCCTTGATAAAACTTCTCATGTTACAAGTTTTATTCTAGATATACCTACCCTTCCTCAAGAAAGCAAGCTTATACCATCTTAGAGGCCTTATTTTTCTATGATTCCTAGTTTTTCCATACCAAGTCTTGTGGATAAATATCCTCCCATTAGTTTTCAATAACCCTCTTGTTTACCATACAAACCCTCATTTGCTCCTTATCCTCATGAAGTCATTGACCATTATCAGATGGAGCCTCAAAGAGAGCTAATTCAACCTCCAAGTGAACCTACTAGTTTCAAATTCCTACCTTTGAACCAATTAGTTAAGTCTTGGTAGAAATAAGATGAGGTGAGTGCTATATAGTTTGAGCCTAAAGAATACCTTATGCCTAATCAAGCCCCATTTCCCATTCCTCAATAACTTAAGGTTATTCCATTTTTTAGGATGGTCCAAGAAGACTTTCAAGACAAGATAGAGGTCCTAGTTGAGAAGGGTGGAAATAAAGTGGAGACTAAGATAGAACATCAATAAGATTATAATAATGTTGAAGTGGTTGTTGACAAGGATGAAACAGTCATAAGAAAACTTAACTTACTCTCTTTGCAATCATTCCTATATGAGTAAAACATCCCCAAAAAAACTCATGAGCATATTCATTTCTCTCCCACCATCTCCCTTCTTGAAGAGGAGAATGTTATATGGAGGATAGAAGAAGTTGTAGTTGCAATTGAGTTTCAAAGAGAATGTGAAGAAGATGCTTCCAGTATGCATGAAGATTTTTTTTTAATTAGTACTCCTCTTGGTGAGAGTAAAGGTAATTTGACCTTAAAATAAGATGGAGAATTTACAGTAGGGTGTAAAGGACACATTTATTTGTTTTAAGAGAACTCTTTTGGTGTGATTGAAGACCATGACAAAGAGGTCATAGATGATCAAGAGGAGCTATTCTTAAAACCTCTTGATGATTTTAAAGAATTTGTTGTAGTAGAAAATTAGCTAAATTCTTATCATGGTACCTTAAGTGTGCAATATAAATCTAGTCTTGATTTGTAATAATTCTATGTGATGGTACAAGTTGAAGTCATGAATGAATTTGAGATAGTCTCATATGAGCTAGAAGTTGACCTTGAATATCTTGGTTCTCAATCACATCATGATTGCAAATTTGACATTATTGATAGCCCTATAGCTCTAATTGAGAAAGATAAATATTACATTCAAGATAACCTCATTCAAGTTGATAAAAGTTAGGAAAAAAAATGATTGGATGATATATATTTAATCTCTACAAGAGATTGAAGACCTTTGTAAGGGTATGTTACCCATTGGAGAGCATGCTTATGATAATTTTGATCAAGAAACACCTCTTGAAGATCATGATGTAAATTGTATTGAACATGTGAATCTCCTGGAAGAACTTGGTGAACTTGTATTAGCTGATAAGAAGGATGAGGTTAATCAAGATGTCATAGAGACTCAAAGACAACCTAGATGAGGTATCAATTTATGAGATTGTAGCTAAGAAGTAGTATGAGAAATGTACTAAAGTATAAGATGAATATGTATTTATTGGTAACTAGTTTGATTTTGTTGATTCAATTGAAATTTTATTTAGAGGATTTTCAACCATAAATCAGTTGATCTCAGTGAATCAAAAGTGCATGAACTATTTTTTTTCATATCCTTGTCCATCATGTAAAGTAAGTGATCTAAAAAACTATGCTTTTAATCTTGGAAGAGGATTTTTAGCAGGTTAGTTGTAGTCAGTTTAGTTTTCCTCCAAGTGTTATCCTAAAACATTACTTTTATTGTGTTTTTATTTCAAATAAGTTATTTTTTTGCACATTTTCCTTGTTAGGTAGTTTCCCTTGATTTGAGTGTTTTCTTTCCTTATTTTGGAGGAGAAAGTTGTCCTATTTAAATTTAAGAGTATTGTAGTCATGGTCCATATTTTTTAATATTATTTTAAATATTTAATAGTGGTCTTATGATTCTAAAATAGATTTAAATGGTTTGTTTCTCAAGGGTAGCATGCATGCTTCCTAGTTGAGTCACCAAAATGTTGATAATTTTGACCTCACAGATCAAATTGTCACCCCTACCACTTGAAACTTTGCTTGTAATGTTGTTTGAAATGTTAAATGATATTTTTACTTGTTATTCCTATGAAATGGTCATCTAAACCCTTGATTAGAAGAGTTTAAGGTAGATTTGATGAAATTAAGGTTTTGATCATCATGGCCATGTGCTTGTCTAGCTACCTGTTGACCAATATCAAGTTTGTGTCAAGAGATGAAAAGAGTAAAGAATATATTAATAGGCCTTATGGATTGTGTCAAATAAATATCATGTTGTATAACTCATCAAATTGGTTAGTGGCATGTTTGACTAGGTTCATGACCCAATTGACTATATGTCTGGTCATTTTATGGATTCTAGACTAGGTTTTGCAAGGTGATGATAGTATATTATCAAAATAAAGATGAATTTGATCATGATGTACCTATTCAAACATTTTTAGGCCTTCTAAAAACTTTTGACATCATTTCCATCAGGTCTCCTAAGTAATTATGGCATTTTTAGTGCTAAAACAAGCCATTTTGAGGCATCCATACATGTTTTTAGAGGTTTGTTGGATATAAAGTATCTTAAAGACCTCATTTAGTCCCCTAAAGGTCAAATCAATGGTTTGGAATATGTTTTAATATATAAAATGTACAAAACCAACTTTTCTCCCATATCAACCTCCTTGGTAGCTCTAGGAAGGCCACCAATTTTTTCTTAGTATAGATAGGAAAGAGAGAGTCAGGTTGAAAGATCTATGTAAATGATAAATATCCTAATGACCTTAAATTTAGCATTTTTTTTTTCATATTCATTCCCCCATATTTATGAACAATTGATAAGAATGTAGGGGGTCTAAATGGTCTATTCATTGAGATATGGTCTAGGTTTTCCTCTATTTCTTCTCTTTAAGATTCAATGGGGAATAATAGTTATATTGAGGTTATTAAAGGGTAAAATTAGACTTGTTTCATGTGGATTTATTAGGTAAATCTTTACAAGAAGGTACATATGGCACAAAACCAATTTCCTATAGTACCCTTATAAATGGTCTATTTGATCAAATTTGGAGCATGATTTGAAGTTTTTAAGCAAGTCTCATAATATTCAAGGGTTAAAAATTTAATCAATAAGTCATTTCATAACTCATCAATCCAATCAAAATATCATATATCTATGTCTTGAGTACAATATCCTTTGAGATAGTTTAGGGTGACTTAGTCTCTTCAATAAAGTACAATTATAGTTAATGAGTTTCTAGTGTGTGAAAAGTACCTCAATAATGCCAAAATGATCCTAGAAGAGGTATTAAAGAGAAATAAATCTTACTTCACCTTTATGATTAATTCATAGGATGTTCAAGAGAGCATGGCTCAAGAATTCACTTGTGACCAATGACTTAAGACTTTTTCCATTAAAGCTCTTAGTGAACAGGTCATTTAAACAATGATATGTCAGTGATAAAGGGGTTGTGAATCAATGAAATAAATTTGAAAGATCAAAAGGTTGTTTATATCACCCTCTAATAATTTTTAAAGTTCCTAATGACACTCACAAGGATCAAAATACCTAAAAATTCCATGCTCAGATAAACACTTGTACTCGCCTCTTTTGAAAGAATAAGACTTAATTCACGCCTCCTCAAAGCTTGTGATTAGTGTATTTTCATGATTTGTTGATAAATGATAGTGATAATGCATAATTCCTCTCATTTTCTCCTCTACTCTTTACCTATTTATAGGTGTTAATTCATCCTTATAGGTTACATAACATGCTTTAATCATCTTGTATGTATGGAAAGTGTGAGCTTTCCCTAGTGTCTTTGAGAGACCTATTGATTATCTACCTTAGATCACACATCAAACTAAGCCTCTATGTTAAACATTGATGTTTGGAAACTCTCATTTGAGAATTGAAATCAGGTCCATGTTCTTATTCATCCTTCTTAGTGTATATTACATAAGTGAAGGACACATTTGGTGTATATTACATAAGTGAAGGACCCTTGAAAGATGGTAGTGTATATTATATATCCTAACTGATACATCAAGGGGATTTATCCCTTAAAATATAGAGATTCAATCCATTTATTAGGCCACCCACAACCTAGGATTGTCTCCATGTTACTTCAGATTATGAAGGCTTGAAACTATCTTCACAAGGGTGCAAGTTTAATAGTTAATAAGTTTTTGTACACTTTGTGGGACATCCTTCCAAAGTAATGAAAGGAATGTTGGAGTTTCTATTCTACTAATCAGCCTTTGGATGTATTCAAAACATCAATGATATATTCAGGTTCAATCAACTAGCTCTAGCATCCTAAGCATAGTTTCCAAGTAAGTGTATCTTCATTGCACTATCCTAATGATGTTTTTATGGCTCACTTTGATGGAAAATGGAAGTTTCATGTAATTTTATGAGACTTATCATTAGTATGGTAACCCTTATCATCCCTATGATGAATCATACTAGACTTTTCATGATTTATATGAGTCTAATCAACCTTACCAAGAGTCCTATCAGTTTTATGATTAGTCTTGTCTAGAATATGGTAGTAATCAGCTTTATAGTGACCTTAATAAACCTCACTATGACCCTAAATATATGCCTCATCAGCCTTATCAATACTTTTAGTTTTCATACTCACTTCGTCCTCCTCCATTTCCAATTTAAAATCATGTTTCCCATACCATGTCCTTGTTATAATTTAGGCCAAATATGCTAAAATCTAAAGGGGTGATGAGAGTATGGGATAGAGAGTTGTGATACCTTTTTACCTCATAGAGAAGATGAGGAATATAGTATATATGTTGATAGATATGTGGGCATAATTTTTAGAAGAAAATCAGTATGCCATGAATTATGAATTGCATGAAAAGAGAAGCGTGATCTAATGATGGATATATAGGTTAGTTAGATGGGGGAATCAAGAGATCCAACCCAAATCACCTTATCCATCCTTTCCTACACCTAATAAAACTTATTGTGTTCCAATTTTTATTTTAGATACACCTACCCTTTCTCAATAAAATAATCTTATACCATCTTGGAGGCCTTCTTGTGATACGATTCTTGGTTATTCCATGTCAAGTCTTGTGGATGAATCTCCTCCCATCTCTCTTCAAGAACCATCTTGTTTAACATACATCCCTCTTATTCTCCTTATCATCATGAAGTCATTTACCATTCTTAGATGTTGCTTCCAAGAGAGATAGTTCAACCTCCAAGTGAACATATGAGTTTTAAATTCCTACCTTGGAACCAAGTAGTTGTGTTCTGGGATAAATAGGAGGAGGTGAGTTATCCTAAAGAATACTTTATGCCTAATAAATCCCCATTTCCCATTCCTTAAGAACCTAAGGTTATTCCATCTTGGAGGATGGTCCAAGAAGACTTTCAAGACAAGACAAAGGTCCTAGTTGAGAAGGATGAAAAAGAAGTGGAAACTGAGATATAACCTTAACAAGATTATAATAAGATTGAGGTGGTTGTTGATAAGGATGAAATAGTCATAAGAAAATTTAACTTACTCTCTCTCCAAGAATTCCTATAAGAGTCCAACATCTCCAAGCAAACTCATGAACATATTCATTTCCCTCCCACCATCTCTCTTCTTGAAGAGGAGCCTATTGTATGAAGGATAAAATAAGAAGTTATAGCTGCAACTGAGTTTTATGGAGAATTTGAAGAAGATGTTTCAAGTATGAATGAAGAGGAAATTTTCATTAGTACTCCTATTGGTGAGATAAAATGTAATTTTACATTTAAATAATATGTAGAAGTTGTAATCAGGCGTAAAAGAGACATTGATTTGTTTCAAGAGCTCCTTTTTGGTGTGATTGAATACCATGATAAAGAGGTCATAAATGATCAATAGGATTTATTATTAAAACCTATTTATGATTTTTAAGATCTTTTTATAGTATAAATTTAGCTAAATGCTCTTGATGGTACCTCAAGTGTGAAATATAAATCTGGTCTTTATGTGGAATAACTCCATGAGATGGTACAAGCTAAAGTCATGAATGATTTTGAGATAGTTTCAAATGAGCAAGAAGTTGACCTTAAGTAGGTTGATTCTTAATCACATCATGATTGAAAATTTAACATTATTGACATCCCTATAAATACACTTGAGAATGTTGAAGATGCCAATCAATTTGATCTCATTTAGGTTGATCAAAGTGAGGAACAAAAAGATGATTGGCAATTGTAAATTGAGTCTCTGTAAGAGATTGAAGACCTTTGTAAGGATACATTGCCAATTGAAAAGCATGCTTATGATAAGTTTGATCAAGAAACACCTATTAGAGATCATGATGTAGATTGGATCAAATATTTGAAGCTATTTGAAGAGCTTGATGAACTTGTAATAATTGATAAGAAGGATAATCTTAATCAAAATGACAAAGAGACTCAAAGACAATGCTTGGATGAGGTATCACTTGATGAGGTTGAATCTAACAAGAAATATGAGAAATATCTTAAATCACAAGATGAATATGTCTTTATTGGTGACTGGTTTGATGTTGATTATTCAATTTAAAGTTTGTCAAGAGTATTGGTAACCATAAAGTAGTTGAGCTCAATGAAGAAAAAGTAAAAGAAGATTCTTGTTTCATATCCTTATTTGTCATGTGAAATAAGTGATCTAAAAAAATCTCCTTTTAATCCTATAGGAGGATTCTTTCTAGGTTATGATG
The DNA here is from genome assembly GCA_037957365.1 of Torreya grandis. NCBI lineage: Eukaryota > Viridiplantae > Streptophyta > Pinopsida > Cupressales > Taxaceae > Torreya > Torreya grandis. The sequence goes on along the minus strand of JARHVA010005191.1, from coordinate 227,443 downwards.
TAGATCATATACCAAGACTCATTCACTCTATGCCTTTGTATTACAAATCATTCTTGACAATAATTTCCTTTGTCCATTTCATTCAATGGTGCTAGGTTCACTTGTGGTTTGTATACATTATAATGCTTTTGAACTTTATTTATATGGGTTATATTACCCTTGCTTACCTCTCACCAACTCTGTTACAACTTCCCAATCGCAAGTCTTCATGTTACTCCACTTTACACACATTTTTCATTAGCCCTTGTAGCCCTTTCATAGTCATAAATGCATGGTAAAGTCCAAGGACACTCACTTATGATAATATAAATCCTAAATATTTTTTACCATGTCAAGTTATACTTTTGTATCAATTTTTCAGTCACAACACTTTTTTAAAGATCACTTTCTCTCTTTTAGGTATATTATATTAGGTCTCTTCTAGGTCTAGTGTACACTTAGACCTTGAATTCTATACTTAAAAATTTGTACACCCCTTGGAATTATGATATTAAGTTAAAAAATGTCAAAATATCTTAGATTAAAATTTTATGGGATTTTTGAATGGTTACAAATAAAATTAGAGCACAAACCCTAGTTTAGGGTTTTTAATAACATAGTCTCAGTTGAGAGGAATTAAATTTCAATTTACAACATTTGAAATCATTTCAAAAGACAAAAATAGTTTTAAAAGGTCTATATTGACCTAATGAAAATCTTCCAAGCCTTGGGTGTCATGAATAAACTCATTGTCATGCATTTACTCTACCAAATACATTTGATTATGTCTACATTTAGCATTCTATAGGTCTATTTTAGTTTTAACAAATCATATCACTTTATTGATCACTCTAAATTTTCAAATACCATCTAGTGGACTAACACATATGATCCAATATGTTCTAAAACATTCAAAACTTGAAACTTAAGACTTATCTTATCAAGAAATCATGGCATAGTCCATTTTACCAAGGTTCAACATAGAAAATAGGGTTCTTTAGCATCTTTGGCTAACGATACATAAATTACACATGACATATGGATATATGAAGATGAAAATAACGTTATATAGTCTTGATCCTCATTTTGAACCAATTTTCCAAGTCACTCCTTAATCAAAAAACTCATGCATGGCAAACAACAATCTTTACCCCAATAAACAGGGTCTATACCTATATATTTCGGATGAATATGTAAATTAATTATTAAACCATACAAACATAGCCACAAAATAAAATTTATTAACTTATCAATAAACATGCAATACCTTTATCAAGTTCATTTGGTCCTCTATCTAACTAATCATAATATGTAAACTAATCAATATGCACCAAAACAAGGTCTATGACTTAGACTTGTTACATAGAATTCATTCCTTTCTTTATGTATTCAAGTCTTGATTCAAAAATTCATATATAACCATTAATTATACTTTAAATCAAACTAAAATTCATTTATTCATTAATCAAAACACATACATTTCATGAAATCCATGACCTTCAAAATAGAGGTCCATGTAATTCTTCATACCATCAAAATAGGAGTTATCACCTTCAAATCTTCCCCTTCACACAACTTCTTAAATATCTTTCCATTCCTCTAATATGAATGGATTATTCATCTACCACACTAAAACTAACTCCAAAACTCCTAAAAAGAGGCACATAACTAAATATTGCCTTTTCCTATGTAGAGGTCTGTTTGATACATAACATACTTCTTGAATTTATATAATATGACATGTCTAAAAACCATGAAAAATATACTAAAGGACATTTCATAGAACTCTAACTATGCCAAAATCCCTATACAAGTTTAAAACACTTTTTCACATTCACAAATGCATGAAAGTCCATATATAAGGCTTACAAATTCAAATTTACTCAAATAAAGTTTTGGTGGTATATCTTCATATTCAATTTATATGCACCTATGGAATACTAAGACTCCACAAATGGACTAAATAAGAACTATATAACCTATAAGACACTTATTATACCAATCTAAGACAAAATTGAACAACTTTTGGGGTCCTTAGAGGATGCCCCTTTATCATACTACCAAGCTGAGAAAGCTTTGGCATAGGTGTTTAAATGTTGTACTTGGTATATGCTACTACTAGATTGCATTGAACCTCCTCATGGAAGTTATAAACTTTCACTTGCCTCTCATAGAGGTTCACATGTTATTAGGACCCAAATTTATGCCTCCTTTGATTCATATCCTTCAATAACATACCTACTTATGAAATCAACTTATTAAGCAAAACATAGCTACTGTCATCTCCTTCTTACTTGGTAGGTGTATACCAATTTTATTCCTCTACAAATTGATTCATCTTCTCCTTATCTCTATCATTCATCACTATTTTAATTATTCATTCCTCTTCCTTCTTCACCAATTCTCTTTGTGCTACCCATTTCACTTCATGCACCACTTCTTATTATTCTTTGCATACCTCATATGTATGTACACTTTGGATTTGTTGTTGTTAATCAACATACATCTTGACTACCCTCAATCTCTTGCATATTCATGTGTTACATTATTTCTTTCATTATCTCATCTTCTTTATTTATCACTCCTACATAGTCACCTTATGCATGGGCCTATTTTATATTTCTCATCTTATCAACATCCTCCTCTTATTTAATACTCTCCTTCAAACATTTTAATTTATCTACTCTTCCTTCTTTGGCTGCCTAATCCATACCTACATTTTCATCATAAATTAACTTAATAGACACAAAACTTTGAGCCTTCAAGGCTATCTTATAGGTTGCCTCCTTCTTGGATAATTCAACCTCTATCTTCTTCACTTGTTTGGTTTTCATCCCAAACTATCTCCTTTCCATCTTAGCTATAATCTCTTCCATTATTCTACTATCCTCTTTCACATAAACCTGATGGCCATACTTGCCTTGGATTTATTCTCTCTTAAGCATTCTCATAGGTGCTCTATCCTCTTCTTTCTTTTGATAGCTATTTTTTTCCACCTTGCATTCTTGCTTAACCTCCTTCATGCCCATCTTTGTGGACTCACAATGCTACATACCAATCATCTCAACACAACTTACTTTGGCTTCTTTGGGTGGTTTGACCAAACCCAAACTTTCCATTTCTTGACTATAATACTACCTTAACATCATAATCATGATTCTCTCATCTTTTCTATCTTATTCACCCTTTAATGGAAAAAGTACATATGTCAATCCATGCTACTTAATGGTATATGTGTTAGTTTGATTATCATGTATGGCATGCTTATCAAACTACCATGGTATACCTAACAACAAATGACACATATATATAAGAAAAATATCACATAAAACTTGATCTTTATACCTTCCTATCTAAAACTCAACCCAACTTTTCTCACTTACCAAAATCTATGTTGAACACAACTATCTACTAAGAGGGGGGTGAATCAGTAGATCAGTTAAAACTAGTTCTTTCAAAAATTTAGAGGAGATAGAAATTCACATGAATATTAAAGAATAAATGCAAAGATCACACACACACACATAAAAGCACATTACACTAGATTTATACATTGAAAAACCAAAGGCAAAAACCATGATGAGAATAGCTACTAGAATCTACTATTCTAATCTAGCCTCATAGTTAAAACACCTCACTGACAAAACCACACTTGTTACATTTAAGGACACCTATCCTTAGGAGATACCAATCCCATAACTAAGCACCAACTCAATTTTTTTGAAGGCACCAACTAATCATAACTATGGAGCTTCAACTCCAATGTACAAGATAGATTCATAAAATAATTTAGTTCTATTTCTCTATTACAAGGCTGGTATGTAACTACCAATCTCTACACATTATCTATATGCTCTTTCTTCCTCTATGGTCAATCTCTTCACATTATCTATGTGCCCTTTTCTTCTTCTCTACCATACTCTCTATCCCTTTGAATTTTACTCTGAGTCTACATAGATCTTGAATTAACACACTTTGAGTTACTCTGATATCACCTTTTATTTAACTATAGCAACAATAGTGGCAACAATAACACACAAATTTCTAATTATCACATATATGGACAAATGAGTCTAGGTTTTCACATCTACAACATGTTCACACTTCAACACCCCTTAATTGGTTCTCATTCAATGCAACATTGATATATATTCTTTCCCATGTCTCGATTCATCCATCACACTATAATGCTTAGATTTATTTACTATATTTGACAACTACTAGATTCAGGTCATAACTATGTTATTTCTTTAATCAAGGATTGATCAGTTAGATTGATCAATCTTGGGCTCTATGTAGACATTTTGAGCTAACCATTTATCTATTTGTGTCTTTAAATGAGGATTTTTCATCTTGTATTTGGTGCCATTCACGATCTATCTTGAACTATCCGATATTTTATATGCACTATTAAAATTTTTGAAATAGAACCATCAATATCATTATCCAAGATTCCTTAAGTCATTGGATATTTTAAAATATCATTTACTGGTTATTATATTAACCTTCGATCTATTTCTTTCATCTCTCTATCTCCTATATTATTAGTTCACTTTCACTCCTTTTGATTGTCTTAGACATGCTTGATATTTATATTTGCCTATATGCCTTTCAGGAGTTTGTCATGGAAGCCTTTCAACTTTTTCGAACTAGCCTTGTGTCCTCTACAATTATCCTTTAACACTTTCAAGTGTCTTTAATCTTTAATCTAACTACCCATCAAGATTTTGTAAACTATCTTTCATAGCTTTACAAGTGTCCTTCAATAACTCTACAAATGTCCTTTCTTCATTCGAACTATCCTTCGAATAAATTATTATGGGATTTTTGTCTAAGTTCCCTTTAGGACAATTTTCATGGGCTTTTTGTCTAAATGCCCTTCATGACAATTTCCATGAGATTTTTTTCTAATTACCTTTTAAGACTTTTGAATTACCCTTCATTTCTTTACTCATATCTTTTGGAATTTTTATGTAGGACACATACCATTCAAAAAATTTACAACAATCCAGATACCCTTCAGGTTTTTTAAAAAGATCCCTTTAGAAGCTTTGAATAGTCCACTTTCCCTTTGGCATTTTGAATGGTCCACTTTCCCTTCAAACTTTCTAAAAATATCCCTTCATAACTTTTGAGTGGTCTACTTGCCCTTCAAATTTTTTAAGAAGATCCCTTCAGAACTTTTGAATAGTCCACTTGCCCTTCAGACTTTTTGAAAAGATCCATTCAAAACTTTTGTTTGGGATAATTCTTCTAAAATAATTCTCTAAGACACTTTATTTGAAATAATTACAAGTGCCACTCATTTCCTTCAAAAACTTTGTTGTAGACAATTTGTCTAACAAAGACTTAGCCAATTTTCTCAAAAAAAATACCTTTAACATTTTCCCAAAAGAATTCCCTTCTTTGTTGTAGACTTTTTGTTAGAGATAATTGTCTTTACCAATATTTCCAAAATAATTCCCCTGAAAAATACAAATGTGTAAAATTGATTATGGAAACTTAGTAGGCTTTTAGCTGAGGAATAAGCTTATGCATTTATAACATTTGCTCTATTCATCCTTATGACAAAGCACTTGAATCACAAAGAATAGACACAAACTTGATTATCATAATGTGATCATTTCCTTTAGATGCTACAATATGTGCATATGTTGATAAGTTTCATCATATGTGCTTAGCCATATCTTGTTAAGATAAATATGTGAGAAAAGGCATTCAAAGTACATACACAAGTCTGTTCAACTCAATACCTTTGACATTAATGTATGATAGTACATGCTACCTTTGACATCAATGACAATTCTTCTGACCTCAATGATTATGTCCAATAGTCTAATGACCCTTTTGAACCCATGTACCTTGTACAATTCTAGATGTAGAATTCTCTTCAATATCAAATTTTGCACCATCTCTAATGAAACAATGTTATTAATACTACCACCATTAATTACCAAGTTACAAACTTTACCTATTGCTTTATACCTTCTCTTGAATAAGCTTCTCCTTTGGGCTATTTCTTTAACTTGCCTCTATTTTAAAAAGACTCTCCTCATGAGTAATTACTCATTCCTATCATGCCTTCTCTCCTCATTTTATCCTCTCTATTATTGCATACTATTATTCACATTTATTGGATACTTAACTATCATGTGTCCCCTTTATGATAATTCCAACATTTCCCCTAAAATTTATGTTTTGGTCCTTGCCTCATTATACCTTCATCTTTCCTTAATCTACCTTATACATATGGCCTAACCTAACTTTCATGGTGTTATCCCATGCTGTCTTGACCTATTGTTGTAATCACCTGTGGTCTCCCTTGAACCACTTCTTTATTTTTTTCTCTTCCATCCTTGCTTGCTAATGTACTAATTGACCTTGTTGTCCACCATTTCCTTATCTTTATCTTTCTATTATTTCTCTTTATTTTATCTCTTTGAGAACATCTTCAATATCCTCCATCCTCATACCTAATGGAGTAATCAACTAAGTTACCTAGTCTACCATACTCTTGACCAACTTATCTTCTCTGGTAGTTCTCTCCATGGCACACTATACCTGATTACCTATTCTAGAAAGCACTTCAAAACACATTGTTAATCCTTTTACATTAAACAATAATCTTTCCCTTTCTATGATGTCAAAATTATTCAAAGCATATAGCAAGACTCACTCACTCTAGGCCTTTATATCACAATTCTCACTCTTGACAATAATTTCCTTGGTCCATTTCATTCAATGGTGCTAGGTTCACTTATAGTTCTTATACATTACAATGATTTTGAACTTGATTTATAAGGTTTTCATTACCCTTTCTTACCTCTCAATCACTATGTCACAACCTCCCAATCTCAAGTCTTCACTTTAATCCACTTTGCACATACTTGTCATTAACCCTTATAGCCTTTTCATAGTCATAAATACATGGTACAATCCAAGGAAACTCACTTATGATAATAAAAATCTTAAATCTTGTTTACCCTATCAAATTATACTTGTGTATCAATGTTTAAGTCACAACTCTTTCTTTAAGACCACTTTCTCTCTTTTAGGCCTATTCTATTAGGTCTTCTCTAGGCCTAGTGCACAATCAAACCTTAAAATATGTACTTATAGAGCCATAAACCCCCTATAATTATGATATTTATTTCAATCATGTTAAAATATCTTATATTACAAGTTTATGGAATTTTTGAATGGTAACAAAGAAAATTAGAGAACAAACCCTAGTTTAGGGTTTTTAATAACATAGTCTTAGTCGAGAGGACTAAAATTTCAATTTCCAACATTTGAAATCATTTTAAAAGACTAAAATAGTTTAAAAAGGTCTATCTTGACCTAATTAAAATTTTCTAATCCTTGGGTGTCACAAATCAACTCATTGTCATGCATTTCCTCTACCAAATACGTTTGAATGTGTCTGTATTTAGCATTCTACAGGTCTATTTTAGTTTTAACAACTCATATCACATTATTGATCACTATAAATGTTAAATTACCATCTAATGGAATAAAAATACACTCTAAAATGTTATAAAACATTCATAACTTAAAATTTAAGACTTATCTTTTCAAGAAATCATGGCACAATCCATTTTACCAAGGTTTAACACAAAAAATAGGGTTCTTTAACATCTCTAGCTAACGATACATAAATTACATATGAAATATATATATATGAATATGAAAATAAAATAATACAATCTTGATCCTCATTTTTAAACAATTTCCCAAGTCACTCCTTAATAAACAAACTCATGCATGGAAAACAATATCCCAATCAATAGGGTCTGTACCTACATATTTATGATCACTATGTAACTTGATTGTTAAAACATACAAACATAGAAAAAAAAAAATTTATTAACCTCTAAATAAACATGTAATTCCTTTATCAAGTTGATTTGGTCCTCTATCTGAATAATCACAATCTATAAACTAGTCAATATGCACCAAAATAGGGTCTGTGTTTTAGACCTACAACGTAGGGTTCATTCCTTTATTTATCTCTTCAAGTCTTGATTCAAAAAATAATACATAATCCTTCATTCCACTTGAAATAAAATTCAAATTCATTTCTTCATTAATCAAAACACATACATTGCACAAAATCCATGACCTTCAAAACATAGGTCTGTGTAATTCTTCATACTATCAAAATAGCGGTTATCATCTTTAAATCTCCCCTTTCACATAGCTTGAAAATTTTATTTCCATTCCTATATTATGAATGTATTATTCATCTACCACACTAATACTAATTCCAAAACTCCTAAAAGGAGGCACATAACTAAATCTTTCCTTTTTCTTATGTAGAGGTATGTTTGATACATAACATAATTCTTGACTTTATATAATATGACATGTCTAAAAACCATGACAAATAGACTAAAGGACATTTAATAGACCTCTAACTATGCCAAAAACCATAGATAAGTTTAACACACTTTTTCACCTTCACCAATGCATGAAAGTCCTTATATAAGGCTTACAAATTTAAATTTGCTCAAAGAAGGTTTTGGCAAGAAATTTTCATATTCAAATTATATGCACCTATGGACTACCAAGACTCCATAAATGGAATAAATAAGGCCTATAGAACATATAAGAAACTAATTATACCAATCTAAAACAAAATTTAATAACTTTTGGGGTCTTTATAGAATGCCCCTATATCAAGTTATTTGTACTTAGTTTAGTTTTCTTCCAAGTACTATCCTAGCACATTAGTTTCTTGTGTTTTAATTTCAAATAAGTTATTTGTTTTAAAATTTTCCTTGTTAGGTAATTTCCCTTATTTTGTGTGTTTGAATTTATTTTATGGAGGGAAAATATGTCTTTTTTCAATTTAAGAGTATTGTAGACATGGGTTAGATTTGTCTTGGATGCCCCCTCAAAAGAGCATGTGATAAATAAGGTTAGAAACCATTTCATTGAAAAGAAAGAAATGATGGGACCTAAAGGTAAAGGTGGTGGAAAATATTTATTTGACAAAAGGCAGTTATAATCAGTGGCATAGTGATATACCCTAGTAGGGAATCTAAAAAGGATGATTTTATTAAAGGTGGTTATACTCATCAACATAGTAAGGTGAAAACAATGATTTGCCCAAAGGAAGTTATAATCATTAGTATAATTAAAAATACCCTAGTTGGTTAGATAGAGATAAGGATTTTCCTAAAGGTAACTAGAAACATTACCATAATGAAAACATGACCTAGTTGGGTAGATAGAGATAATAATTTTACCAAAGGTAGTCATAATAATTATCATAATCAAAACATGCCCCAGTAGAGTGGATAGAGATAATGATTTGCCTAAAGGAAGTTAGAATCATTAAAGTTGGTTATAATTAGTGGAACTATGGTTGGGTTATGACAAATTTGGAAAAGGGGCCTTATGTATTGAATCTGTACTCATAGACTAAGAGGAAGCCGATACATAGGAGAAATGTGAATTTGGGCAACCTATTAGGATGAAGATGCACATCCTAACTAGAAAGGATTAAAATTCATTTGTGATTTAATTACTCTATATTAGGATAATGTTTGGGCTATCAGGTGACTAAGGAGAAGTACCATGGCATCATTTATTGTAATATCAACTAAACTAAATTTTGATGTATCACATAATGGTATGCACCATGATATAAAACACCATGATAACCTAGACTTAATATGCATAAGGACTGACACTCGATCTAATAAACAAGTGAAAATAATTCACCAATGATAAAACTCATGATGATAATGTTGATGCATGAATATGGATGGACTTAATATAATGCACAAGGCATCAACCAATGAACATAGATATAATAAGTCAAGTCATAATAATAAACATAATATTAATAATAATAAATAAAATAGGGAGCATAAAAATCAAAACAAAATGATAATAAACATAAAAAACACAAATAATGGCTAATCACAATGTTGGTTCAATGAGAAAACAAATTGTTCATTTGTGTGCAATAGAGGCATTACTCTTGGCGATAGGGTGACCCCAAAGTTAGACAACAATAACATAATTATAACAATGCAAAGATAATGGCATAAGGTTTCATTGAGGCTATAGGTAAATAATGACAAACAAGATGATAAACATGGCCGCTAAGTTGTAGGAGACAATGAAATAAACATATAAAATGAGGGGGAATAGAAGAAAAGGAAGGGGGTAGCCAAACTAACTCCATATACATGAGTCAAGTGGGCATTGTCTACATAGTTTCATAGATACAAAATCCAATATAAAATTCAAGATAAATATATTTCTCCTAGGATATGGGATAGATGTCAGGATCCTACTGCCCACTAAGGGCACACTTGATTACCTTTGTATTAGCAACTAAACACGGAATTTAACCAGAATGAATAAGTAACTAGAAATATGAAACAACACAGGGTATGAGAGACAATACACAATCTTGTATTAATACTCATCCAGAAAGAAAATACAATAAATAAGATGCCACACTTCTTCTTCCACCTCTATAAGGCTTCCCACACCTCAAGGGCTCCTAGTAATTCTCAATCAAGAGTTCACTCTCTATCTTACGGTCCCAACACACAACTCAAACACAGAGTTGGTGTTCACCTCCACCAGTCAGTAACAACGCTACCAGTACACCAAGTACACAACCATACTCCAAGTAGATCCTCCCTTCTCTTGCTGCCACCTGCAAATCAATAGACCTTACTTACCATGTAGATGTCTCTACATCCTGAAGAACCCTTGTCCTTGCCTCACCAAGTCCTCATGATTCTTCAACCAGTACCCTGATGGATCTCCTAGTAGAACTTGCACAACCTACAACTCTCCCTGATCATACACACTCAGCACCCCTTTGGAACTAGGAGGAGCTACTCTTGCTCTCTCTTCAAGCACAATGGCTCTCTAGCACACTTTTACAATACAACCCATGAGTCTGTTATATAGATCTCATGCATACAATAATTAGACTTTCTTAATTACAATAATTAGACATGTAACTCAAGACTATAATTATCCTCTTAACATGCAAATAACCAGTTCATTAACAAATTGTTTGTGAACTCATAGTTCTAGAACCGCATAGGCGACTGATGTCGGTCCCTGTCTGCCTGGAGGTGACCGACGTCGACGTCGACTGATCCTGACTGATGTCGATAGCTTCTTGTCTCTCCCCTAACCAACGTCAGTTGATCTGACCGACACCGGTGTCTATGACACGCATCCTGGTGAAGCTTTTTACTCCACAACCTAACAATAGAATATAATTGATGATAATAAAATATGATTGTGTTGTATAGGAACATGAGAATGGTCTCATAAAATGGTGAGAGCATAAGAAAAGGCCAAAGGTGCAGTAAGGTGTAGACTTCAAATGAACAATGCACATGATGTGAATCATAAAATGGTAAGATCATTAGAAATGGTTTCTCACAAAATGATGAGAGTGTAAAATGAATACAAGTGGTCATTAATGTATAAAAATTGAATACATAATGCTCAAAATATAAACTTGTAAAAGGTGAGAGTGTAAGGATAAGGATAAATAAGGATGGGGAACTAAATGATAAGTGTTTACTAATGATATAACTAGGAGTACCAAAATACTTAAGGAAAATAAGTGGTTAAAAATAAAGGAAAGTGCAACCAAGCTAACCCAAGATTTTCCTTGTATCCAAGTGCTACCTACATAGTCCATGTGAACCTTAGGCTGATGTATTTCTACCAAAAATGGGAGGAAAAAGACCAAGGTGGTCTATAAATAAATTAAGCAAATAACATGGCCCATCCCAAAAAAATTGATGGATTTATATCTTGTGTGGAGATTCTAAGACAATTTTCTTGATTTTTTTGATTTTTAGGATTTTCTAGGTCTTGTACCAATGCTTTTGGAATTTTATGTGTCTCAACTCAATTAAGAAATTTGATAGACTAAATGGTCCAACTTGAAAAATTATGAGAGTATGGATTAGGATGCTCTCAAAATAGTGAGATCATGGAAAAGGGTGACTAAGCTGACCTAAAATTAAAGTGAGTGTTGCCTACATAGTCCTATTAGACCTCAAGTCACTATAGTTCTACCCTACAATGGAAGAATTTGACTATGTAGCAACAAGTTTGTGAATTAGGCAAATAGCATAGTATAACATAGGAATGTCAAGGTGATGTGGTAATGCATTTTAAAAGTGTTACTCTTAATTTTCCCATTAAAAGTTATAATTAGGAATCAAAAACATGGTGCAATGATATTGATTTTCCCAAAGGTAGTTCTATGGAGTAACACTCATAATGAACAAAATAAAAAATGAAAGATGCAACTACCAAACAACTATCATACTAATCCAAGATACTACCTCTATCTATAATATTGAATCAACTGCTAAAAATTTCATCTAAATCTCCCCATTGAATGTGGATAAAAAACCAATGGAATGGAACCAAGGTCAAAAATAGGAGGGAGGGTAAAAAACATTTGTTGATAGTAATGGTATGGTAGAAATGGTATAAGGTATGATACAAGGAAAATGTTAGTATGATTTAATGTAAATGAGCCTCATAGATAATAATTTGGGTCTATCAAGTGAAATAATGCTTGAGATGTATGATGTTCATGTGCTCATTGAGTTCATCTTTATTTGGTGTAGTGAACATATATGCTCGAGAGCCATAATTTGTGATAATGATGTAAGGGTCTACTCAATTAGACTTGAACTTGATTTTCTTCTTCTTCTCAGTTATGGTGCTATTTTGGTTCTCTTTGAGAATAAGATCACAAAGTTTCAACTCTCTATGTTTGACCCATTGGTTATATTGGACATAGAGTCATTTCTCTTATGCTTGAAATATTTTTATAGTGGACATACATTTCTTGTCTAGTAACTGAAGCTCTTGCAGGTGATCTAAGCTATAATATTCATCATCCAAGATATGTTTAAATGAGATATGTAGAGAAGGTAGTTAGACCTAAATGGGAATAATGGCATTAGTACTATACACTAAGGAATATGGAGTGGATCCTTTTAGAGTATGTTAATTTGTATGATATGCCAAGAGGGCAAGGAAGATTGGTAAGTGTCAATCATGGCCAACATGATTGATAATATTTTTTAAGGATGTTGATAATGGTCTTGTTAGATGCCTTTATTTGACCATTACCTTGGGGTAATATGTAGTGGAAAAATGTTGGGTGATGTTTTACTCAACACAAAGTGTTGTGATATCTTTGTTCTTAAATGATCCACCATTATTAGATATAATGTTGGATGGGATACCATATCGATAGATGATGTGGTTAAATATAAGTTTAGAAATATGTTTTCTAGTCATGTAAGTTAGGGGTATAGCTTTACCACACTTAGTGAAATATTTGGTAGTGGTAAGGATGTGTTTATGGCCATTAGATGAGGTAAGGTTAATCTTCCTAATGAGATTGAGACCCTATGCTGAAAGTGGCCATGGTGTAAGAATAAATTTGAGTGTTTTGGTTAGGTCGTGAATAAAATTGGCATGCCTTTGACATTTGTTACATATTTTGACATAAGCAGCTACATTTACTTCCATATTTGGCTAATAGTAACCAGTTCATATGGCTAATAGTAACCAATTAATAGGAGATTTTTGGTTAGGACATCCCCACTGGTATGGAATCCACATAATCCTTCATGAACTTCCCATAATGTTAATGTGGTTTTTACCAATGTTAAACAATGAAATAGAGTTCCATCAAAGCTTCTAAAGTAAAGGGTTTAATTAATTAAGGTATAGAGAGAGGCTTGGTGGGTAAAGGTATTTTATTGTTTACATGATAAGTCTGGTCACATGATGTGATTGCAAAGTTAATTACATAGGTATGAGTACTAGATAGAGTTGGTACCAACAATATCATAGATCATTGCAATAGTCGAAGGTTCATGATCAGGCACAAGAAGATGTTCAATGAAGAATTGATACTCTTTTGCCTTGTTCATGCTAAGGATAAAAGAGCCAATGGTGTCTATAGAATCCATTGTCTTGTTACTAGCCCTAGGTATGTGTTCAAATTTTATATGAGCAATCTACTATTTGAGAGTTTCTATGATGGCCTTGTATGGTACTAGTGTGAGGATCCTTCCTAAATAAGTTAGTAGATAATTATAAATATATGAAATAAAATAAAAAAATAAGTAATATATTAACTTGTATAAACCTTGAATGGCCCATAAAACTTAGGTGCAAGTTTGTGACACCATTTTTGTTTTAGAAATGAGTGTTTATATTGTTGCAGATGAATAAAAACCATATTTTTGGGTTCAAAGGTGCACTCAGAGTTGTGTTGATCAGCCTACTAATTCATGAAATTCTATCCTAGATGGAGATTATCCTATAGGGTGTGGATAATTTTATCATGTTGGTAGAGATTAGTGTCTACTACCTAAACTAGTAAACTACAAGGTGTATATGGGAAGAGTGGTGGGGGCACTTGACCACAAACCACTTCATAGGGAGTCATTTCAGTAAAAGTGTGGTATGAGGTATTGTACCACCATTATACAAGAGGAAACCATTTGAACCACTGATGTTGTTGCTCTATGACAAAAATAATGAAGATAGGTTTCTAGACATTTATTGATGATTTTAGTCTAGCCATCAATTTATGGATGATAGCCCAAAATCGTTTTTAATTGTGTACCAAGATTATTGAAGATTTTTTGGCAAAAATGTCTTGTGAAGGTAGAATCATGATATAAGACAATAGAGTTAGGAACACCATGGAGTCAAAATATGTGGTCAATAAATGTTTGAGTAATGGTGGAAGTAGTGTAGGGATGGGACAAAGTGCAAAAATGAGCATATTTGGAAAGGTGATCCACTATAATGAGAATCATTGATTTGCCACTAGATTTGGGAAGACCTTCAATAAAATCCATGGAAATGTCAATAAAAATATGTGTGGGAATTAGAAGAGGTTCGAGTAGACTAAGTGGGGCAACTATTTTGCCTTTAGTGCATTAGAAAGTATAACATTCAACAATAAATGTTTTGATATCCTGCATGAGGCTAGGTCAAAATAAATTATGATGAACCTACTCATATGTTTTCAAAACCTTGAATGAATAGTAGAGGGAGAAGCATGCATCTCTTGTAAAATTAAGTATTTCAACTTGGAGCTTACTAGTAACAAAAAGTAACTTTTATATTGTAATGTGTGGCCATCCCAAGTATAGTGACGTTTAGTACATGGATCAGCAAATAGTTTAATAATGAGTTGTTAGGTTGGACTGTCATTATACCACTCATTTTAAAGATCATAGAGCTTGGTGGGAATGGGAAGAGAGAGTGTATAAAGGTGAACTGGGTCTTTGAACTAGAAAGAGAGAGCATCACCCACAAAATTTTCCTTACCCTTTTTCTAATTAATTCTATAATCATGTCCCATGGGTTTAGAAACCCATTTCTACTAATCTAGGGAAGATACTCACTATTCTATAAAATATTTGAGGCTTTGATGAAAAAGTGTTGGATAATAAAATATGGGTACCATTTATGAACTGCATGGAGGATAACCATCATCTCTTTTTCATATTTGGAAAATACAAAATTATGTATAATGATGGCCTTATTGGTGAAGGAAATGGGGCAGTCTTTGAGGTGGTGGAGGTGATCCTCCCATGTGGGACTGTAGATGAGAATGTCATCAAAGAAGACCAAGATTAAATTTCATAAGAAGTGGTAAAATACTTGGTTCATCAAACTTTAGAAGGTAGAGGAGGCATTAGTAAGCCCAAATAGAATGATAATACTCAAGACAACCTTCTGCACAAATGACAACCACTATGAGTTTGGTGGAAGGTATAGGGGACATTGGTTCATCTTCATGATGTAGACATACTCAGGACAATATTCTGCACAAATGAAAACCACTATGAGTTTGGTGATACCTAAAGCGCAGGTCTAATTTGGAGAAAAATTGTACACCATAGATTTCGTCAAGGAGCTCATCGATGATGGGAATGGGAAAATTATCCTTGATCATTAGTTTGTTCAAATCTCAATAATCAATATAGATGTACCAAGATCTATCCTTCTTATGAACAAGCAAGAATGGTGAAGAATAAGAACTAGTGTTGCACCAAATGACCAAAGACTATAAGAGATTGTGGATGATCTTTTAAATATTAGTCTTTTGATGAAATGGGTACTAGTAGGGCTAAATTTTAGGAGGTGCACTACCATGAAGTTATGGGATGTGATGGTCCTAAGGCTAGTGAGGTGAAAATACTATGGGTTCCTCAAAAATTGTGGCATGTTTGACCAAAATGTTGTGTAAGTTGGAAGGTGAGTGATACTCTAGTGGTGAAGTACTCTAAATTTAAAAGAGTTGGGTAATTATGCCATGGGATCCACATATGAGAATTTTATCCATGTGGAGAGAGATGAAAATGCTGGTGGAGATAAGAATAAGGCCTTGTAGGGTGTATTTATATCGATTCTCTAAGAACTGCATCCATATATCTAAAAAATCCCAAAGGATAGGTACAAGGGTTTGTAACCATTGGGCCTCGAGAACAACATTACATCCACCAACAGATAAAGAAAATATGTAAGCCTAAAGGTTATATTTACTCACTAAAATACAAACATTATGAAACTTGACCTTGTAGGGTAATGTTCCTCTGTTAATAATCATGGCCTCAAAACTAGAATAAGGGTGGATAAAACAATCTTGTTGATGAGCTACTCAAGGGTCAATGAAGTTGTCAGTGCTGCCAGAGTCAATAAGGATGGTGAGGAGTTTCTTCTTAAAATAACCTTGGATACACATTGTTTAGGAGGAAATCAATCTTACCAAAGCATACATGGATATTTTAGGAGGGGAATCTAAGTGCATATAATCATCAACTTCATGTGCCATCTCATTATTGATATCCTCATAATCTTTGATATCTGGTAGAGAATCAACATATATCAGGTAAAATGTTTGTTCTATGTATTTTTTCCCTAGAACCCATTTATCATCATGATTATAACAAATCCCTTTTTTATGTCATGCATGCATTTCAGCTCCTGTGGGCCATTTGATGGGGGTTGTCCTAGTGTTGGGCTACTAGAAAGAGGGATTGGATGGTGCCCAATTATAATTTTGACAGTGGGAGGTGATTTTGTCTTCAATAATCTTTGTGAGACCCAAACCTACAATCATGGTGTGAGGTTGGAACATTTTGACCTCAAAGTGGATGGTCTCTTTGAGGCCACTAACAAAATAGTTCTTGAAGAATTGTATTTGATAACCCTTCGGTATGATTATCCATTTTCTCAAATTTAATTTGATAATAATGAATAGTGCTTGTTTGAAGGAGTTTGGTGAGGGCTCCCATAAAATCCTTAAACATTGAGAGACCAAACCTTCCCAAAAGTAGGGATGTAAAAGTTGTCTAATTAGGTTCATCATTTGATTTTAGACACCAATGGTACCATTTGAGTGCCTCTTGTTCCAAGTGGAAGGAAGCAATTGGGAAATTATTGATGGGATAAGTACTATTAAGGTTGAATTATTGCTCGATGTGATAAATCTAACCTATAGGATCTATACCATTAAACCTCAAAAAGTCTAGTTTAGGCCCACATGGTGTGTGTGTGGAAGGGAAAGTAATCTCAAAAGAAGACATGTATAATTTTTTGAGTAAAAGGCCATTTTGTTGATTCAATCCACACATCATATTGATTAAGTCAGTGACTTGGGTCTTCAAGGCTATGATTTTTTCCTCCATGATTTTGGTACCTTCATAGGTGGCTACTATAACTTGTTTATTTTTTTTTACAATGGATAGGAAAACTAGAATTAAAACATGATCATTAAGTGAATTTTTTTATTAGGATGAAATCTAAAGGGGAAAAGGTACTTTTACTAGTTTATTTGCATAGTCTAAGTATGATTGACGAAGGTGAGGGAAATTTTTGAAAGTGGAATGGAAAAAATAGAAAATTTATCAGAGGCAAAAAGTGTAGAAAAAGGGGATGAACACTTTAGAAAATTTTCAAGGAAAATGGACAAAAATTAAATAAGTTATGGCAAAAATTGAAAAAATGGAAATTGAGATTTATGAGAATTAGAAGTGGAATCAGGATATGGGACTCCAAGGAAGAAATGTACAGAATGGAATTTTAGATGTCTCAGTAAATTTTGAGAATAAATAAGGTTAGATATGGAGAGATATGATAAGAAACAAAAGTTTGGTGGAAGTCTAATAGTCTACTCATACTTTGTTGATACTCTTCTACAACTGATAGAATGGAGATGGGCCCCAAGTTTGAATGCCTGCCTAAAGGTTTTTAGAATTTTCTTTGGCCACCAATGTTATTTTAATGAGTAATGCTCTCCAAAAAAAATTTGTCCATAAATTAACCCCTAAACAATAGCTATTTTTTTCCTCATGGGTGGGGACTAGTCAATCAAGACAAGGTCATTGCCCTTTTTACTGGCATGTCATATCAATGGGCCATCTACTTCAAGTTTCTTATGGTACTCCCCACAATGCATTTTAGGGATTTCACACAAGCTCTTCCCATATTTATTCAAACAAGTTTTTACCCTAATCTAAAATTAAAAAAACCATAATATGACTAAGCAAAAAAATTATTAATACTCATAATTATGATGGCCTATTACCAAAATGAACCTACATATCTAGATAGTGGAACAGAGGGGTTGGAAAAATATCTTTTACCACTTTCTGATCACCAGGGTCTTGTTATGGTAAGGTGAGAGTATATGATTGGTAGTAGAAACAAATTGGCCTTGAAAAGTGATATGATACCTAATGTAAGGATCCTTCCTAAATAATTTAGTGTATAATTATAAATACACAAAATAAACTATGCAAATCAGTAATATATTAAGTCAAATAAACAAAAATGAATTACAATGGATAATTACTAATTCTATTATAACAACTATTTCTTCCCATGCATGTGGGATAATACAAATGTGCTCTAAGGATGACTTAAAAATCATATACATCCATATAAACTACTACACTAATAATGCAAATACAAAGGTTGGACATGGGATCCTAACAACTAGCTTGTCACCTTTGGTCTAAAAGTGGTCTATAACTTGATTGATGATTAACTGATAATCATCATAAATCATGGGATGTTGAATGTTCCATTGTACTACTTAATGAATCCCTACAATGAGTGCGTCATATTCAACCATGTTGTTAGTACAAAGAAAGCTGATACAGACAATTTGGGAATGAGATCCCCCTATGGTGTAATAAACAATACGCATGCCCATGATCTATGTGATATAAATGACCCATAAAAATACATCCTCTAGTGTTTCTCATCAAGATGTGTTTCCATAATGGTCATGATGGATTCATCTAGGAATTGAAAAGTGAGTAGTTTGATATCAGAAAGGGGAGCTGTAAAAAGTTGGTCTATAAGTACTTATCCCTTTTTGGACTTCTAGATGGCATACTCAATCTCAAACTCACTTAGTAACATGATCCACTTATCCATGCGGCCATGTAAAGTTATTTTGGATAGTATATACTTGATTGGATCTAATTTGGCAATAAATATGGTTTTGTTGTTAATCATGTAATGACATAGCTTCTAGGTTGTAAAGACCATAGCTAAACAAGATTTTTCTATTGGCATATAGTTGTGTTCATATGCAACTAGTGTATGACTTAGATAATACAGGGCATTTTATTTTTCATTATCATCATGCTGAGCCAAAATTGTCCCCAAGGCATTTTTGGTGGTAGATAAGTATAATAAAAGTGGCCTCCTTAGTGTTGGTGGTAACATAATAGGTGGATTGACAAGATATTCCTTGAGGTACTGAAAGGATTTCTAGCATTCTTCATCCCAAATAAATGTAAAACCTTTATTTTTTAAGTGAGTGAAAGGATGGAATTTATCAGCCAACTAAAAAATGAAGTGTCTAATAGGTTGGATTTTTCCTTAAAAACTATGGAGCTACTTCAAATTGGAAGGTGGTAGCATCTTGGTAATGGATTTTAACTTAGCAAGATCAGCTTCAATGTCCCAATGAGAGATAATGAAGCCTAAATTTTTTCCTGAAGTGACATTAAAGATGCACTTATTAGGATTTAATCAAACCTTGTACTCATGAATCCTTTTATATATCCTTCATATTATAGATGGATGATTGGCACAAGTCTTTGATTTTCCTATTATATCATCAACATAGTCTTCAATAATGTCATGCATCATATCATGAAATAGGATGGTAATAGATATTTAGTATGTGGCCCTATCATTCTTAAGGTTGAATATCATAACCTAATATCAAAACATTCCCTAAGGAATGGTGAATGTTTTCTTGTGTTGGTCTTCTAGTGTAATCTTGATTTTATTGTATTCTAAAATGCCATCCATGAGGGATTCAATTTCATTCCTAACTCTAAAGTGAACTATCATGTCGATATTTAGTAGAGGAAAGTCATCCTTGGGGTAGGTCTTATTAATGTCTCTAAAATTAGCATAAATTTTTATTCCTTCTATCATCTTACTAACAAGCATAATGTTTGAGATCCATTATTAATAGTCAATTAGTTAGATTCATCTCAATTCTAAGGGTTTTTCCAACTCTTTCTTTACTAATATAGAAATATGAGGATGTAACTTATGTATTTTCTATTTCATAGGTTTAGCTTCAGGATGTACAACAAGGTGATGTATAACTAAGGTGGGGTCCAAACCCGACATGTCTAAATAGGCCCAAGCAAAGATGATAACAAATTCCCTCTGAAGAGATGTAAAAATTTCAAATTCATCCTTAGTGAGGGACACACCTAATTTGATCCACTTTGTGTCATCTTGAGTCTTAATGTTGACTTCCATAATATCTTATACTAAGAGAGTTAAGCCATTCTAAAAATTGGCTGGCAAGAATGTGAATTAGACTTTAACGACAAAGTCCTCTGGTTGGAGTGGTTATTTAAGCTCTCATAAACAAGATGAATCTAAATCTCCTAATGGTAATGATGGCCATGTTACAAATATTATAGGAAATTATCTAGTAATTCAATCAATGGCATGTTGTTTTACCAAAATAAACTTAAAACCAAAAACAATTTCATCATTAGTGGTCTCCTAAGCTTCATTTGAGGAAAGGTGAACACCCCCATCTAATGGTGCCTGAAATAGGTTTTTACCAAAATACTATCCTTTCTATTTATTTTTACCCTACTCCAAAAGTGCCTCAAAAATGTTTTCACTTTGGGACCTTAATTTTTTATTTTATTATTTTTGGCTAAGGGTGTTCATTTGCTTTCCAAAATAGGCTATAATATCTATCTTGATAAATAACCCTTGATTTTGGTCTCCCAATATAATATTGTCTCTTAGTCCTACAATATCACAAAATGCCTCAACATTCTTAATCTCATCTACATGCACTTTGGATTCTTATTGGTCTTAATTTATAAGTTGAGGATGATAAAGGGGAAGTGTGGAATGTCAAATTATAGGGGTAATAGTAAAAATGATATGTGGGTTAAACATGTTGGTACAAATAAGGTCTTTGTAAATGCTATGATCGGACTATACTTTGTTGTCAGCATCATCATCACTAGTTATTAGTATTGGAACACAAATAAGATACATGGGGTCACCCCTAGGTAGTTTAAATATGAGACACAAGTTCCTTTATACCTAGTCATAGAAATAGGTTCAAGAGTATCCTTATAATTTGTCTTGAGGCCTCCTCTTTCATAGGATTGGTTATCCATGATCTTATTAGGGATGGGATACTTTGGGTTTTGGTAGCAACTAGCCAATGTATCATTATACAACTAGGAATCATTATTAGCTAGTGGGTCCTCTTCTTGACAAGTGGTTAATGTGAAAATAAGAGGTGCTTGGTTATGAAGCTTGCCTTTGCCCTTTTGAAACTTGAGATTCTATGGAAGCTTGAATGTATGGGATGTGTGATGGGTCAAATACTTTCTTAGACTATTGTCTAAAATGGTAAAATTATTAGACATTTCAAGAGGAGGCATATGCGTAGATGAGGCAAGGCTATCTAGGTTTATGTAATTATCCTATGGTAATTTGACAAGTATTTATTTATCTTTGTCCTTTTTGGGAATTGGATCTAGGCCAATGCAGTAGTTTTAACTTTCATATTCTACCCCTAAATGCTTGGAGTGTTCATATGGATGTAGATCACCATGGATAGTGACCCCCATCCTTGAGTGAGAAAATTTAAGACACTGCTACAATGTCTAAGGTATTGTATGAATCTTATGTATCCATGGCCTACCCAAGGGTAAATTATATGATAGTTATAGATTCAACATATGGAAAAGTATATCATGGGTCAAGGTCCCAATGATCAATGAAAATCTTATAGCTCCTAATGATTCCCCTTATTCATTATCATGGGATTTGATAATGATAGTTTATGACTATAGATTGACTACTATATATCCCATATGCTTGATAAGCTTTAGAGACACAATATTCAAGATTGATCCATTATTTATGAATACACATTTGAATTTGTTCTACATGATGACAACTTCAATGTATAATGGACAGTTATGGAGAGGGTCAAGGGACAACATATCACTTTGGTCAAAGGCCAATTATTATCCTGGGGATAGGTACCGAACCAAAGATTGGAATTTATCTAGGTTTATGTCATTTCAAACTTGGGATTGGCCTATGATTTCTATTAGGATATTTTTGTGGATAGTAGACATATGAAATAAATATAAGATGGAAATTTGTGTAAGTTTATTATTAAGTTATTCCATAATATCATATGTATTTTTCTTAATAGTGGTAAATGGCTTACTCCCAGCTAGCATAGTAGGCTTGATAAGGTCATTGGTAGGAGGTTGTGGGCCTAGTATGAGTATCTTAGATTTTCAAGTTGTGATTGCACAATCTAGATTAGATACATGACAATTGTAACTTGATGATGATGATGGAGATGAGCTAGATAAGATACGTTTCGATTGTCAGTACACTTAGTTGTGGTCATGGTGTAATGATGAGTTATTGGTATAAAGTCATGAGATAGTAATCCTTGATTATTATTGTGATTAGATATGGTCCCAAGTGAAGGAAGGATTACCAACATAGGTAGGTTGATTGGAATTATTAGGTAATGGTCCTAGTTTTTTGGCATTGGGTCTAGGATTAATGGTAATATTAGAAATGTGACCTCTCGTAATATGACCTACAACTTTATTATAGTCATGTGTATCTGCATGATAAGTCTATTAAGTTATTGGGGTCATTTTGTCCTTGGTTCTTCCCATTCTATTGATGTTTTTGTTGGTGCTAATTTTGTTGTTGTTTTTTTTGTTGTTGTTGATATTGTTGTTCTTGTGCTCTTCATTGTTACTATTTTTGATTTTTAGTGTTATTATTATGCTCTAAAAAAGGGTTTTGGTAGATACCCAGATTCTAATAGGACATGGATGCTCTATTATCCAATGTAATCTCCCCTTTTTCCAACATATTTTCAATTAGGTGCTTCAAATACACACAAGGACATATGGAATATACATAAAATCAATGGTATTCATATAAATCATGTTCTTATACCACTCTAAATATGGTATGCCCTCAGGATATGCTTTGAGATCAACCAACTAATCATGTTGGTCATAGCTAGCTTGAAAAACATTACTTCCGTTGGCTCACCAAGGTCACTAAAGACTATAGGAGTGGGTTTTATTCTTAGAGGAAGGATTTTAAAAGGTGGTGGTTTCTATGTTTGATGAGTTGGTCTAGGTTGTTGCATAGGCTGAACTTATTGATTAGGCTATGAATTAGGAACAAGCTTCATTTATGGCATAGGTTGAATATATGATGTTTGTACCATTTGAACATGATGTGACTTAGTTAACCATTAATAATATAATTCTTTTTGAGGTTGTATTCTTTAGACTTTTCATAATTACTAGCTTAAGTTGGTGTAGATGGTTGCACTTGGACTTCATTAGGGTTTTAACTTGGGCTTGTACCTTGGTTTTGGTTCTAATTATAATTTTGGGAGGTTAATTTGATAATCCCTTTTTTAATAAGGGTTTTTTAAATTTGTAAGACATTATCAACAATCTATTTGAATGTATACACACACTAAAGATCTAGATCCATTGTGAAAATATTTAGTAAACATAAGATCCATTTTTTGTCTGATAAGTTATGGGTGAGGTAACTAAAAGGAGCTCTCCATATCTATAGGTAGATAGCAATGATTTCACCAAATTTATGCTTGGCCTGAGTTAAATCTACTAATTAAAATTCATGCTGAAGATTATAGGAGAAGTACTACACAAACATTCCTAAAAGATCATCGAAATCATATACTAGTTTTTTTGACAACTTGAGGAACTACTCCAAAGCCTATCCATATATACTTATAGGAAACAAAAGGAGTAGATAAATGTCACTATAAAGCACTAGTTGGTAAGCAAAAAAAACTCTGTCAAATGGGATTTAGGGTCTTCTTTACCATTTTACTTTTCAAATTTTAGTGGTTCATAACCTAGAGGAAATGGTATCTAAAGATACTCCATGTTGAATGGGTATAAACACACATCAACTAGCTTGACTTTCTTGATCTACCTTCTTAATTGAATGGTGGTAATTACATCCTTTATTTGTTGTAGTTCTTGGGTTAAGAAACTAGATGGTACATTTAGAGGAGGTGGTGGTTGGTTAGTCAAAGGTTGATTACCTTGAATAGGGTATAATTGAGGTATGTTTTTTTGTCAAAATCTTGGTTTGATGGGTGAACTGACAAGGAATATACATCTAAAAATTGGGATGTAGTTTTTGAAATTATGCACATTATTGATAGATATTTTGGTTCAAGTTTGGTATATGGCCTTGGATTTGAGGGAATTATTGATAATATGGAAGGATATGGATTTAAGAACTATATTTTTCCTATTGAGGTTGAGTAAGGACTTGCTATTGACTAGTCAAACTTAACTGAATAAAGGGAACTTATTATGGACTAAGACCCTCTCTTTAGATCTATGGCATGTGATTAATAAAAGGAAATTGCTTCCTAATTGGTACTTGTTAGACCATGGTACCTCTTTTTTGTGAAAAAACTTATTGTAAACTAGATGCATGTTTGATTTTTGACATTTAACTTTAACCAATATAAATATGATGTTGATTAGACAACATTTTTTAATTATAAAGGTTTATTGGCCTATGACTGTTGAGGTACGTTTGTCACTACTCATTGAGGTGGAACATTTATTTCCACTTGTTGATGTGGTGTAGTATTATACCTCTACTACATTAGTAAATCAGGCTATGCCTATTATCATGGAATATTATTTGCCACCTATTGATGTGGGATAACATTTGTCACTTATTGTTGAGGTAAAGTATTGGCTGGTGCTTTGTTACTTACTCCTTATGGTTACATAATTAAAGAAGTAGTTGGATAAGGATTAGAAGTAACCTATTATGATTAGGAATTGGGAATTCCTTCCCCCTACTACTGTGAACCATTTGTGGTATTAACTAAAGGAACTTATTGTTGTAGAATATTGGTTTGTGCATTTAAACCACTTTGTATTGGAGTGGAAGACACGTGTGTGTTATCCACCATATTTGGCACATTTTTATATGTAGAGGAAATAATAACATCTTTAATAAGTTGGACATTGATCATGTCCCCTACTGATGTACTTTGGGAAAATGGGTCTACACCTTGATTAACTTGAGTTATCAAATCAATTAACACTCCTGTTGAAGGATTTAACTCTATGAGTGGATCATTCAACATGGCCATGACAATAAAATTACATTATTGGTTCATATATGTATCATATTATTTTTTCATTTATGTGAATTGGTCCTCCATGGGTCCCTTTAGTTAGCCATCGGTTATTGAATAAGACCAAGTCTAACCATACTACATAACCATGTCATCAATGTATGACCCTTACCTATTTGATCATTACTTGTTTGAAAATAAGGATGATATTTTAGTTAGAGCCATGGAGGTAGGGGCCAATTTTACATCATACTTACCTCATGAAAACCTACCAAATCTAGTCAGAGTGCCTCTAAACATTCCTTATACCCAAACTCTATTTGTTACCCTCAAGCACTCATGTTGATGTTATATCAAGACCCAAATATGATTTCAAGAGGAAATTTCCCCATGGAGGACCACTTTGTGAAATTTAAAAAATCATATCAAAATTATCTAAACCTATCATATAATTTTAATGTCATGGATATATTGAATGCTCCCCTCATATAGTTAAATCCTTTAACAAGAGTGTTAATTGATTTGACAAGTCAAGCTATTTTGGGTGTAGACCCATTTACCTAAAGTACTTCAATAAGTGGCATGATTAATTTCCCATTTATTTAATATATTACTATGTCTTATATGCATAAAAATGATTCAAATATCATGGATAACACATAAGTGTCTTCCAATCGAGGCCAAGGTCAAATTAATACACCCACAAATAAGCCCCAAAAATAAATGCCTCTAGTCAATACCACAAGTGGTTCACAATAGTAGGGGTAAGAATTACTACTTCCTAACCATAATATATTAATTCTACTCCTTAACCGACTACTTATTCAAGCATGCAATGATAAGGAGTAAGTAAACAAGAATTGACTAATGCTTTGCCTCAAAAACAAGTGATGTATGCTATCCCACATTAACATGTGGTAAAAAATATTCCATAATAATAGGCACATTATAATTTTCCAGTATAGTCAAGGAATAACACTATTCCACCACAATCATGGGAAAAAAATGTTCCACCTTAATGGGTAGTGAAAAATGTACCTCAATAGTCATAGACTAAAGTTCCTTTATAATAACACACATTTTATAATGAAAAATATATATCTATTGGTCAAATATAAATTCCAAACACACAAAAAGCATATAGTTCACAATAGGTGTTTTCACAATAAATAAATAAATACCAATTTTGAATAAGTACCCATTAGGAAACCATTACCTTTTATTTATCAAGTGTCACAGATCCAAAGGTAGGGCCTTGGTCAACAACAAGTTCCCCTTATTCAGCTAGGTTTGACTCATTAGTAGTAAGTCTCTACTCAACATAAATAGGCATAGTATGTTTCACAAAGCCATATCCTTCCATCACAACCCCAATTCCCTTAGACCCAAGGAAATATATAGAATCTGAACTAGAATGTATACCAATAATATATGTAATTTAAATAACCACATCCCAATCTATTGATGCATATTCCTAGTTGATTCACCTATCAAATAAACATTCCAAAACATTCTATACCTCCTTTATATCCTAGTGAAGGTAATCCACCTTTAACCTCCCAACCACTACCTAAAAAAATATACCATCCAATTTATTAGCCCAAGAACTAACACAAATTAAAGATGCAATTTCCTCCATTCAAATTGGGAAACAGACAAATAAATTTAAGTTAGATGACATGTGTTTATACCCTTTTAACATGGAGTATTTTTAGATACCATTTCCTCCAGTTTATGAACCACCAAAATTTGATAAGTACAAGGTCAAAGGAGACCCTAAAGCACATCTAATAGAGTTCATTATTGTTTTTTAGCCAATGGCTTATAGTGACATTTACCTACTCCTTTTATTTCCTCAAAGTCTAGCTAGACATGATTTGAAGTGGTTTCTAAATTTAATGAAAATTTTAATATCTAATTTTCATGGTCTCTTAGATAAGTTTGTGTAACATTTCTATTATAATATCAAACATGAGATTTCATTAGTAGATTTGGCCTAGGCCATGTCAAAAGTTGGTGATAGATTCACAAGCTATTTGTATAAATGGAGAGAGTTGGTTAGTAATTTAACCCAAAACTTACCAGATAGATAATTAGCCATTGTGTTTACCAAAAATTTATACAACACAATATCTTACCATTTGGAGCTTCAATGTGTGCACACATTCAAAGAAATTATTAAGAAAGGATTACAGATTGAAAAGGACCTTACTAACAATGGGATTATCAAATTAACCTCCTAAAATTAGAATCACAACCAAAACTAAAATACAAGCCCAAGTCAAAGCCCTAACTAAGTCCAAGCACAAGTGAAATCATCAACACCAACTCAAACTAGTAACTATGAAAAATCCAAATTATATAATCACAACAAGAACATTATTGGTAATGGAGTAACTAAGTCATACCATAACCAAATGGTGCAAACACCATCTACTCAACTTCTATCACAAATGTAGCTTGTTGCACATCAATAACCTAGCCAATAAGCATAACTTATGCCTAAACTTAGACCAGCTCCCTAAAGGGAATAACAACCACCTTTGAAAACTCCTCCTATAAGAATTCCCACTCCTATAGTCTTTAATGATCTTGGTGAACCCATTGAATTAGTATTTCACAAGCTATCCATGACCAATATGATTAGTTGGCCATTTAAAAAAATATATCTTGAGGGTATACTAGTTCCAGATTGGTATAGAGAGCATGAGTTCTATGAATACCATCATGTTTAGGGACATTCCATAAAACATCAATAAGACCAAAATGAATACTCATTTAAAATTTACATCTACATTAATAAGACCAAAATGAATAACTCTATCAAGGCATATGTCCAAGACACCAGAGCCAAATAAATCAAATTAAAACCTTAACTTTATAAATTATATTATTTAAGATCTAAAATTTTAAATTATATTATAAAACTTAGCATTATTAATCATACATAATGATAACACCACCTGCTATACAAAAACCCATATAGACCATTAACCCATTTTTACTTAGTCTAATAACACTAGGGACTTACCATAACAACATTGACTTAATACTTCACTATCTAGTAATGCACTTCTATCTTCTAATAACATCATCTTATTTCCATCAAACTCTTTAGCCAAAGTATCAAAAAATATCCCCACAACATCATCCTCTACATATTTAGTAACTAGTGGTACCACCTAGCCACCTGACTCC
Source organism: Torreya grandis (assembly GCA_037957365.1). NCBI lineage: Eukaryota > Viridiplantae > Streptophyta > Pinopsida > Cupressales > Taxaceae > Torreya > Torreya grandis. The sequence goes on along the minus strand of JARHVA010005191.1, from coordinate 198,498 downwards.
ATCAAACCCACCCTATCCATCAAAGCCTTTTTCCTCTTCTCATTTCCCACCTACCTTAAGAATAGGAACAATACTGTATAGAGACCCTTGGATAGAAATTTCCCCACAAAAATGCTCTTAAGTGACCTACATGTTTCCCTCCATGCCTTCAACTTTGGAAAATGAGATTTGATTTTAGCTAAATCTAAGAGAAGCAAATGATGCTCACTCTTTGATATCAAGTGAAAAGAACACATCCAATCCAATTCTTCTTCTAGATTTAACAAAGTAATGTATCTAGCCTCTAAATCCCGAAAAAAGATAGTGGAATGAAACCAAGACCATTTTTTCCTAAGAAATGTAGATCTTTAAATAGACCTAACTAAACCTTCTCCAACTCTAATAATAAATTCACCCTATACTCTAGAAGAATGAAGAATTACACCATTTATTCCATGAGTAATTTATTTTAAACTAACATTAGAAAGTTACTTGTAAACAATTCTACCAATTCAAAATTCACTTTCATGCTCAAAATTTGGTTAATGTTTTCCTCCCCCATAACCCCCTTGATCACTTACACTATATTTGGAGATGGAACTCAAAAAACATGATTTAGATGAAACATTGACACCTTTTTTTTAAACCCCATCTCACTCTTCACACTATTTCCTAAAACCAACAACCAAGTTAACATTTCCATCAACAACTACTCTATCACCAAACACCTTCAAAATTCAACCTAGGCACTAAAACCAAAAAGACTTAAACTATCTGAGTCACCCCAAACAATGTCACCACCCCTATGCCCTAATAGTACCTAAATGCATTACACTTACATTTACAACACTAAAAAAATGACTTATTCATTATTCAACCTTCCAAATCCTTACATGTGTCTAAACTAATGAAACTCACATCATATCAATATACACAATCTCAGTGCACTCATTCCACCTTTTTTTGGTACATGGAAATTGTAATCTATAATAAATAAAAAAATTGAACCCTAGGATCAATTAAAACTACCCCAATATCTTAACCTTATTTTAGGTCAGACTCCATCAACATATAGAGTTCTAAATTTAGTGCCTAGGTTGAGGTAAAAAATTTCAATGGGTATTTTTTTAGTTTTTAATGTAAACACACTGATGTCTATAGCTAATATGTCAAAATTATCATTATTTTGGTGATGCTTAGTGATTACATACTTTATCTTTAGATCTTTTTCAATTAAAATTTGGTTTGGTACACCCTTCCATGATATCCATATGTAATATAAATATGTGGCTACATATCCATTTAAATCTCGATACCAATCTCTAACTAACACCATTTTAAAATCCTTAGGAATCTCCACTACTTTAAAATATATGCATTTCTAACTTTGGGATATGCAACCAATTATGTGTGGAAATTAGTCAATTTTGCTATCATATTTATAATCGATATATCTAATTGAACAACTTTTGTAGTGGGTTTCATAGGGTTAAGCCCTAATTTTTTATAAATAGTATGTGGCCTAATGTTAAAAAAGGATCATGTTTATACCAAATAATTATCTATGTATTTTTCAAAGATTCTAACTACAAGTAGAAATGTGGGAGTTTCAATCTTTTATTTGTATGTGACCACATTGATATGGATTTCCTTAGTATTTATTTTGTTAGATAGATATTTTAAGAGTAGATCTATTTGTTTGAATAACTGAGATAGTTCGTGAAGTGTGATGTTAGCCTTGGTTTTATTCATGTCTTGTACTATATTGTATTTATATGAGTTAAAAGTATTAATTTGTGTTTGATTGCATTAGTTGGTAATTCTATTTAATTTTAGAGGTGGTGTGTCTTTATTTATAAGGGGAATGGATGTAGTGTTGGTTATTTAATTTTACTTATAAAATCATACCCTTTTTATTTAAATTGTTGAAAAGCATGAAATTCATCTACCTTGTCTCTGATTTCATTGTCATCCTTGGAAGGAAATTCATAAGTTTCAAACATAAGAGTGGGGGAAGCATTTTATGATCCATTAACCTAGGGGCTATCTTATTCTATTTTTGAAACTTCATAATTTTCCATTTCCTTCATGATAATTTCAAAAGTATTAAAAAAATATGGACAATCCAATTCTCCATGGGAAGAAGTATGAAGGACTTGAAAACAATAGGATAACACTATTCCTAAATAAATTATGGCAAGGGTTGGACTTGAATAACTAGCCTTAGATTTATATCCTAATCTATGTTGGTTATTATTTGAGTTATTGTTCTACCAACTATGGTTTATGTTTTTTTAGAAAAAACATTTTTGCCTATTATCTATGTTTGTATACAATTAACCCTTCTCTAAAGGATATTAAAATCATTACCCAGTTTCTATATCATTTAGACAAAATCTTCCAACTTAATTGAATGTGTATTATATGTTGGGGTCATAACCTATGTATATTGTGTTTTTGAAACTAACGATAATGCATATGCTATTATTTGGTTAGGTAGATTCCCAATGACTTGTGGTGTTATTAGAATTATTATTGTCCCTATAGTTTAGATAATTTTTGGAATTAATCTTCAAGACATTATTTGTATTATATTAAGATCTTTAGTGTAGGTCTCCACCAAGCTAGTTTCAAAATATATTCTTAAAAATATAGAAGTTATAATGCATATAAATACATATGGAGTCCATGGGAACAAGGAAGATATGACTATACATACATTGGAATCTTTCATTTAAATCCCTCGTGGTCTCATTGATATCATTTCTAATCATGGAGAAATAGTTGAATTTAACACTAGGATAAAATGATTCTCCAAATTGTATTATAAAATCTTGTTCAAATAGTAACCAATGGGTAATATATCCTAGTGTTAAATTCATAAACTAGTCATAAATGGGCCCTTATAAAGTGAAATGTAAGAGGCTATAGGAAACCTATTCCACTAAAAATCAAGGAGTCTCAAAGAGACCTTGAAATTCACTATATGTTCTATAATCTTTTGCCCATCATTAGAGAATTTAGAAAGGTCATTCTCAAGGTTTTGAGGTAGGTCATGTGTGACTATAATACCATTTAGGGCATGTGTTATAGACTATTTTTTAGAAAGTGTATGTTCATATTATTCATATCTTGTTTAGAATGAGAATGTGTCCATTCTACACAAGATTGTAATACTATCCACTTCATATTTTAGTATGCTATATAAAATGGGACCAAATGTTAAACTTCTTATTAATGTCTTGTGTAAAAATAGTTATAATCCCATTCTAAACAAGATATAAAATATCATATCCATTTAATTACAATTCATTGTTAAGACCAAATATAGTAATACAAACTTAAAATAAATAGACACATGTCCAATACTCCACTAAAGAATCTCTTTAACAAACAACTAGTTCTTTGATGACATGGTACCGTAACAAGGTTATGTGGTATAGTATTATGTCCAATAACCCACTTAATAATCCTCATAAACTTATGTTATAGAATATTAGATATAAAGTGGATGTTCATATTATTTTAATCTTGTTTAGAATGGGCATGTGCCCATTCTACATAAGATTGGAATACTATCCACTTCATCCATTTAGTATGTTGTGTAGAATGGCATCAATTGATAAAATTATTATTAATGTATTTTATAAAAACATGCACAAGCCCATTCTGAACAAGATATAAATTATCATCTCCATTTGATTATAATTCATTTTTAAGACTAAATACAATAATAGAAACTTAATATCAATAGACACATGTCATCCTCATGCATATAAATTTCATATGTAATTCCCCATAAGATATAATACAAATGACATATGTAGCTATCTGATCTCATGGTACCATCATAAGGTTCCACAATATACTATTATGTCCAGTATTCCATTGAAGAATCCCCCAAACTTGTGTTATAGAATATTAGTTAGAAAGTGTATGTTCATATTGTTCTTATCTTGTTCAGAATGGACATGTCCCCATTCTACATAAGATTTAAATACTATCCACTTCTTCTTTTTATTATGTTGTGTAAAATGGGATCAATTGATAAAATTATTATTAATATCTTGTGTAAAAGTAGGCCTAACCCATTATAAACAAGATATAAAATATCATCTTCATTTAATTACAATTCATTTTAAATACCAAATATAATAATTAAAACTTAATGTTAGTATACATATGTCATCCTTGTGCATATACATTTAAGGTCTAATTCTTCATGGGATGTTTTTAGGCATAATCGATTATACTAAGAATGGCATATGTAGTTGTCTAATGCCATAGTACCATTGTAAGGTTCTGTGATAGACTATTATGTTCAGTACTCCACTGAATAATCCACCTAAGCTTGTGTTACAAAATATTGGCTATAAATTGGATGTTCATATTATTCTATTCTTTTTCACAATGGGCATTGCCCATTCTATACAATATTGGAATACTATCCACTTCATCCTTTTAATATGTTGTGTAGAATGGGATCAATTAATAAAATTCTTATTAAAGTCTTGTGTAAAAGTAGACACAATATCATTCTAAATGACATATAAAATATCATATCCATTTTAAAATTTATTTTTAAGACCAAATATATTAATATAAACTTAATATCAAAAGACACATGCCATCTTTGCGCTTATACATTTCAAGTCTAATTCTTTGTGGGATAATTTAATAACCCAATACTTGTATCTTTTTTGGAAAGGGTGCATTCCTATTTTACACAATATATAAATATTAGATTCTTAATTAGTAATTATCTTAAAATAATATTAATATATTATTATAATGGGGCATAACATATTCACTTCTTACTCTATGCTCATAATATGATTAATATATGATTATGTCCAAAGGGCATACTAGAATCTTATTAATATTAGTCTTAATTTAATAATGTGGGGCGATGGGCACATGCCCATTACATGGATGAAAAGCCCGTTGATTTTTAATTAATAATATTCATAATATATTACAAGACCTATATTATAGGTAATTATGCTAATTGTAAATAGGTTTAAAAGAATTTATTGAATTAAGAATCAAATATTCTTATCTTGTGTAGAATATAGGCCTCTACTTATTAATGAATTATACTTTTGGGAGAAATAAATATCAACCACTCATTATAAGCCAATAGTGCACATTTAAAGAGGAATAACTTCTATTGTTAAAAACAAATCTTTTTACAATAACTATTTTTCATAAAAAATACTTTTGCATATAAACAAGAATCGAAAGTTGATACAAATTAAAATTATCACAAGGAGATATTACATGATTTTTAATAAAAATGATTTTAAAATTTTATATTCATTTTTTAGCGGAGGAAAAAATCATTATAAAGTAGAAAAGGGGTTACTTTCTGATGGTTGTGTTCATGTGGTATGATAATTGTATACATACATAGTGAATGCGGTGGATATTATAAAAGGAATTTTTAGCATCCAATATTAACTTTTTTAACATGAAAAATACATCTATAGATGTATATGAAGTTGGAAGTAAGGAAGGGATCAACAAGATGATTACTCAAGGACTCAGTTTGTGATTATTATTTTTATGAAAAACAACATTTTTAAATAGCTTAGTAAGACTACACAAGGATATTACAAGGAGTTTCCAGACATGTATTTATCATGTTTATTTTTTTATTTCAATGTAGTTACCGGTTTAAATTCTAAAAAGGAATACACTGTTTAAGTGAGTCTAATTGTAATTTACATTTGAATTTAAAAATCAAATGTCATTTACATGTTGTAGATATAAGAAATTTTTTAATAATGAGTTAAAACTTAGAAGTAGATGTTTTAGTTTTTACTCTCTGAGTGAATAAAACTTGATGTTGTATTTCTTCTTCTTTTTACCACTTGAAGAAAAAAAATTATGTTATATGTCTTCCTATATGTGTCATTTCACTATTATATTACTCCTATATTATTTAGTGTGGTTTCATTTGACTCTCAGATGGATCCTAGTGTCCCTGAAACATAACTATTTATGTCTCTCTATATTGATAATAGGCTTCATGATGGTTGTTGATATCCCTAAAACCTGACTAACTCTATCTATCTTTAATGTTGATAGGCTCTAAGATGAATGTTGGTATCCCTAAAAATTGACTCTCTCTATCTTTCTTTACTATTGATAGGCTCCAAGATGGTTTTTGGTATGCCTAAAACCATACTAGCTTTATCTATCTATAGTGTTGATCAAATCCCAAATAGATGTTGGTATCCCTAAAACATGACTATATCTATTTATATATAGTGTCGATGCTAGTATCTTATCATTTGACTCTTTTTTTTGTCTATCATATGGTTTATTTGCTTGTATGAGAATAAGATAAGTAAACTTGATTCATTCAATACTCAAACATTTATAATGCATCCAAATATGAATAAATGTCACCTAACATCTGAGCATGGTAATTTAAAATTTTAAAAAATACATGTAATAATTACTGCACTTATTTTCAATTTTGAAAAACACCCTACCATAAAATTTTAAGATACATCTCAATTTGACAATTTTTAAGCTTGTGAAATTTATCATGGTATGTGTTCAATTTTCACTCTAATTGTCATTGGAGGACTTATCAATATGACATTATTTTAAAATTATATTTATTTGAGATGTATAAATTATTTGAATATCTTGCGTAGTACTTGCATACACCCAAAATCACTCACTTCATTATAGTCGACACTAATTCTGCTTAACCTATTCATCCTACTAATTAATCCCCCATTTCTATTCATTTATTTAATAACCCCCTTCAATAATCTTTCATTCACTATCCTTAGTATAATCCCATTCATTCATTAATTCTTCTAAATCTCCCATTATCCTAATCTAATCCTAGTTATCTATTATATGGGAATTAAAAAAATTCATAACCCCACCTACCCACCTACTAACCTACTCCCTAGGTATTCCTACATCCATATGTCTCTAATCCTCACCTAATACCATATCTAAACCCACCTAAACCTTCATTATCCCTAAGCTAATGGAGAAGTCTCTAGAATTGGAACATCTCCTCCAAGTATCTAGAAGTCTCTGAACTAGAGACTTATAAAGAATTTAATATTCCTTAAATAATACATAGACATTGAACTCATCGCACTAAATTTGAGTTACAACCCTTGATCTTCCCTCCTAAATATATATAAATAACCCTCCATCCTCCATTGGAGCCAATCTCATCAAGCCATAATAAATTCATGTCCACTTATCCATTGAATCCTTCATGAATAATTCAACATCAAACAACATCCTAATGTCAATCTGAGTCAAGGTAATCCATCAATCTCAATATCCTTATCTTCTTTTTTTATCATGGCTTGAAGCATTTAGGATTTAGGTGTAGGATTGAATTATCATTTCATCCAATTGCACTTGATTCTTATGGCTTTAGGCTTTACCTAGTAGTTGGTATTTGGATTGATTGAATTTCATAGATTTAATCCTTGAGCTCAAATTTCACTTACATTTTGGTGACCATAGTGGGATCACCTTGCTCCCATTTAATCAATTTTTCATGTTAGTGTTGATTTGACTAGCTTAAAGGTCTAAATGGGTGAATAAAGTCTTGAAATTTTGAAATTTTATATGCACAGGTTGCAGTCATGATATTTCTCTAATAGTCATGAGATTACCTAAGGAAGTCATGGTATTTCCCTTGCAATTCATGACTTTGCTTTGATTACTAGGCTTAACTACTAACTATTTGTCTTAACCATGTAGGTTTCTACCCTTTGAAAATCTTATGACTCACAAATAATGATATTTTTAGGTGAGGCATGATATTGTTTAACCCAATCATGATATTGTAAACCATTAATATTTTTGTGTTATAGGTTATTTTTTTACAATCCCATGACTTAACCATTCATGAATTTACCCTAATAGTCATGGGTTTGGGCCCATGAATAGCGATATTGCAATATTCCATAAAACCATCAATTTTTTACTATTGTAGGACCTATTTTGAGATTCTATGATTCCTAGAGAGGATTTTTGACATCATACAATCTTTCATATAAAATTTTTTAGGGTCTTCTTGCTTTTAATTTATATCTATTAGCTAACCCTAGTTTTGTATCAAGCTCTTCTTGTCTTTGGATGGTTGCTATGTGATCCTTTTGAAGGGTTATGGTAGGGAAAGAGGATAAGGTAGGGATAATTATCTGAAAACTAGACATCACCTATAAACCCTTTTCCCCATTTGTAATAAAAATAGAAGTCACAAAATCTTCATAATCATGATATTTCTTGGATGAATCACAGTATTGTAATTCTAGTAGTAGTATTGTAGTTTGTTCCATTTTGATTCTTATTCTTTTTTCTAGTTATCATTTTTGGATCTCATAAGTCAAGCTCAAGGTTAAATTTATACCATGTTCACATTTTTGGGATTATTTTATTTAACCATCTAATTATTCGACATATTATAATCAGTATTTTAAAATTTGTCTTGATCATTTGTACATAAACACTTTTGGACATCAAAATAATCTATACATAATCATCCCCAAGCCCATAAACAACTGGTCAGAAACTTGTGCAATAATTTATTTTTGTCAAATATCCAAATTTTGAAATTTTATCATTTTTGCATAATATTTTGACTCTCAATTTGTTTATAGCTATGACTTTGTCATTTCTAGTATAAGTTTTATGGTTTATGACAAAATTGTGATTATCGATTTTAGGTCATTAGCGATATTATCGATCCCAATAGTGAGTATGTCTAAGCAATTATGGTTTTGTAGTTAACCATCACAATTAGCTAACTTTTTGTAAAATTATAACTTATGAATCCTAGGTTTGTCCTGCAAGTCATGATTTTGAATTATGTGGTTATGATTTTTCATTAATTTTTATCTTCAATTTGGTCTTTTTGAGTGCATTTTTGAGTAATTTTTTTTGAATTTTGAGTAACTCTAAGCTTCCTACAAAGCCCAAATTACCTTTAGTGGAGAGGGACTCTACCCCTCAACCCTATCATATACCATGATAGGGAGCACACCTGGGGTGCTACCCTCTTACCCTATAAGGGGCTATACCCCTTGACCCCACAAGGGGTGTTTCCCATTTACCCCACTGGGGGTTATTGCCCCCAAACCCCTACTTCATGTCCCACTCACCCCAAATAATTTATAGAGCCAAAATTGTGATTTTTTTTATGGTGTTTCATTAAGGTATATTTGACTAACATCTTGTTTCTTGTAGGGGTTATTTTGTCTTACTAACATCATCTTTTTATAGGACATATTTTGGGTCTAAAATTTGGTTTTGCATGTTACCCCTCAAGAGTGATTTACCGAAACTAATAATATTCTTGTTGTAGGACCCCTCTCTTATGTGTTAATCAAACTACTAATTGTGTGTTTGCAGGATGCTAGTCAAAGACTCATTTTGACAGTTTTTAATATAAATATATATATATATATATATATATATATATATATATATATATATATATATATATATATATATATATATATATGTGTGTGTGTGTGTGTGTCATTTTTAATCATCTTGTTATGTGTATACCTTTCTTGTGAAAAATCATAATTATGTGTATGTTAATTTATGGATTATTTATTGTATCATGCTCATCACACATAGGTTATTATTTGGTTAATTAATCATATCATATGTTTGTCTATTTATCAATCCCTCACTCTAGGATAACACATGACATGAAATTGACACTCATGCATGGGCTTAGTCTATAGAGGTTAGTCTTATGGCATAGATTAACATACACATAATTATGATTTTTCACCAGAAAGGTATACACATAACAAGATGATTAAAAATGATATATATATATATATATATATATATATATATATATATATATATATCATTTTTAATCATCTTTTTATGTGTATACCTTTCTTGTGAAAAATCATAATTATGTGTATGTTAATCTATGGATTATTTATTGTATCATGCTCATCACACATAGGTTATTATTTGGTTAATTAATCATATCATATGTTTGTCTATTTATCAATCCCCCACTCTAGGATAACACATGACATGAAATTGACACCCATGCATGGGATTAGTCTATAGAGGTTAGTCTTATGGATTTCATCAATGCACACTAACCAAACTTCCTATTATAGCAAAGTATAATAATTAGGGACAATTATCGTTAGGATAAGCGATTGACCCCATACAAGCCATCCATGAAGGGGAAGAGTTAACTCTATAAACCAAGCATTACATAACACCCTATATGTACTTGTGCCCTAATGTACTTTTGTGTATATTATGGTTGCACCTAGAGAGCCCATTTAACCTAGTATAGTACCTTTTGGTCATAAAAAGTGTTCCACTATAGGCATTAGTATCAACATCAAAGTAGCCATCGAGTACAAGCAAGGTCTATAGGATTTAATTGATTACATAATGGGTCACTAGCATATAGCCTCACCTATGTATCTATTGGATGGTATGGGTATTAGGTTTCACACCCATAAATTTACTAATCAAAGATTTTGGCTTGCTTGTTTGGGTGTGTGTTGTACTAAATTTGTGTTGTTTGTGAGTTTAGTCAACCTTCACCCAAACCTACATACCTATCTAGGTCCTTTGTACATACAAATATTTTATATCCTTACCACATCATTTTATCCATCATACTTTGTAAATATCCTAATCATCATCCTATCATTATACATATTGTCCTTATTCTATCTCATTTCTCATATTATTTTCATCCCATCATAGGCCAATCATTATCCACTTATCATCAACCAAAACTTGTCTTGTACATCCTTGTCATCTCATATCCTCATCCCATTCCTAATCTTGTCTATCTTCCCTCCTAATATACATTCTTATTATACTATCTTTGTATATTAATAATGTCCCCCCATCACCATCTTGCCTCCATCACTTATTAATCTAAACATATCCACCAGCTCATCACTTGCATATCCTAATCACTGTCTTGTACCTATTATCTATATCCCATCCACCATATTGTATTTATTGCATCCTAGTATACCCATACCCATATATCATTGGTCATCCCTTCATCAATCATCATATTATAAATCCTAGTCTCTCCACTTTTGTACATAATTTTATTCCCTTATACATCTTTTTAGTCATATCCTATCCTACTCACTTATATTTTTATCTTACACACCCATCTCCCATTACCCATCTTGTCTTCATCCCATCCTAGCCTAACCATATCCACTTATTATTTATCATACCACCTATCACCTCCATCTTATTTTGACCATCCTTGCTATCATCATCATTGTCCTGATTTAATTCCTAGTCATATCCACCCAATCCTAATAAGCATTATTATATATCCTAGTTTTACCCTCTTGTACGTAACTTTATTCTCTTATAAATCCTATTAATCCTATCCCATCCTATTCGTACCCATAATTCATCCATGACTCACCCATATTAATCATCATATCATCCATACTTATCTAACTATCACTTTATACATATCATCCTTTTATACTTTATACATCTACCATTGTCTTAAAAATATTCACCCATACCCATATCACCAATATCTTCTACATCTTTATCTTGTTATTCTCTTTTATATATCATTTCATCTTTTACATCCTCATTATCATACCCTTGTATATATAAATCATCTTTTTATACATCCTTTTACGTACCCCATACTATCTTATCTTCATCCCATCTTAGTCATACACCATCATCTTGTACATCCTTGCCTAATCATCATGTTGTATATCTTTATCACCCTTTTCTTGTATATATTTTTAATTATCCCATCTCCTATCTTAGATTAGTCACACCTTATCATAAGACCACCTCATCCATAATCAATCACGCCTCACTTTGACCTTACCTTATCCATCAATCACACCATAGTCTTAATTATTTCCATATCATTTTATTGACATAACCCCCTTACATATTTAATCATAACCCATCACTTATCCTAATCCCATCTTGTCTCACCATCCATATTCTATCCTAATTCCACCTCATCCATAGTCCTTATTATCCCCATATCATCTAGTTTCATTATCCCATCACCTTGTATATCCTTCTTTCACCTTATTATACATAATTATCTCTCTTGTAAATAATTTCAATCACATATTATCACTAGAACCATACACATCCTAATCATACCTCATCATCCACATCGTATCTTAAATCCATACCTGATCACTTGTATTGACCTTACCTTCATCACCCATTTAGTCATCACCTCATCTTATCCTAGTTGGCTTCTAGGTCACATATGTGTCTAAACCATAAACCTTTCACTACCCCTTTATTATTTCATCATCACCTATCATCATACTTATTCTTATTCCATTCTCCTAATCACCTTCATCACCTAATCTTACCCCATCTCATATTGAGAAAATTAGTTTAATGCCTTGGGATAGTCATTTTATCATCTATATCATCCTATAATCCCAATCCACTATCATTTATCCTTTGTTCATATCTCATACCCTAATAAAAATCTTGTTATCATCTTGTCACCTTGTCAGTCTCAATTTAGGAACCCCATCAATCTAATCTAGTCCAATCATCTTGCCTTATTCATCACTAGCACCCATCATAGCATCCTCTTGTTAGTTTTTAATATTAGGCACCCATCACATTCTCAATATTTTTGCTATCTTGACAATTATTAATTATTGATAAGTTGTTAGCACTTATTGTACCATTGTTTTGAGATTTGATCATAGTCTTTAATCCATTAGTCTATCTCATCTCCATCATTACCTCTCATACTAACTCAATCATTTTGGTCTATTTTGTTCAAGAAATTTATCCAATCCTTATCTTACCTACATCATCCATCATCTATCAACCATTTCCATGGAACTAGACCCTATTTTCATTAACCAATACATACATGCCCACAAGGATGAGATCCTTTTGAATTTCTTATGATGGGTGTACCACTTCCTAAAGGTGTCAATCCCCTTCATCTCATTTCACCTCTTGTCCAAGCCCCATAATGTGAATCCCATACCAATCCTCTATCCTCTAGCCATAAACCATTGTCTATGGATTCCCATACTAGTAAAGGGAATCCAATATTGGACATATTGAATCCATCCACCTATTCATATCCATAACTATCTGATCATAAGTTTACTGCTTCCACATCTAAGTCACAACATGAAGTGTGTCCATATACTCCCCTTCCCATATCATTATAATTATTTTCAAATAAATTGTCACCACTAACATGATGGTATATCCACCTACCTGACATCTTGATCCTACTAAACACAAACCCTCTTGGTATAACAATAACCATTATTGTTCATATCATCAAACTTGGGGGAATACCATTAATTGATTTCAAACTTTCCAAGATTTTATCTAGAAATCCATTAACTATGGTGATATAGTAATATAGGATGAACCAAATGCATCCTCACCCTAAGGTGAACAAAAATAGGATTCCCAAGATTCCCTTCCCAATCATGATCAAACTCTTCCCTTTCCAAGCCAAGGTCAAGAAACCACACCTATCCTACATGATCCTCCTATACTTGAAAAATACTCCATCAAGTTGAGTCTATTTCCAATGAGCCTAGTCCCCCCATCTCTCATAAGTCCCTCCATGAGCCTATAATTATTGAACATGTCATTCATCCATCATCTCCCTCTCACCCATCACCTCAAATATCCATTATCGAGAGGTAAATATCAAACAATGCATCTACAAATAGCAAAATTATATCTTGTGCATCAGATTTAGTATCAAATATAGCATTTGAGGTCTTATCTTCTATAATATCATGTTCAACACCCATATCCAAATCAAATTCTTCATTATAAACAGCATACCTTATTGATGTTGATAATGCCTATCTTTTAGAGGATAACTATAATCTAGATACTTGTGATTCATTACTAGGCATATCTTTTGATCGCATTCTAGATGATGACATCATCAATGAGTTATTACAAGCTTTATCTATCAAATATAATCAGAGTGAGACCGATCCTCCTTTAGATGTATCTATTATAGCTAGTCCTAGTGATCCTTTTACAGATATTGAAGATATTTTCTTTGATGTAAAAACTAGGACTCCTAGGAAACCCTATAATAAATATGCTACCCCATCACCACTCATTAACCTCATCATTCCCTCACCACCATATTCATCCATCATAGACCCTTTTATCCCCATTTTTGATTATTTAATCACTTCCCTCCGAATGAATAGGAGCATGAATTGTTGGACCCTTCCTTGAGTAATATAATATGTGCCATGAATCCAAAGGTCTAATATAATATTCCAAAATTCATAAATCATAATCAAGTAATATTCAATCCCATCATTCAAAATCAAGTAGAGTTAAATCATTAGCTTTATCCAAAAATGTCTTCTCCTAGTGAAGCCCGATATCTAGTACTAGGAGACTATAAAATTCAAAATAATCATTATATATCAAGTTAAATATCAATATTCCCTAGTGAATCCTAAAATAAAGCACCAGGGGGTAGTTAGAATGTAAATAATGACCAAATCATGGTTAATCATCCATCAAATAATTAGATCAAAGATAAACCACAAATTCAAAGTGTCTTAGATCTCCTGTAGTCTTTTGTTGTATTACACCAATCACATGAAGAAAGTCAATCACCCCTAATGATGTATGTGACTATAAGTCCTAATCCATCATCACTCATAACACTATCCTATCTTAGTCCCAATCTTTCACCATCTTATCATGAACCCATAACACAATGTAGTCTTATCATCCATTTAAGTCCCATATATCCCCATCAAGCTCTAATCAGATCCATACCTCACATCACCCTCTTGGGTAACATTGTCTCTCCTCAGGGTAATGAAGACACCTGGTCTAGATATCTAGAAGGGTCACAATTAAGAATCATCAAAAGTCACATAGACCCAAACACATCTAAAAATGATAACATGATCCTACCATCAAACATCCCTAGAATAGGTGTTAGCTAAATTATCCATCAACTGACCACACTTTCCATCTTACCTATCAACTAATAAACTGAGATGCCCAATAAAAAGTCAAAAAATTCAAAAATAAATAAATAAATCATTCATCTAATGGTGAAAACCTATCTTCTAGCACCTTGGACAAGTGCCATGATGAAAAGTAATTTCTGGAATTATGGTAGAATAAGCTATTGTCTACATTATTTACTCAACACTTAGGAGAATAATCCATCCTTTTACCCATCATATCCATCCCTTGTCTTACATAAATTCTTCCTATCTATCATCTACCATCATGCCTTCCATCTTTATTGTCTTGACATTTGTAAGGAAGTGGAAGATGTATTAAGAATTATCCCTACACCATCTTGGTATATCCTCCAATGGACACTCAAGAAAATAACCATCTGGTTCCTTCATGATGTGATCATTGGCCACCCTTAGTCCATTCATCCTTAGTTCCCATCATCATCATCATCATCATCCTTTGCATTCCATCCATCATCTCTCCATCCTTCTCTTGGTTGCTAGGCTTGGTATTCCCTTTTCTAGTAATCCCATTTGTACATTATATATACATAACATAAAAATCCCTAAAATTTGAAAAATGTCAAAAACCTTAAAAATTATAAAATCTAAAAATCCCAAAATAATCCATTATGTCTTGGCTTATTCCTAATCCCCTAGTCATATCCATCTCCATCCATATCATATTTTCCCCATATTTAGATACCATATTCTATTTTGACACCAAATCACTGTGGTTACCTATCCCTTCATGTCTTCCATCTCATCATATTGGTCAGGTCTTATCAACATACATCACCTTGTTAAAGATTTTAATTTGGCACTTATCACTTCCTATTAATTCATTTTCATATCTGGTACCCATCTAATTACCCTTCATTAGTATGGAAGGTACTTAATCCCATCATTGTCCTTATCATTTCCTCTTCATGTCTAGCACCCATCCAACAACTTTTGCTAGCATGAAAGGTATTTGATCCCATCATCTCCTAGTCTCCTTGCTATATTGGATCCTTGCAGGGTATTGTCTATTAATAATCCTTGGTCATCACTTATCTAATCACCTTCCTTGACCACTTTCTGATTTTATTTTGAGACCAAATAATATCATGTCATCCATCCTTCTATCCTCAACTAGGGGTAACATCTCATCCTTATCTTGATCATCTTATCTAAATCCTAGACTATCTTATATCCACAATCACATCATTATCATCTTATTCCAACCCGTCATCCAATCACTAAGCAAGACATTATGACACTGCATGTAGGTACTTGTGTGTGTGTTACTTATTTGTTTCATTTGTCTTATTTAACTATCATGTATATATCTTGATTGTCTTATGTTTTTTTTGCATCATATCTATTTTTATCTATTGGGTAATGAATGAGGATGATATGAGGAACCCAAAGTGCCCTTGAGGATGTAGATTTTTCTATTTACCCATTCACTTTGTTAGAATTTCCTCTTGTTCATGTCTATATCATGAGGCAATTACCAAGTGCCATATTAATGGATTACTTAGACTATGATGAGATTTATGAAATTTTTGATGGCTTGATAAACTACACCTCATTATTCTTCTACTCATATCATCATCCTTATTTTCATTACTAATCTAATCCTCATAATCCATCCAACTAACATTCAATCTAAATCATATCCTTCAATCACTAACAAGCCTAATCATCCTTATAATCATCATTATCCTATATCCCCTCATTATAGCTACATTAGCCTGAGGTCTTTTTAGACTATGTAGGAAACACTTGGCCATTTTTGAGTGCCCAAAGATAGCTTGGCCACTATCTCCTCTCTCACTCCCATGCATGTGTCTTTTCTATGGGCATCATTGCAATCCTTTTGGTTACTTAATCATCTCATTTCTCCTCTATCATCAATAAAATTATATCAATCAATTTATCTTTAAGTTGCACCCATCACTAAGCTTATCAAATCATCATCTTATCCTAGCCTATAGCTCTCTTGTACATGTGTCCTTACTTGGGAAATGTATAAAAATTGTGGCCTTTTTAATCCTATCATCATTCTATTATGGTTGATTCCCTTTTGAGATGTGTTGACAACCATGATACCCATCATCCTTATTCCCTATGTATGTGTCTTTGAAATGGGTATCATCATTAATTTTTAACTCATTACTCAAGTTGAATATTTCTTCTTCATCATCTATACCACATCTGGAATCCCATCCCCTCATCTACCCCTCTCATCCCACCCATCATTTCTTCTTTTGAGTGGTCGTCTGACTCATTCTTCCCTGCATGTCCCCTCAAAGGGGAATCATATCCACTAACATTCATCCATGAAATGGTTTTTATTTGAAAGATCATTACTCCTTCTACATTATCCACTCATAATACCCTTTCAAACAGGGGAAAAATGTATACACCTAAAATCATTCACTTCATTACAATTGACTAATATTCTTATTAGTTGACACTAATTCTACTTAATCTTATTCATATTGCTAATTAATCCCCCATTTCTAGTCATTTATTTAATATCTCCCTTTAATGATCCTTCATTAATTGTTCTAAATCTCTCATTATCCTAATCTAATCCTAGTTATCTATTATATGGAAATTTAAAATTCCCATAACCCCACCTACCCATCTACTAACATACTCCCTAGGTATTCCTACATCCATATGTCTATAATCCTCACCTAATCCCCCATATAACCCCCACCTAATCCCCCATTATCCCTAAGCTAATGGAGAAGTCTCTAGAATTGGAAAAGCTCCTTCAAGTCTCTAAACTAGAGACTTCTAAGGAATTTAATATTCCTTAAATAATCCATAGCCATTGATCTCATCCCATTAAATTTGAATTACAACCCTTGATATTCCCTCCCAAATCTATATAATCAACCCACTATCTTCCATTGGAGCCAATCTCATGAAGCCATCACAAATTCATGTCCAATTATCTATTGAATCCTCCATAAACAATTCAACATCAAACAACATCCTAATGTCAATCTGAGTCAAGGTAATCCGTTAATCTCAATATCCTTATCTTTTTGTTTTGATCATGGCTTGAAGCATTTAGGATTTAGGATTTAGGTGTAGGATGTAATAGTATTTCATCCAATTGCACTTGATTCTAAAGGATTTAGGCTTTACCTAGTATTTTTCATTTGGGTTGATTTAATTGCATAGATTTAATCTTGTATCTCAAATTTCACCTACAATACCTACTAAAATATTTTTTAAATGTCCAAATATCTATTCAGGGGTGTAGTTAGTCCTAATAAAAAATATATGACTATAAATGAATTAATTGTTTAAACTATTTTAACATATACTTTTAATATATTAATCACAAAATTAAAAAGGAATAAAATAATTGGTATTCAAGAATTTTATTCTAGTAAAACTACCACATTTATAAGTGTTTTAATTAAAATAGACATAAACTTTATGTGTGTATAATAAAACTGATATTAAAATCAATTTGTGGACTTTCAGGAAAATACACCAATTTGAAATATTATAAAATGTAATTCAAATCCCATCTTTCATGGAACCATAAAGGATAACATATTTTAAATCCCATCTTGATTTTAAAGTTCTAATTAAAGTGTGCTTGATTTTGTTTGAACAATTCCATAATTTAAAGATAACGAGGATGCCAATGATATGTCTTTATCATCAATCATGAGAACATTTTAACATTTGACAAGCACTATTTTCCTTTTGATAGTGTTTTTAAAACAATTATAAAAATTATTTATTATTATTTAATAAATTTAAGGTGTAAAATAAATCTAATAAATACATGTCAAATTATTTTAAAGTCTAGATATTATTTTTAATTATATGGTTATATGCCACTACTCCACTAGTGCCTGGTTCTTGGATTTCCAAGCTATGTTTTAATGATCTAAACTTAACAAGCTTATGACACTTGACATGATCTTAGAGAACTGCTTATCTAGAGATCCTAAAATGTGAAATGTAGATGTGTTAGTCTTTGGGTTAGCAATATCATGAGAAGTGGTGGTTGTAAGTGCTCCACTCACCTAGAACTACCATAAAGTAAAACCCTACTAACATCATTCCTAGGTTGATGGGATAATGACATTTCTCATGGTATCACTTCTCCATTTTCATAGAGGAATTATCAATTATTTGAACTGATTTGATTATAATGGTTTAATGGGATTAATACATGTATTGTGATCCCAATGTTCCACTTACCAGGGGCGTATGCATAGTTAAACTTTAATGTGTCAGGATCCTGATGAGTGGAGGAGTGCCACATGGAATTTAGATGAGCTATCAGGTGAATTATAATAAAATATAAAATGTTACAAGTGTATGATATCTTGCACAAGATAAAACCAAGGCAAATAATAAACATGACATAAATATGTTAGCTCGTTAGTAATAAAATAAAACCCAATATACAAGTCTTATTCTTATTATTCTAATATTATGGGCATATGACCATTCTAAAAAAGATTGGAATATCAACTATCATTCTTGTAATTATATATTTCAGGTTTAATTATATCATGATACCATCACAAGGTTCCATGTTATAATATTATTTCTGTTACTCCATTGAATAATCCCTCAAGCTTGTGTTACAAAATATTGGTCAGAAAATGTATGTTCTTATTATTCTTATCTTGTTCACAATGGGAATGTGCCAATTCTACACAAGATTTTAATAATTTCAATTACATACTAGCAATACTCCACTGAAGAAACCCCCTAAGATTATGTTACAAAATATTGGTTAGAAAGGAGATGTTCATATTATTCTTATCTTGTTTTAAATGGGCATGTGATTATTATACACAAGATTTGAATACTATAAATTATCAAAAATATATATCTTATGTAGAATGGGATTTATTAATGTCTTGTGTAAAAGTAGGCACAAGCCCATTCTAATCAAGATATAAAAATTATTTTCATTTTACTACAATGCATTGCTAGGACCACATAAAATAATATAAATTTAATATCAACAAAGATGTGTTGTCCTTGTGTATATAAATTTAAAGTCTAATTACCCATGGCATATTTCTAGGTATAATCAATTATACCATGAATGACATATGTAACTGTCTGATGTTGTGGTACCTTCTCAAGGTTCTGCATTATAATATGATGTCATGTACTCCATTGAATAATCCACCCAAGTATATATTATAGAATATTGTTTAGAAAGTGCATGTCCATATTATTCTTATCTTATTCATAATGTTCATGTGCCCATTATACACAATATTGAAATATTATCAGTTGTCAACATTTTTTAATCTTTTGTAGAATGGGATTAATTAACAAAATTTTGATTAATGTCTTATGTAAAAGCATGCACAAGCCTATTATGATCAATATATAAGATATCATCTTTGTTTAATTATAATTCATTGTTAAGACAAACTAAAATAATACAAATGTAATATAGATAACTATTCATATGTAACTATGAACTCAAAAAACATAAAAAGATTTAAGATCTCTTAAGTATTCTTTTTTAATATTTTTAAATGGTTACATATGATAAATTGATACAAAAATATGATAGCTTCAATTATATTACATCTATCTATTTACTAAGTCTAAATACCATTATATAATCATATGGTCTATCGCTTTGATCTGTGTAGCTCATAGGATGCCATAAGGATCAATCTATGTCACAATAAATGCATGTGTTTGGAACTATGTCATGGTATCACCATAGAGGATAAACAGTTTTATATAGAGTTTCTTTCATAAACCTACCAAAATTATCCCTAGACTTCAAATTTTTTCTCATCTTCGAAACAAGTCAAATTTCAATATTATCACAAAATTTATTAAGGACATGGGCTTTACGATAAAAATTATTAATGTTTATTAAAAATCTTGGTCTCAAAGGCTTTCCATTCTCTGAGGTAACTAGTGCCTCATTGGGTATTCTATTTTAACTATATATTTTATCCATCTAGTTCATATATGTCATCAAGGGAGGGATGAGTTTCAATAATAATGAATGAGGTCTCTATTTATTTTGTAAACTTATCCAATTATCCCATGAAATGATTTATTAGATCTCCTAATTCTTTGAACTCAATGATTAGTTATTCTCTCTGTCGATGTTGTTCCCATATATTTTTACCTAGTGTAAAAATTCTTGCCTTATTTATACCTATGGGATCTTTATAAATATCTTATTGGGTCACGAATTGGTTTAATTATTCCTTGATGATACATAAAGCCTTCTTTAGCTCTAGTGTTGCAATTGGGCACACAAGAGTGAAATCAAAATATGAATCGACAACTAATATTACTTTATGTAGATAATCAATATGTTATTTAACTATATTGTGGTGTTGTTTGTTTTCATCAAAGTGCTTAGTATTTTGTTCATGTTTGAGCTCTTGTATTACACTAGCCCTATTTTTTTTCCTTTCTTCCTCAGTGATAGCTTGTTGTTTGATATAAAATATTAAAGTTTTGGTGAACCATTGCGCGATTGGAAATTTTTTATCTACTTCAAATTATGGCTTGAATTTTGTAATTTATTAGATGGTGTCTTATAGTGTTTCCACTAATATTGTGCATCTCAACATACAATCATACTATATACTCTATTGAAAGATGTTTCCCTAATGTTATTTTTTACTAGAATTCAATTAGTGTAACTTTATATTAACTCCTTGTCTCATTATTTCAGTAAGGGAGGAAGACCAATGGATGTTTTTGAATTTATGACATTGGGCCAAATTTATTATAATTTAGACAAGGGAATATTGGGGGTTTAGATTGAGGGTGGATGATGTGGTGGTAAATTATTGAGTGGAAGTGGAAGGTGAAGTGTAAATTGGTGGCATAGGACAGAATGATGGTTGTATTTTTTAGGAAAGTATGTTTAGCCCAATTTTTTCTATGGATTTTTTTGTGTGTTGCTGGTGTTTTTGGTAGCATACTCAACAACCTTCTTCTTTTCTTCTTTTGATGTTTTGATAGATTCTTATACCACTCATTTATTTTTTTCTTCTTTGGCTTGGATATCGACATCCTATATCACCTTTTTATTTTTATTTTCTTTGGCTAAGAGGGTGGCATCCTCTATCACCTTTTTATTTTTCTACTCTTCCTCTACTTTCTATTATTTCTCTTTTTTCAAGTTTTTCTTATTTCTCTTATTTCTCTTTCTCTTCTATCTCATTTTAATCTTTCTCATTTTATTCTTTATGATTTTTTTCCTTTTCCTATTATTATTTTTCTTTACCATTAATGCCTCAACTATTATCTATTTTGGTCATGACATATTTTTTAGCCTTCTTGTTAGCTTCAACCTTTTCTTTGTCCTAGCCTCTTCTTTGTATTTCTTTAATTTTTCCCTTTATTTCCTTCAGTTTGGTTAAGGCTTCAAAAAATTCTTTTTGGTATTTATCCAGCATGATATCTATAATTTAATCTGTATTTATTCATTTTTCACTCTCTATATCTGATGATGTGTTAAAGACATCAATGGGGGGCTCTTTAAAACTTGCCTATGAATGTGTGGGGAAGTATTTCTCTCTTGTGATATTTTTTTTTAAAAATTTTTGGGTGACATGTCAATGATTTATTGTGGGGGATGTTTTCTTGGTTTTTTTTATGTGAACAAACCTTTCACCCATAGATCCACCATTTGTTTTAATCGATTGGGTTGGATTTCCCTTTTAGGTATCTACACATCCATTGATACTATTGTTTATTCTACAGAATGTAACCAATTTAATTTTCCATTATTTTTCTTTGTTTATGTGGTTTTTATATTTTTATTACTTCTTCATCTATGTCTTCATCCTCTTCTACTAATTTTTTTTAGATGATGCTCTTAATAATTTGGCCACTAACTTGTCCATAGTGGATTACATTCCAGTTTGGCTAGACTTCTCCAAGACTCATGGAAAGGATTAGATGATGGGAACAAGTTGTTTTATTTTTTATTTGACACTTCCTACTATAATGAGGAATAATTTTGGTACATTGATCATATTGGTGGATATAGATGTAGTCAGTGGTGGTAATAAAGTAAAACTCTTTATGGTATCTATCTACTATTTGCATGTAAATATAAAACCATGAACTAAGAGTTTTTTATTTATTAGTTCCTCACATTATCATGGTGGTAACTTGTTATTTTACGACCATAGTCTCCAGATTATTTGTGACATTTTATCCTATGGTCATTATTTTATCCCATTCAATTTTTCTAGTTTTACTTGGGAAGGTGTTTGTGTAGTACATAGTTACGTAAAGTAATAGAGATCCATAGAATAAATTATACTTACCTCTATTGATCTTATAAATGTTGAATTTGGTATTTATTAACATTATATCAAATGCCACAATTATATTCTTACATATTATGGCATCACGCATGTTGGTAAAGTATATTTTCCATTTTACTGCTTTAACTATGTATTTGTAGGCAGTATATGGAATGGTTTCTATTTGGATGCCACATTTTATTTTAGTAGAATTAAAAAACTATAAGTTACTATTAATTTCATTGAATCCTTCTTTATTTACTTTGTAATACTATTTATTTCATTCATAAACCCCATTGGTATTTCAATGTCTTAAGCGGTAATGGCATACGACTGATTGAGTAAGAAAATACCATTGTGCACCTAGCTTAGTAAATTTATGATTTTAATATCTACTATTAAAAAATAGGAAAAACTTACCCAAATATCAAGATTCATCTATGAAATTGCTTTTCCTTTAGGTTCCAATCCCACATATTTTATTTTGTTATATAATGTATGAGTTTTACTCGGTCTACCTCCATTATATTATGGTTAATTTTTATCAAGTGTGATGAAGTTATTTTAATGTATCCTCAACATGAGAAACCTCATATGATAGCTTGGAAAATTCCCTTTCCAAATATGGTGCCATATATTTTGGTGGAACATTATTTGATTTTGAGAAGTCAAGTGTTCTTATATTTGTAAGGAGTGAGGCATCCATTTTTTCCTTCACTATGTTATGTTGTATCTCTTGTAGTCTCAAATTTAAATGGAAAAAAATTCACAAATTTTTGGTTCTTAGAAATTTTGGAGGAAGAAAATTGAGGTTGTATCTATTTTTATACAGTTGTTCACAATTATAGGTGTTGAAGGATATTATGAACGCATTTTTTGGTGATCATGCAATGATCATATTATTGACCCATCTTTTCCTTATTTGTTGGACCTATTTTTTACATCAAATTAGTTTTTATGAATCATTATGTGACATTAATTTTATTCTATGCTTTAGTTTCCCTTTCGTATTTTTTGCATTTGGTTGATTAATTTCCACATGGTGATTTATGTTTTTATTTGATGTGATGTGATTTATTATCCAGTTGGTGCTTTTATCAAACTCTAATTGGTGAATAAAGTTTTTAATTGATGTCTTATAAAAAATATAAAAAGAAACAAATGTAAGGCATAAAAAAATGGTACTCTATGATCACATTGATGTCTAAACCATTCCAATTTGACTTACTACAAAACATAGTGATGTAGCATGCCATAAACCAATATATGTTAAGGGTTAATTTTAAATAATTATAATTTTTTTAGCACACACATATATTAAAGTTTTATAAAAAACAAGATAAATCATTAATATTAGTTAAAATAGCTAACAACTCACTCTAACTAGGCATATGCACTAAAAATCACCATTTAAGCATGAAAAAAATAAGAAATCGTCCATAAAATATTATAAAAAACATGTCATATATTATTAACTTGTGTTATTTGTAACATAATATATTATAAATATAGACCTATGATGTTCATATTATTTATATCGACTTAATTTTGAATGGGTGTGTGCCCATTACACACAAGTCTATAAGATTATTATCAATAAGTGGTCAATAATAATGAATTTTTATGTTCTTATATCAATCATATGTCAATGCATTACATGTTTAAGTAATAATCATACATTTAAAAAAATTATGATATGGTGATTAATTTATCTAAATAATATGTTTTTACATGGTTTAAAAATATGTCAGATTTCAAATGTCATCACGATATATTTAAACTGACAAATTATGAATAAATTTGTACAATAGGAATTATAATGGCTATTATGGGAAATGTTACCTACTGATAAATTAAATTTATTGATGGTGCATGAGATTAGGATAAAAGATATGAGGAGTGGTTTTTAGAAATCTACTCTCCATCTAACTATCACAATGACCTGTAGTTTTTTTCATTTCCTGTTAGGGGAACATCAAGCAATTGGGATAGTGATAAATATAAAATGAATTCTAAATATTGAAATAAGGTTTTAGGTGGATCACATAAACAATAATAACCATTTATGCCAAATTATTCAAATGAAGTTATGGGTTCCATTATATATAAAAAGTGGCATGGTTCATTAGACAAAACATCAAAAAGATTCTTGCTTTTATTTAAGTTACAAAATTGAACCATTTACAAATGGAGACACCATTGGAGTGTAGATTATTGAAAATATTTGTAATGGAATTAAACTATCATTTAGAAGACTTTATCAATATGCATTCACATCATCCATCACCCACTGCTTAAATATGAACAAAGAATTTAAGAAGAAAAATTTTCATTAAAAAATGTTTACATATATGAGGCAACTATTGATGAAGCTAGAAAAAAAACTTTAGTATCAAGTTTCTAAGAGATAAGGGATCTTAAAGGGAGAAACATCTATTAAATAAAGATGAAAATGAATTTAATAAAAGTGAATCTTCAACATCTTAAGAGATACAACTTTTCCTATTCAACAAAAAATCATTCAAGATTAGAGTTGAACATTAACAACAAGATCCTCTCAAATACTAATATTGATCCCTTGATCTAGCTAGTGTTGATAGACAAGTTATCTCAATGTTGTGTAATCTTGTGCATTTTCATTAGGAGACAATACTTTTCTATTTATAAATTTAACTAGTGATATCTCAGGCATTGAGCTCAAGCATGAATTACAAGATCCAAAGACTAACTTCTATATCATCAATGGACAACATACCATCTCAACTATGAAATTTATTTTGAAAACTATGAGTTTACATTTTTTCATGATAAATTAAAATAAAGGTCAAATCTTATTCTTTATTCTCAATCCATAATAGATTAGGTGATCAGTATCTTTAAACAACAAAATATGGCCAAAAAAACATACATTCCAAAAAACTTTATTAACTAGTTATAAATATACAGAGAATTATAGATCATGAAAAAAAGACCACAATGTCCTAGTTTAGGCATTAAAAAGAAACTAATTAGAAGGTACTTTAAATATTGAATTTAATTAAAATAACAATAAAATGATCAAAAAATAGTTTAATTAACTACTCTATATGCCTAATTAATTTAATTTGATTTTATGTTTACATACAAGTATTTTAAGAAGAGATTAAGATTTTTTTTAGAAACAAAAAGTGGACAGGCTTAGTGATAAGCTAACATTTATTGTTCTTTCTGATAACATATCAGAAAAATGGGTTCTAATTTTTGATATCTGCATAAATAGTGGGCTAGATATCATCCATAAGAAAGACAATGACCTAGATTTTAGGCCAAATTCATTAGATAAATTTACAATAGGTCTATTTAGAGGCACACAGGGTATGCTTGTAAAATAATTTTATATACATGTAGATAAAGTTATGGGTGGTTAGGTTTGGTTGAATATGAATATTAATCGTATTGTGAAGGAATAAACTTTAAGTACCTATTATAAAAGAGTGAAGGAGATAAGATTATCAAGGTCAAAAATTAGAAATTATTTGAATTCATGAATTCTTGAATAAGTAGCTATTTTGAGGTACAATGCATCAAATGTGAAATAATTTTTTTGCATGCATGAAACTCACTTTCTTCAACTTTGTGAAGAGTTTAGAAATGGAAAGAGAAATAAAAATATCAAATAGATCAAAAAAATAATATAATATAATATGATGATATCAAAGGATTACATCAACCTCCTAAAACTATATGTATCATCACTTATAAAAAAAATCTACCAATGGAGGAAGATACTTATGAGTTCAGATGTTAGTGTGTTTTTCCTATTATATTGGAAATAATATTGGGAGCACTTAAACACCATATTGATATTAGTCTAGAGGTTATTATTATAGAGTTTTTTAATGTTATCACCGATGTCACACAAATTTGTATTATAGATCTACTCTCTTGAATTGGGTCTAGTGCAATGACTTATGTGTGCATCTTCCTTGTTCTAATGCTCAAAGCTTACTTGTTTCATAATTTTGTACACATCTACATGGAAAATATTAAACAAAATAATGAAATAATTTTTTAAGTGTGTTACACAATTTTGAATGAAGAAGGTGGGTTTGAAGGACTGTCAATGGTCTTTAGTATTTATGTTATCCATGATTCAAAAGATAGTGTCAATGAAAAAGTGGATATAGAACTTGATTGGTCACACACCAAGCCCTTGGACATTATGAGTCCAACTGATATTAGGATTATCTTGTCAGAACATCCTTTCGAGTATAAGATATTTGTCAATTTTTTGGACCACATGCTATCAATATGAAATATAAACTCATCCCTTGTTTTAATACTTTATAGAGGCACAAATGCAATACAAGTTGCTACAACTTTAAATATGACTTCACTGATATACAGTAGAAATTCCAAAGTAAGAGATGATGTTTAAATATTAATACAAATGTCTCATGACACCCTCGAGTATGTACATGGTTTGATAATTTTAATATTTACACACTAAATTATTTTCATATTTGAAGTCAATCCTTTAGATCATAAGTTTTAAATATGTTATATACTACTGATTATTGAATTATTTATAACATTACATTGTTTTTAAGATTTTACATCCCCTAATATTATATATTAGACTTATCGATGTATAAGAGAATTTATAAATGACCACCCATTCTAAATAATTTGAATTTATATTCTAAACTTGTATGTTTCATGTTGGTAGAAATTGTTAATCCATTACTAAAAATGATGAACATAGATGACAAATTAAATGAAGACTCAACTTCAATTCAAAGGAAGATAATTAAGTAGCTAGAGGTCATAAATAATTTACAAGATAAACTTTAGTAGAACATGCATTTAGTTTTGGTAAACATATGAACTACATCGAAACATGCACTAATAATTATCACACCTAGCTCCCAAACAAGTATTAGTAATTACTTAAATTAATAATCAATTATTAAAAATTTCATGACTAAGTCCCAATATAGTAGGTTTGAGTATGTTTATCAAGAATTAAATAATTATAATTTTAAATTCATGTGCATATTTTATTCGAGATGATGTACAATTTATGCAGATTCCTAGGAATGTAGGTAAAACATTAACTAGTATATTATCTAATAACATTCAAAAGTAAATTGAATGAAAAATTAAATCTCAAAATTATTATTGTCAACATTGTCTCCAAAAAACATTTAATTTTTTTTGACTTAGAAGGATTGTTAATTTAAAAACATTCTTAAAAAATAATAACACTATATTCTAAGTCAATAATGAGCATATACAACTAAGAGGACATTTGACCAAATTTTTAACAACTACATCTTCATAGTTTCAATTATCTTTTTGGTCTACATCTGATATAGATGTCAACATACAAAAAATTACAATGAGACTACTGCTAAATGCTAAATTGGATGCATGTCTTTTATTTTGTTAGGGTTTTAAACATTGTTAAAAAAATACTAGAAAATTTATTAAGAATTTAGACATGATTTGGAAGGAACTTGGAATTCCTTTTGTAAGCACTATTTTAGTAGATAATTTTAACATTTCATCAAATATTTTCTTTGAAAAAGAGTTTACAAAGGGAAAAGGGCTTATGGTGACATTGTTTACACAACTAAATTTGATTGGAGATGTAGATGGTGTAAACTTGTTTTTGAAAGAGGATCTAACTTTATCTATGAAAAGTGTTGAAGTAGGGAATAAATTCAATTGAGTTTACACTACTTATATAAATTAAATTTTTTGAGCATTATTCAATTTGCATTACTAACTGATGTTAATATTGATTCTTAATTAGATGTTTTCATTCATGTTTGATTTAGTTATCAAATATAAATTTTAAATATAATTTAAATTTAAAGAAAAATAGTTTTTTGTAATTTTTTAGTATTTTTTTATTAAGATTTTAATTTTTTTGATTGATAATGATTTATTGATAAACATATACCATTGAAAAATTGAATTTTGCCCCAAGAATTTTTTCTACTATGAGATTATCCCCAATTGTTTTTGCAACTATGAATTTCTCATTAACAACTAAATCTTTAAAGTGCGCTCTAAAATTATTTTTTCAACATAGACTATCAAGCCATGGTGTCAAAAACTATATTTCAATAAAATATTAATAATTAGATAGTTATTAAAAAATAATTCTTATATTGGTTGATTATTTCATAGATTATCGTTTCACTTGGAAGTAATTTATTGATACTTGGAGTAAAGGGAGTGTTGTCTGAGGTTCCGAAGACCACCAAATTTAAATTGTGAACCAAACACCTAGAATTTTCATATTCATGTTATTAATACTTCATTCATACATTTATTACTAACTTGTTGAAGATTATAAAGAAACATTTTGATATTAGGTTGTGGTTTATATACTTAAACTCAACAATAAAACATTTTTTATTCAACACTCTGAATGGATATGAAATGTGGAATTTATTTTTACATGGGGGATATCACAATTCAAAATTAATGACAAATTTAATAGATCAAAAAAAGGAAATATTATGCCATATGCATTTAAAATATGGAAAAGGTTCTAGATAAGTACACACATTTGTATGGGATAGACAACATATTATTCATAAGTGAGAAAACCTAATTTGTTTGTGACAAAAATAATCCCTTTTATTTTGATTGGCCTAAAGTTGGCAATTTGATAGGACACTACATTCTGATAATAAAATACTCACACACTTATCTATATTGATAGATCATGTGGGGATGCACCCAAATATGTGTCACTCTTTGGAAATGCACAAAAGAATAATTAGTGACTTTGTTTGAGTTATTTTTCTATTATTACATAAATTATATTTGTTACAAGGAGTTATGTATACTAACCCAATAATATTTGGTCAAATTTTATATAGAGAGATGAAATTATTTTGAAGTGTAAAAGTGATTGGTATAAGTTATAAAAGATTGTTGACTAAGTTGAATATTTATATGAAAGTTGATTAATTTTATAGTTGATAGTTTTTGCATATATAAATAACTTTGTCAGCCTATTAAGTTAAAAAATTAATCTATAATTATTGAGATAGTATTTCTACCCAATTACTAGTAACATATTTTAAAATGGTGACTTTAGTCTGAAATTTAACTCAACTTTTCACTCTCATATTGATCTATTTTGATAAAATTTAAATTGAGCCAAACCTAAACAAAGCTAACTATTTAAATATAGTTTAAATTTTAGTCTTTGTACATAAAATAGTCATTGGGAATAGTCATATGCATAGATAAAAAACATTTAAAATACCTATCTATCTATCTTTTTACTTTTCATATTTGAATTTTGTAAGTCTATATTGCTAATTTCTATGACTTTTCCTAATATGTGGCTTTTCCCCTTTCTTCTGAATGTTTTATCATCTCAATTTGACAAATGTCATTTTTTCATACTTTTAGAATTGGAACTTATGTCTTCATAATTCAACTATATATCATATGTCTTGGGAACGCATGGCTATATGTTGCTACTTTACTAATGCCTAGTTGTTGGCTTATTATGATATGTTCTCATGGTACCTAATTGATGGGATTATGACACTTATCATGATTCTGGTGTTTTGTTTTCTTATAGATCCTATAATATGAAATTTGGATGTATTAGTCTCTAGGTAAGTGGGATCATGACATGTGGATGGTTGTCATTACTTTACTCATTCAAATATTTTGTATAGAAATACCCTGCTGATGTCACTCTTAGATTGATGGTGATGCCACATGCCATGTTATCATTGCTCTATTTTCTTGGAGGACTTAACAATTTTTTAAGTGATTTTATTACAATAGGTTAATGGGATGATTACATGTGTCATGATTAAGGCATTATGATCTCCCTAAGCGTACAAATAGTTAAACTTTGGTGTATTTAGTACTAGGTGAGTGGGATTAAAACACATGGTGAAATTCCCAAATCTCTACTTACCTAAGAAAAAAATATATTTTTCTAAGTACATGAAGGATATAGATTAGTCGGTATATGTTACTTGGCATATACTTGAAACATCAAAATAGAGTGTCAAATTGACTTGTCTTCGAATGCTCTTGATCAATAGGTGAGTACCACATGGAAAAGTTGGATGAGCT
Source organism: Torreya grandis (assembly GCA_037957365.1). Classification (NCBI taxonomy): domain Eukaryota; kingdom Viridiplantae; phylum Streptophyta; class Pinopsida; order Cupressales; family Taxaceae; genus Torreya; species Torreya grandis. Next base: position 167,099 of record JARHVA010005191.1, on the reverse strand, counting down.
GGTAGGTGTTTAAGTGTAAAATGGGCATATTGGAAGTATTTGGATGAATTGAAAGGTATTGGGTGATAGAGATTGTGACACTTGGCAATATCCCAGAGATCTGCTTGCCTGTGAAAAAAACTTTTAAGTACACCAAAGCCATGAATTAATAGGTAGTTGACACATGTCATAAAATTAAAATACTGAAATGGAATGGTGACTTGACTCATCTTTAGGTGATATGTATGAGTGAACAATAATTTTGTGGCAAATTTAGATGAACTAGTAAACATTTTTTTATAAAATGGGAATAATAGAAATATTGGGATGAACTACCAAGCATTTGAGTGAGCAAGATTTTGACACTTGATGAAATCCTTGAGTGTTACTTGCTTGAAAAAAGAATATTTTTTTAGTAAACCAAGGTTATAGACTGGTGGGTAGATGATACATATAATAAAATTGAATGATTAAAATGGAGTACTGATTTGGCTTATCTCTAGGTGCTCTAGATAAGTGGGTGAACATTTCATGGAAAATTAATATGAGCTAGTAGGCATCCTCATATAAAATAGGCATACTAAAAGTATTTGGATGAAATAGTAGGTGTTTGAGTGAGTGGTATTGTGACACTTAATGAAATCCTAAAGCTCCACTTAGCTAGGAAAAATAATATTTTATAATTACACCCAAGCCATATATTAGTGGGTAGATGACACATGTCATAAAATTGAATATTGAAATGGAGTGCTAACTTGGCTTATCTTGGGGTGCTCTAGATGAGCTGTCAAATGCCGCATGGTAAATTTAGATGATTTGTCAAGCATTCATGTGTAAAATGGGCATATTGGAATTACTCCACTGAAGAATCCCGTAAACTCATGTTACATAGTATTGGTTAGAAACTAGATGTTCATATTATTCTTATCTTGTTTAGAATGGGTATGTGCCCATTATGCACAAAAAATTGAATACTTTCAACTACATATTTGTAGTACTCCACTAAAAATTTATTCCAAGATTGTATTAAAAAATATTGGTTATAAATTGGATGTTCATATTATTCTTATCTTGGTCAGAATAGGCATGTGCCCATCTACATGATTAGAATACTATCAACTACAAAAAATATTTATCTTGTGTATAATAGGATTAATTGATAAAATTATTAATGTCTTGTGCAAAATCAAGCACAATCCCATTCTAATCAAGATATAAAATATCATATCCATTATGAATTTGAAATGACCTATTGCTTAGGGCATGTCTATGGAAGCTTAGAGTCATACCATAACATCAGACATCCACATATGTCTATTGTAACATCCCATGGATAAGGATCTGATGTAATACACCTAAGTAAAATGGGTAAGTTGATCGACTAAAACTCCCTTAGTAATTACAATTTCATAAATTGAATTGAAGTACTAGGAATTGTCAAGTGCATCATAAATTAACCATAATTCTTTGCATGAGAAAAGTCAAAATATAAATTAATCAACGGGGAGTCATAAAAATTGAGTGGATGGACAAGATGACTAATTCAAGGACTATGAGTAGTGTGAAATTGATACAAAAAATTGGATCATCTTACAAATTTATCATGATCACATCCATGCTCCATTCTATTAAGAAATATGAAAAAGTATTTAATAATTAAGATAAATACAAAGACTAATTATGAATAACTGTGAATAAAAATGTAGTTTAAAATACAAAAAGTATAAAAAAGTTTCCATAGTATTATTTACCATTAATAATACATAAATTATATAAAAAAATTATCATTTATGAATCTAAAAATCTAATATATTCTTATAGACTTGTGTAGAATAGGCACATGCCCTTTCTGCATGTCAAGATAAGTTTTTTTTTTATAATATGGTAACAATAATATATTAGGGCCCTCAAATGTATAAATAATTTAATAAATTAATACATTTTAAAGAGATGAAATCCAAAATAAAGTGCATTAACTAAATTAATAAAATCACTAAAAGAGGTCCTTATTTATACAACACTAAATGAGATTAGATCTCCTAATCTATACGAGATTACAACTAATCACACCTAAAAAATACCCCACCTAACTAACCTATGTTAATAAAAGTTGTAAATCACCTTTATACAATTATTAAAAATCTTTGATTAATTAATTATTCTAACATTACCCCCCATAATTGATCATATATTGAAGAGAAGAAGAGAGAATTCCTGAATGCTTCAAACTTACCACGTGTAAGTGAATTCATGAAGATATCAGCACATTGATCCTGAGTGGGGAAATATTGGAGCTATATGTTATACTACTAAACATGTTTGCATATGAAATAAATATAAAACTATATGTGCTTGGTTCTCTCATGAAATAGTAGATTGTGAACAAGATGTAGAATGTCCTAACTGTCACAAATCAGAATTGTACGTTGAGTCTGTAGAACTCCAAGTCTTGAAAGAATGTCTCATATCGATATCACTTCATAGACATCTCTTGTTGTAACATGATATTTTTCCTCTGTGGAATATCTAGAAACATAATTTTTCTTCTTACTTCCCCATGAAATTGAACTAGATCATAAAAAAACACAAATCGAGAAGTAGATTTCCTATCATCGATAGAAGCTACATGATCTACATCCATGTATCCTATAAAAAACTTAACATTATTCTCATAATCTAGGCCATATTCAAGTTTAATTTTGATGTATTTAAATACCTACTTTATCACTTTCCATTTTGGTTCCGTTGGTTCTTGCATGAATCAAGAAAGATAGCTGACAGCATAGCTAATATCTGGCCTAGTATATGTCAAGTAAATGAGACTCCCAATCAATTACCAATAGAGATTTGCATTTACTTCTAGTGATGGATCTATATAAGAAAACTAAAGTCTTGTCTCCATAGGTATTATAATAGGCTTACAGTCCATCATCTTGGATTTCTTGAGCAATGTCTTGGTATACTTCATCTATGAAATAAAAATGTAAGGTTCCTTGTGCCATACCTCCAAATGAAGACAATAGTGTAGCAGCTCAAGATATGTCATGTCAAATGATCACTTGAGATCATTCTTAGTTGCATCGTTCATCTTCACTATGTTTCCAGTGATGACTAGATAATCAACATAAACAATCACTAGAACAACCTCCCCCAATGCTCTTTGAGGTAGAGGTTAGGATCATATGGAATCCTATTAAATCCATGTTGTATGAGATGCTCATCAATTTTGATGTACCAGGCTCATGGATCCTATTTTATCCCATAAAGAGACTTGATAAGCCTACACACTTTTTATTCCTGATTATGTGCCACAAATCCTTTAGGTTGAGTCATGTAGACTTCTTATTTCAAATATCCATTAAGAAAGGCACTTTTTATGTCTATTTGATGGAATTTCCATCCAAACTATGCAACCATAACAAAAACCATTATGATATTCTTTATCTTAATTGTGGGAGCAAACTTCTCCTCATAATTAATGCCTTCTTTTTTAGCATACCCTTTTGCAACAAGCCTTTCCTTGTACTTATCAATACTACCATCTACTTTGTACTTAACATTAAATACCCATTTTCAACCAATAGGATTCTTCCTTGGTGGAAGATCAATAAGCTACCAAGTGTTATTCTTCATTAGTGACTAATATTCTGCATCCATGGCATCTTTCTAAGGTCTAGACTATAGGGATTATGTTACTATATAAGGCTCATATGTTTCTTGCATAACACTCTTAAGGGCCATATTAACCTCTTTTTGAGCCATGATTCAAGTCCTTAATATTGAAGCGGACATATCTAGTATTCCATTCAAGTTAACATCTCATATAGTACTTATCTACCACTTGTTCATACACTAAACTGTAGATGGTGATGGTAGAATTTTTGTTTGACCATCTTCCTATTCACTTTCACCATCACTATCTAAAGATATTATATGAATTTTTACTATATGATTTTCATATGTATAAGGTGGATTTATTCCACTCTTTTCACCAAACACTACATCTCTACGTATTAATATCTTCTTTGTTTCTAGATCAAGGAGCATGTATGCCTTTGATTGTGCACTGTATCCCACACAAATACATTCCTTTGTTTTCTTATCTAGCTTCTTTATTTTATTCTTAGGAACATGCATATATAAGTTAAAAACAAAAATTAAAGGTGAGTTACCTTTGGTCTATTTCCTGTCTAAGATTCATGAGGTGTGATTCCATCAAGAGCTTTGGTGGGTGACCTGTTCAACAAGTAGACTGTAGTTTGACAAGATTTTTCCCAATATGTATTAGGCAATTTTACATCCTCAAACATGCTATGAAACATTTCCATAATGATTATATTACACCATTCTACAACTTAATTTTTCTAAGGTGAATATCAAGCTGTCAATTGACAATTGATTTTATTTGCACTGAGATAGGTTGAGAATTATTTACTAGTGTATTCCCCAATGATTTGAGTAGAGGGTCTTGATTTTTCTACTAGTTTCATTTTAAACTATGGCCTTGAAATATTTAAAGACTTGAAAATATTGATCCTTAGTCTTAAATAAATATACCCACATTTTTTGTGAGTAATCATCAACAAAAATATGAAAGTATTTATATCCCTTGAGACTGGGAGCAAAATGTCTACAAAGATTGGTATGCACCAAGTCCAACTTACCAAGTCACTGATACTCAGTATTTCCAAAGGGAGCTCTTCATTATTTTCCTACTAATTAACTATTGCATATATCAGAAGATTGATTAAGTTTGGGAAGACCACGAACCATATCCTATTTGCTTAATTGAACCAAATATCCATAACTCAAGTGACCATATCTTCTATGTCATAAATTGCATAGTTTTGTATCTTTGACCATAAGTGCTTAATGATTATTTTGAAAAAAATTAAGTTGAAACATTTTTCCAATGTTTGAATCCTTGGCAATCACTTTGAAATGCCTATAATTTTTTTTGATGTGGCAAAACATTTGACCATTTTGGTGATCAAATTCAACCATGAGGTTGTGGTCAATTAGCTAATTAACAAATAATAGATTTTTTGTAAGCCCTAGAACATATAGAACATTTGAAATGTTACAATTTTTATTTCCAAGTTGAAGTTTGGTGTCACTACTACCTTGTACTATATATGAGGTATCATCTCCAAGTGATACATTTCCATTTAATTCTAATTTTGTCAAAGTGGAAAACTAGTCTTTTCTGCCTATCATGTGTCTGGTTGCTCCTAAATCAACATACCAAATTGCACTTGGATTATTGGTAGACTCATGTGATTGAGTATCTAAATCTTATTCCTCATTTAAAGAATAATTATCTTTAGAAACATTAACATGTTGTTTAGGCTTGGAATTTTTTTGTTTCCACCTATTTTGTTGTTATGGTTGATTCTTGTATGTTTGTGGTGACTTGTTGAAAGATGACATCTTACTTGATGAGCCCTGTTGAAATGTATTATACCAATAATGTTTAAAGTCATGTCCCTATTTTCCATAAATTTGATATGCTTTAAGAGAACATGAATTATTCCCTTATTGGTTTTGTTGTTTGTTTTTCTTTGGAGATTGATTTTGACCCTTCATGGGTTTCTTCCCCTTTTGATTTGATGCGAGTGCATGCTCATCATTTATTTCTTCTAAATTATGAAAAAAATCCTCTTATTTTAACAAATTGACCAATGCTTCAAAGGTTGGTTTTTGTCTTATGGTATTCAATGTGGTTACAAAGATTATATATGTGGGGGGTAGTGCTCTAAGGACTATAGGGACCAAAGAGTTATCTATCATGAGTTCACCCAAAGATTGAAGGAAAGCCCACAAAGTTGCAACTTTTCTAAGGAATGCTTCTAATTTTTTTTATCTAATTTGAGCTTAAGAGTGTGTAATTGGCTCTGAAGATGCAAGATTTGATTTTGATTCTTAGATTCATATACTATTTTAAGTATATCCCATGCATATTTTTTAGTTGTAACACCACGGATATGAGGTTATACCTCATCCAAAATACTAAAAATGAATATCAATGTAGATTTTTTATTAGCCTTGTCATATTTATATTATTGGTCAACTTCTGTTACTTGTCTGACCCATGATCCTTCAACTACTGACCAAATATATTTAAACTCTAGATGTGTTTGTACTTTTGTTTTGCATGTTGCATATTCATCACTGTGAAGCAATTGTGTATCAGGAAGCACAAAACATGGTCTTGAATCAGACATTTTGCAAGTTGAAAATGATAAAGAAATACAAGTGTGTTTAAGTGTGGAAGTGAAATGTGTATTTGAAAAATGTAAAAAAAATGTAAGAATACATACAAAAAGATGAAAAATCATGCACAATCACATAATGGATGTCAGCCTCTGCCATAAATGTATCCAAAAAAGTAATGAAATACTGGATGTTGGTTTCAACTAAAAATGCGTTTGAGGAGCAAAGGAGGTTATAATTTTTAATTTTTAATTTTAAAAAATTTAATGACTCCAATAGATATATAATGTAAAATTATGCACTTTTGAAAAAGACAACATGCAAATCAAAGCTACCAATCAAAAGTTATGGCCTCTTAAAGGTCCAAAATACATGACCTGGTCAGCTAAACTATAAAAAACAAAAAATTCTAGAAATATGGGTGATTATAATGTAAAAAATAACCTTAAAACTACATATAAATCAAAAAAATATGTAAGGTGAAATAATCACCTTCTCAGGCTTCACAGATCAAAAGTTATGAACCTTGAAAGAAGAGATCTTCAACTATGGCTCATAGTGCTGAAGGTCAAGCCCTTAGGGAATAAAAAATGCCCAAGTGGTCATATGTCATGAACAAAGGCTGAAAATTATTGCTGGTGTGATGGTTTTCTAATGCTATAAGTGTCAGATATGGGTGGTGCTCCACCCAAAAAAATGACCTTACACCAAATGAAAACTTCCAAATTGCATTCTACCTTCAAAATTTCACCATAGGTGCCTCGATGCTCCATTTAAAAAAATATATATTTTTTTTATAAATTTATGAATGAGAGGAATCTAGTGATATAGGATTCGATCCATGACTCTATAGAAAATTTCAAAAAAAAATCCATTTTTTCTACTGTTCCTCACTTGTTCTACAAAATAGAAACTTAAAAAAATCGTAGAAAATCACCAGAAGCTCCAAAAATTATGATTTTTTTAAAATTAGTATTTTTTTGAGTAAAATTTAGAAAAGGTACAAGATCATTTCTAGAGATTCTATATTTTTATAGATATGATAAATAATATAAATTTTCATCACAATGACATATACAATCATCTAAAAAACATAGATCCATTCCTCCACGAATTCAAAATTGGATATTGACCAGAAATAATAAAAGCAAATTCAAAGCTTCTCAAATATGATCTCAAATCTAAAATTTATCTAAAAAATTAATATAAATATGGCTAAATTTTATCAAACAAATTTTTTTGTCTATTTTGACAACTTTTCTCCTTTCATAAAATGGCTAGAATTCTAGCAATGTTTCAACTTGGGATGGCTGAAATTGGAGAAACTTGATGCATCCAAGGATCACACAATATTTATCTCAATCTCCACTAATTCTCTAATGCTTTGAAAATACTCCTCAAGAATTTCTTACTCTAGTACCAAATGAAATCTAGAATAAATTACATCAACTGAATTAACAAAATCACTACAAGAGGTGATTATTTATACAAAACTAAAAGAGATTAGATCTCCTAATCTATAGGAGATTACAACTAATCACACCTATAAAATACCCCACCTAACTAACCTATGTCAATCAAAGGTGTAAATCACCATTAGACAATTATTAAAAATCTAGGATTAATTAATTATTATAACAAGAGAATATACTGGAGGAATTTAATGTTGATGAAGAAGATATAAGAATCTATGCAATAGAAGACATCAAAATTATTACATTGATTATATGGTTTAATGTTATTTTATTTCTTAGACATAATTACATCATATCAATATAGGAATACCTTCATGTGAAATTAGAATACACCTGGTGTGTCTTTACCTGTGATAATCTAGGAAAAATATTGAGTAAATACATCGTGCATGGTGTACTTCATGATAAGTTGATCCATTGTCAATTGTTGGCTAGAGAGAATGGTTTGGATTGAAGGTAGAATTGGAGGGACATAAACATGCTCAATCATCTAGAAATGTCTATCAATAAGTCCAACAAGTTTATTTTTATTACCTCCTTTCCTTGAAGAGATTCTAACCATCGAAGGGACACTTGATAGGGTTTTATCTTCAGTTGAGCTTGAGACATTGGGATTTAGAAGAACTTTACTCTTGACATCAAAAGCATTGAACTTTAAATGTCAAGCCAATAATTTATCTAGCTTATCCTTAATGGATTGAATGTGAGATATAATTGAGGAGGATATGTCATACTCACCTTTTATCCTTTTGAGCATTTTGGATCCTAGACCAGTGTTTAAGACTCTTCCCAAGTCATTTATAATCCTTTACCTTTTTAACAGGTTGGTATATTTCCATAATAGCCTTCAATTTGATGGTTCCATGCAAAGTTTATTCTTCTCACATCACCTGGCTCATAATAAATTGGAGAGTGATAAATGCTAGAATAATTGGGGAAAGATTAGTGATTAGGTTATGGTTGAACCTTTTTTTTGTGAAGGGTGGGTCGACTATTACTCTAGATATAATTAACACTTGATGAATAAATCTTTTAGGGATTATATCACCATAAAATTAGTTGTATATATATGTAAAATGTGGTAGTGTAGAGGGAGGATCAAAACGAAGGAGATGTGACATGTTTGGAACTATGAAGGAGGCAAGACACATTTTAGAGTTGAAGGAGCTCGATGCTTTTATAATTGATGAAGATAAAAAAAATTAATGATGAATTTAGGACTGATTTTGTAATTACCTGATATGATGGCCATCCTTTGAGTATGAGAGAGTAAATACTTCATTTTATCATTTCCATCCTCTTTGAGTGTGGGAAAGTTAATACTATCCTTTGTCACATTGCCATAAAACCTCCCTGAGCATGGAAGAGATTAAATACTATTTTGTCATTGCTATTAGACCTCCTTATGCATGCTTGAGAGTTAATATGGTCTTTTATAAAATGGTTATTAATATCAATGAGTCTTATAAAGTTTTTTATTATCAATTATTATTTTTGATATCATACATTCAATTTTTATAATTGCATAGTCCCCTAGATTGGCTATGATACTAGCAACTTTATTAACCTTCCTACAATAATGATTATGATATTGATAGATTAAGAAACATGGTTTCATAGATAAGGTTATCCATTTCTAGATTCTTTGAGCTCAACTTCCAATTAGGGGAGGAGTATTTTGTCAATTTTGAATCAATTTAATCAAATGAAACATTAATTACTTGACAATTATTTGTAAGAAAAATTAATTATCTATTATGATCTTGATGGGGAAATTTCACTAATGCCTCAAGGTTTTGTGGTCATGGTTTTGTACCTTTGGTATCAGAGCCTCCACTCAAGTTCAAATCTTGGAGCGGGTAGCTATGTTAGCATGGTAGTGTTCATCCAAGACTCATACATGCAAGGGATCCTAGTGTATGGGCAGAAATCTAACCTAGAGTGTGGGCTTTAAAAGTGTGGTGGGATGTTATGATACTGATGCATAGATTTCAATAACACCTTGAGGTTTTGGTGTAATGGGTTGTTATATTTGGTATCAAAGCATTGATTTAGACCATAATCAGGTTAAAACCCCTAGATCTTGGAATATTCTTATATCTCTCAAATGGATATTAATGTCCTACATTTTTTATTAGAGGTGAGAAATCATTCAATTAAGATTACATTAAAATTTCAGCTTATTTGGATCTATTTTTCAAAAGTTATTGCTATTTTAGGATTTTTCATAAATTTACTCTATAGCTCATAATTTATAGAATTTTTCAAATTGATTTACAATTTTGGAAATCTTATAAAACATTAGTTTGGGTATATTATTTTATATTTGTGATTTGAGGATGAAATTTTTAAAAAAATTGTGGTTAAATTTGGCTCAATGGGGCAAAATAAGTTTCACCATGAAGCCTTCTTATAGCTAGTCCTAACACTCACGGATACGGGAAAGGGCAAGACCCCCATAACACTCCTTTAGGGGATGACATAGAGTCTAAAAACTTTGATATGATGTCTTTAGATATGATTTCTCAAGTTTATATGAATTACATAGCTTGATGTAGAAGGGTGTGCAATTCCAAACTCAAATGTCAACAATGCAAAGGGAACTTAATGGTGTGAACAATCAGTTGCAAAAATTCATACCATAACTGGCCACCATTTTAAATCATTTTCAACTCAACAGACCTCCACATTTTCCTTTTGGTCCTCCTCTTCTCAACACTAACACTACCAATGTGGGGGTGAAACTGATGTTACCAAAAATGGGCTCGTGCAAGTTTTATGGTAAGGATCCACTCACTTAAATCACTCAATTTGAAAATGTATTTAATTTGCAAGAAACTCCTAGCTCTGAAATTGTACCTGAGCCATTCATTTGGTATCAATGGTTGTGTTATAAAAATAAGAAGATTGATGCTCTTGTTACATGGTCAGTATTATGTGATGAATTGATGCCTCACTATCATGATAATGTTTTTGAAAACTACTTCAGCTAGTTAGCCAAACTGTGACAAAAAATAATAGTAAAAGATTATATTCATCAGTTTCTGAATCTATCCTTACATGTGGAGGATGTCACTAAGGAAAATCTGATTGACCTATTTTTAAGTGGATTAAAAGATAGTATTAAATTGGAGGTTCACATGTTTGATCCCACAACTGTATCTAGAGCTATAACAAAGGCACACTTAATAGAATAAAAAGAGATGAGAAAACATTATACTTTCACTATTAGCTAAGAAAGTGCCATCTTAACTCCATCACTACCTTCACCTACTAGATTTACATCATAATAAATTGAGGATAAGTGTGATAAAAGGTTGTGTTGTGGTTATGAAAATAAATATATCAAAGGTAATTGATGTGTTGAAAAGAAGTTATTTTACATCTAAGGGGCTAATGAAGATGAATATGATAAGGAGGCATCTAGTGAGGGTTTTGAATGACCTAAGGATGAAGCTATAAATTCTTGACCTACTATCTCCTGATATGCTCTTGTAGGTATTTATATGTTAGAGGTACAATCACTGAGAGGGGGGTTGAATCAATTAGCCTAGATATTTCAACTTCAGTTTCAATCCTTCCAAACTCTTAATTAGTCAATACATACATTCAATAAACATACTCATCATTCATAGAAATTAATAATAAATAAAATGCCAGATGAATCACATAACACATGACATACATGGGAAACCCTCCTAGGGAGTAAAACCCATTGACCTTGCAATTAGACTATTGTCATGTAGTAACAAGATCCAATTTAGACCAGCAAGCTACTCATTAAGGAAATACCATTCCTGATTTTAGTGAGACTATAATCCCATAAGGAGATACCACACCTATCTAGTTGAGTGGGTAAAACAACTAGAGTTTTAGCAAGTTTCACATTGCAAGGAGGGAATAACCCCTTTAGATGTTGATCACCCACAACAACACCTATGAACACATCTCCTCAACACTGATTTCCTACCAATCTAATGGGGATACAAATTATATTAAATATCTTCAACTCTACACACTAAATTTATCCAAATACACATTTTAGACCACTTTTCACTTCTTAGCAACAACTCTGTCACCACAACACTCCCTATTGATCAAATCACATTACATATTTGAGCTAATACACAAAGATCAATTAGGACACATTACATATCCCAACTATTCCCACTCTTCAACTCTACATACTCAATACATCCTTCATATAAAAAAAATCTATCATACCTTCAATAACATGAACAAATGCTCATATACATAGTCCACACACTAATCTACCTCTTATATCAACCATTAATCTCACATAAACAACAATAATTCTTTGTTTGTTCTCAAGACATCTAAAACATCTTTTGGGATCACTCTAGACCTCTTCACTTGTAATATCACTATTTTGACCTCAAAAACATGACCTATAGGTCATACACATAATCCTTAATATAATTTTCTTCTCAACCCATCCATTGGTCACACTTAGCCTCCTTACTTTTTTGCTTCAGTGCTCACACCACATCCAAGTCATGGAATCCTAGAAACCTGATCATTTGGTTTCACTATATATAGAGCATTCATGATTAATAATTTCTTAGTTAGACATTAAGCATGTTTTCACCCTTAAGACATATATCACATGAATACATGGCTAAATACAATCTTCATAGGTCAGCCATAGCATCTATGGGTCATCTTTAAGCAACTACACCTTTTAATAAGGCCCTTATAGATCTTATAGGTCTCATGAAGACTTACTCACCCATTTAGCACATCCTTGAGCCAAATAAGAACATAAGGTCACTTTTAAATACAAGGCTCCACTCATTATTTCCCCTTCAACATCCTCAAATGATCATAGTCATCTTAGCTCACCTTTACATATGCTTAATCAACTCAAACATAGACCTTATAAATAAGAACACCATTACTAAACATATAGTCAAATTCTTAAGAATTTTCCATACTAAATGTAAATTTATCATACCTCCAAAATAATCATATAGTATCCTCATGGAGTCTACAACACTCCCCAATAGATAAGTCATCATGAGACATCAAAACAACATCAACACAAGCTCAAATATCTTTCTCAGATCACTTCAAGAATAAGCATGCACAAATAGTCAAATTTGAAAATTACTATATTTGATTTTACACATTTTAATATCTTTAAATTAGGTTAATTAGATCTACCATGAAGTCCTCTTCATCTTTTATTTTTATAGAATCATAGAATTTGACTTTTATCAAAAGATATGGACAAAATACAAAGCTTTAGTTTTTCCCTTTAGCAAATTCAAATATTCAAATGGAAATGGTCAAAGTTAACCTTTGAACACAATGATCGAATCTCATGTCCTCTAAGCTTAGATTAAATATTTTCCATCAATCTCTTTTGATCTTTAAAACATAGGTGTCAATGCTCAGATGTTAAACCTCAATCACTTGAGCTTATCTCATGTAATCTTATAATTTTGAATCAATGTGATCCATTGATCTCTACAAATCAACCATGTCATTAAATATCAATGCTCACCATTCAGTCAATCTATACGAACACTCGCTTGCCATTGGATCCTTATCGTGTACATTTCCTCAAGCATTAAACATCATACACCTAGCCTCACCTAACTGCGTCCTGACTTCTTAGTGCAACATGCACCTTCAATCTTTCTCAAAATTTAACCTGTGAAGAAATGAATTGGGGACAATTTTAATATGCTTGAGTATCCATTTTTATCCTTAATAACTTCTTCTATGCTTCGATGCATGATCTCAAACTTGGATCAGATGATCTCCTCACATATGAGAATCCAACCATGTGACACACTATTCCTGAAAATCTTGTGCATGTGATATATAAATCCATTAAAATGCCTTCTCAAAAACTTCTATCATAGAGCCAACTATGTCAGAACTTGCCTAAGATGCTAACTTTGAGCATGCATAACTTTTTTCGTGCTTTAGTGCATGATCTAAAATTTAGAAAAAATAAATTAGGATTAAAACTAAACAAACCCACATAATCAATTTCTCTTGACACCTTCACAAGTGTAATATATGCCATCATCAAAATTCCTACTTGGCTCTTTCTTACCTTATGTGAATTTGGCTAAGTATGGAAAAACAAAATCAAACTACTTGGGAGCCCAACTTTGCATATTCATATATTTTGACACAGTTCATCATATGATCTAAATTTTAGCAAAAATAAACTAGGTCTAAAACTAAGAAAACCCATATGATCATACTCTATTTAAATGTTCACATGTGTGAGATATTCCATCATCAAGCTACTTACTCAGCTCTTTCTAGCCACATTGCCAATTTGGCTAAGTATGGGAAAATAATGAATTTTGATTGAGAAGCCAACTTTGTACCCTCATATCTTTGATCACACTTCTATGAATGACTTAAAATTTTGTGAATAAAAACTAAGAACTAATGTGATCACAACCATATGACCAACTCCCATTAACTCACTCCCACATGGAAATGGTGACATCTTCAAACTACCTACTTAGATTTTTTTCCACTAAAACCAAACTATATATATGAAAATAATGGACTATTAGATGAATTATAATTATACACATAATCTATCAAAGCATAGATAACATCTTAGGGACCTATTTCACATTCTCCAATCACCATACTCATCCCTGAACATCTCTAACTAGTCAAACTTTAGAGATCAACCAAGCATATTTAAAGCACACTAAGACAAGCACATTACACACTTTGTCATTGTTACTTAGGTTATCAAACCACTTCATCCAATCACTAGGAAACCTCCATGACATCACTAAAAAATAACCAACAATCTCCCCCTTTTCACTGATTTCAACACCCATAAATATAATAATAAATGCCTCACCTTCTCTCTCTTCAAAGCATTCCCACAACAAGAACTTTCTCCCCCTTTGACACAATGACAAAGTGGGCACCAACTAATCCTAAGGACCTAAAAGGACCATAAAATAGGAAAGGATCATCTTAGATAATATGATATAAACTCCCCCTTACTTTGAGCCTACTTTAGCTTGGTTTGACAAGATCCTCTTGTAGGGAACATCTGAGAGGGACTTCACCTAAGAATTATGAGAAATTACACCTTCTAATCATATTAATATATCCACACACCATGAAAAACTATAAAACATGATAACTAGACTCCTATCTCAATTTACTTGAAACACACATACCTTTCTCTTTTAGAGAAATTGAGAAAATAACACTCTTCTTCAAACTAGGCCTATCTAACCTCCTTGTCAGCCTGCCTGAAACATGTAGAGCCCACACATTTTAGTAGACACATATTCAAGACCTAAAAATCCATATATATATATCACTCTCATATTACCCCTCAAGCATACCAATTTTCATAACCAGGATCATCCTTTGCAACATACTTCCTTCACAAACCTACTAGCCAATTAAACCTCCATATTGATAAAAAGAATTGAATAATTAGAGAACCACAAACCTTAAATTATTTTTGAATCTTTATTTGACTACCCACTTGTCTCATTAAACATATTAAGAAGCCTTAGACCTCAATTCACAAGGCAACCCACTTTTTTAGCATAGCCCAAAACCCTAAAGTCTCAAAATAAATAGGTTCAACAAACCTCCTTCCAGTCAATGCACACCTCTGAAACTACTTGCAAACTTGGAGACACCCATCACACATTTCTATACCAATATTTTATCTTTCACACCTTTGGGAACCCATACATCCTATAACCCATTTTATGTCTACATGTCCTTAAGCCAAAAACTAAGAAAACCAAGAACACTCAAAAAATCTTTAATTGGCACATACATACCTTTATACCTCAAAACCACCTGGAGCATACCACAAATAAATTCATATATCTTTCTAAGCACCAAAACCTTATTGAAAATTTCATCAATCTCATTAATCCACCTAGTACCACCCATTCTAACTCTGTACTATAGCTCCTTCACAAACCTCTAGAACAAACACATGAACTTGTTGGTCCCCCTTAACCAAAGTCCTTCTCTAATTATAATTATCATCTTGATCACAAAAAATTTCTTCTCCACACCTTATTTCTTAGATTCAACTACTCAGTCACCAATACTCTAATTCTAAGCCCTGACCAATTACAAATCACCTCCTAACTTCATGTTTCATTAGGAACCTAACATCTTCAACAAGTCTTCAAATAATTTATACCAGAGCATCCAAACCATCTGATCGGTGGGTGTAAAGAAGCTAACTTCTCAATATAAGAACACTGAGATTATTCACAAACTTCTTTTCTCCAATAGATAGATATATAAAAAAATTCACAAACTTACCTTATTTTTATACATTCTCAAGTGAAGGGACCAAGGGTCTGATATACATTCAAAAGTCATCCAAGCTAATATCTGACAGCCACCAAGCTTCCTCTAACTAACAATTATCTCCTTGAAGCCTAGATGGAGAGACCCCTTTGACATAGAGACATTAAAGAACACTGAATATTCACAAACTTCCAAAAATAGATATATAAAAAAAAATCACAAACTTTACCTTATTTTTATATATTCTCACCAAATAATATTTGAGGAGACTCCCATATCTCCATATCTTTCTCTGACTTGCAGTCCTGCTTGACTTTAACTAAATCCTTGACCTCATTCTTTTCTTTAGATTTGTCAATAAAACATGTCAATAGAAAATATTGACTCTCCATTTTTTATGATTTTTCCACCTTGGCAAACAATCCATCAAGACTCTTCAACTTAACATAGTTAATCTCCTTATTCTTTATTGAATCAGGTCTCCATAACATAGTTTGACTCCTCACATCTTCTAAAACTAACTTACCAACTTGACCTTTGAGTGTAGACTGATCTACAACACATTCTTCTATAGTAAATTTATTATCAACCTTTGGACTAGTGTGATTAACATTGATAATATTTGGTCTCCATAACCAAGAATGACCTTTCTTATGCACAATGGAAGATTCATGTCCTTTGAGATAACTTGAGGACCTATTACCTCCACTTGGATAGAATTTAGCAGAGTGTCCAACCTTATGGCAACTAAAACAAGTAATGTCTTTCATACCTTTTGATAGATTTGAACTATGATCAATCTTTGGCCAAATACTCCTATCATTGCTCCATAAATATCCATACTTGATTTACTTCCTTCTATATTCCTTAGCTCTATGACCATACTTATTACATGTATAATAAAGACCTTGAAAAGAACTTGCATACCTTATTGCATTAGGTTGTTTAATTGGCCTTCTAACATTGATTTCCAAGTTTACATTCTCCTTCACTTAATCAGGATTCTCATTCTCACTCTTCAATGACTCCATTTCAACCTTCAACTGAGTACACTAATCTTCTCTTGCTTTCAAATTTGTATTTGTAGTCTTTAACTGATCCTCAAGAATAATGATATTCTCTTCATCCTCTTTGGCCTTGATATCCATGTCTTTTAATCTATATGATTGCACTTTAATATCCCTAATATATTATTTATACTTATTTTATTCTTTCTTGGAAAAACTAAACAAACTTCCCTCAAGAGAACTGACTTGTGCTTCAAGACCTTTGATCAAATTCCTCATTTTATGATTCCTCTTCTTCTACTCCTTTAGTTCACTAAGTGTACCCATGAGCTTAGCTTTTAGATCAACTTCATCTACACTATCATGGAAAACTTCATCATCATAGATGATTTCAATTTATTTTAAACAAAAACTTGTCTTCGTATCTACTAGCTGAATCTTGAGATTTTTGATAATATTCTCATCCTCTTTGGCATCTTTCTTCAAACTACACATCTGATCTTCAAGTGCCTTGATCACAACATTCAACTATTGATTTTATTTCTTCAATCACTTAGCCATACTCATACCTACTTAGAATCACCTTCAAGTTATTAGTCTTCTTCTAAAGGACTTGCTTTGATACCAATTATTAAAGGTACAATCACTAAGAGGGGGGTCAATTAGTGAGCCTAGATATTTCAAATTTAGTTCCAATCCTTCCAAAATATTAATTAGTTAATGAATACATTCATGAGTCATATACACCATTCATAATAGTGAATAATAAAGATAATGTAATATCAAGTATATAACACATGACATACGTAGGAAAACCTCTTAGGGAATTAAAACCATAGGAACCTACAATTAGACTACTATCCTATAATAACAAGATCTAATTTTTACTAGAAAGATAATGATCAAAGAACCACCATTCCTAATTTTGGTGAGACTACAATCCCACAAGGAACTACTACACTTGTCTAGCTAAGCACCCACAACAACTAAAATATTAGCCAGTTTCACCTTGCAAGGAGGAAACAACCCCTTTATATGCTGAGCACCCATAACAACATGTATGAAAACATATCCTCAGCATTGATTTCCTACCAATATAATGGAGATATAAAGTATATCAAATCTCTTCAACTTTTCACACTAAATGCATCCAAAGACACCTTTTGGACCACTCTACACTTATCAACAACAACTCTATCACCATAACACTCCCTATTAATCAAATAACATCACATACTTGGAACAACACATAAATATCAATTAGGACACATTACATATCCCAACTATCCCCACTGTTCAACTCTACATACTCAACACATCCTTAACAACAAAATTTTTATCATAACTTTAATAACATGACTAGATGGTCATACACACTGAACTGCCTCAAAAAAAATATTCAAATGGCAATGGTCATAGTTAACCTTCAAACACAATGCCCAAATCTTGTGTCCTCTTAGCTTAGATCAAATACGCATCATCAATATCTTCTGATATTTAATGCATAGATGCCAATACTCAAACATTAAACCTCAATCAAATTAACCTCATCTTCTGCAACCTTATAATGTTGAATTAATGTGCTCTATCAATCTTTGTGGATCAACCAAGTCACTAACGATCAATGCTCACCATTCGATAAATATGTATGAATACTTACTTGTCATTGGATCTTTATCCTATACCTTTGTGCAGTTGTTAAACATCATACAACTGTCCTAATCTCACTACTTAATGACTTATTAGAGTAACATGTACCATTAATATTTCTCAAACTTTAACTTGTGTAGAAATGACTATGGGGACCCTTTCAATATGCCTAAGTAGTTATTTTTTATCCTTAATAACTTCTTCTATGCTTTGATGCATGATCTAAAATTTGGACCAGATGATATACTCACATAGGAGAATCTAACCATGTGACACACTATTACTATAACTCTCACAAGTGTGAAATATAATTCCATTAAAATTACTTCTAAAAAACTTCTATCATAGAGCCAACTATGTCAAAAACCTACCTAAGAGGCCAACTTTGAGAATGCATAACTATTGTCACACTTCAGTACATGATCTAAAATTTAGTACAAATAAACTAGGATCAAAATTTAACAAACCCATATGATTAGTTTATCTTGACACCTTAACATGCACAAGATATGCCACCATAAAAATTCCTACTTTGCTCTTTATTTCCTTATACAAATTTGGCTAAGTATGGTAAAACATAGTCAAACTGCTTGGGAGCCTAACTTTGCATATGCATATCCTTTGATGCACTTAGTTGCATGATCTAAATTTTAGAAAAAATAAACTAGGCCTAAAATTAAATAAACCCATATGATCATCTTCTCCTGAAATGTTCACATATATAATATATTCCATCATCAAACTGATTACTCAGCTCTTTATAGCCACATTGTAAATTTGGCTAAGTATTGGAAATAATGAATTTTGACTAAGAATCCAACTTTGCACCCTCATATCTTTGATCAAACTTTTATGCATGACTTTATATTTAGTGAATAACAACTAGGGACTAATGTGATCATAACCATATGACCAAATCCCATTGACTCACTCCCACATGGGAATGGTGACATCATCAAATTGCCTACTTAGATTTTTTTCCACTAGATCCAAACTATCTATATGAAAAATATGGACTGCTAGATGAATTCCTCTTATGCACATAAGCTCTCAAATCATAGATAGCATCTTAGGGACATCTTTCACATTCTTCAATCACTATACTAATCTTTGAACATCTCTCACTAGTCAAACTCTGGAGATCAACCAAGCATACTTCAAACACACTAGGATAAGCACATTTCACACTTTATCATTGTTACTTAGGCTATCAAAACACTTCATCCACTCACCAGGATGCCTCCATGACATCACTACCAACTCTCCAACATTATACTTAGAATCTTAAGGTGCTGGGTTTCCTTAAGAAATAAAAGGTCACAATGTTTATTAACTTAGGAAGTATAGACATTTTCATCAACAGTATATTGGCTACTGGTTTGAATTATTACATTTACCTATCCCCAGAATTTCAATTCATGATTGTATATGGTGTTACAATTAATTATTCTACAAAATTCCATAGTATTAAGCTAGCGATAAGGAACTATATGCTCGATTATCCTATGTTTGATATTCTTATGGGTAGGACTGACATTATTATGGGAGTATAATGGCTCACCACACTAGGTACTATTGAGATGAATTTCCATTAAGTATTCATGTGCTTTCATTCTGAAGGCAAGATAGTGGAACTATGGGGGTTAAGATTTAAATCTCCACAAG
This sequence comes from Torreya grandis, assembly GCA_037957365.1. NCBI lineage: Eukaryota > Viridiplantae > Streptophyta > Pinopsida > Cupressales > Taxaceae > Torreya > Torreya grandis. The sequence continues at coordinate 146,803 of JARHVA010005191.1, read as the reverse complement.
TGGTTAGTTCACATCATATGACCAAGATGCTAAAAAAGGGTGTTGAAATATTTGTGGCATACTTGTTTTCCATTGATGTTAAAAAAACTAAGGATTCTACCCATTTTGATCAACAAAAAATATTGGATGAATATTTGGTTGTATTTTGGTCCCATCCCAAAAGGTCTTCTTCCTATCCATACCCATGATCATGCCATCAGATTCATTCTTAGAAGTAAGCCACCCGACATCAAGCCATATAGATATTCTTATGCCCAAAAGAGTGAAATTGAAAAAATGATACAAGAGTTGTTGGAGGTAGGAACCATTCACCACATCCAAAGTGAATATTCTTCTCTAGTATTCATGGTGTGAAAGAAGAATGGAACTTATAGGATGTACCTATATTATAAAGAGCTCAATAAGTTCACTATCAAGGATAAGTTTCCTATTCCTATAATTAATGAATTGTTAGATGAATTACATGGTTTAGTTTATTTTACCAAATTACATCTTCTTTATGGGTACCCTCAAAGCTAGATCTATGAGGAGGACATTCCTAAAATAATTTTCTATACTCACAAAGGCCATTATGAATATATGTCATGCCTTTAGGTCTTATCAAAGCACCATACACCTTTCATAATTTGATGAATATGGTTTTTAGGCTAATTTTTAGAAAGTTTGTACTTATGTTTTTTCATGACATCTTTATTTCTAGTAAAATTTTGGAAGACCACTTGTAGCATGTGAAATAGGTGCTCTTAGTTCTCAAGAAACATTAGTTGTAGGTTAAATCATACAAATGTGTTTTTGGAGTCTAATAAGTGGAATATTTGGATCATATTATATCACATGAGGGAGTAAAATTTGGTCTTAAAAAAATCCAAGCCATAATGGAGTGGCAGATTCCCAAGACACTCAAGCAACTAATGGGATTTCTTGGGCTAACTAGTTACTATCATAGGTTTGTCACAAACTATGGTAGTATGAAAACACCACTCACTTCCTTGTTGAAAAAATAATCCTTAAATTCGACTAATATAACTACCAAGGCATTTGAACAAATAAAAATGGCTGTGCACCACTCCTATATTGGCTACTCTACATTTTTTTAAACCTTTTATAGTTGAATGTGATACATCTAGATATGGTATGGGTGAATTATCCATGAAAGAGGGTAGGTCCATTTCCTTTTAAATGAATCAATTAAAGGGTGAAAGTCAGCTCAAATCCATCTATGAGAAAGAGAGGATGGCTATTCTATATGTATTCAAACAATGGAGACCTTATATATTAGGTCATCACTTTTAGGTAAAGACTAATCATGATATCCTTAAATAACATTAGGAACATTGATTTTCCTATGAAGAATAAAAAAAATAGATGATAAAAATGTTAGGCTTTCATTTTGAATTAGTGTATAAGAAAGGAAAGTAAAATGTGGTGGTTGATGCACTATCCAAGTGAGATGAACTAGTTGAGGCATTTTTATGTGCCATGACCATTTGGCAGGTAGACAGGCTTGAGAAAGTAAGGTCAAAATGGGAGAATGAAAGTGTTACCCATGTATTGATTCAAAAACTATAGTAGGGTTTATATAGGATTGAAAAGTTTAAATGGAAGGGGAATACATTATAGTACAAATATAAATTATATATGTGTCATAATTAGCTTCTCAAATAGAAAATCCTTCAAGAATTTTATGCATCTCCACTTAACGATCACTCAACCTTTCTAAAAACCTTTTAAAGAGTCAAGAAAGATTTATTTTGGAAGGAATTAAGGGGGATGTAAAAAAATAAGTGGATAGATGTATGGTCTTTCATCAAAATAAAGGTGAAACCATTAAAACCACAGGTCTTTTATAGTCCTTATCCATCCCTAGTCAACAATTGGAAGAGGTGTTTGTGGATTTCATTACTAGGTTACCAAGATCTGAAGGTAGAAATCTTATCTTGGTGTTGTGTATATAATGAAAAAGTATGCTATTTTTTGTTCTTTATCTCAACCATTGGTATCTAGTACAATATATTCTACCTTTCTCAATATAGTTTAAAAATTACATGGTACTCCCAAGATTATTGTTAGTGATCGAGATCCCATATTCACTAGTAATTTTTGGACATAATTATTTGCATGTTTGGGAACATGATTGGCTCATATCTCATCCTATCATCATCAATAAAATAGACAAACTGAAGTATTCAACAAGTGTCTAGAAGGCTACCTTTGTTGCAATATGTCAGATAAACATGATAAATGGGTTTAGTGGCTACCCCTGGCTGAATGGTGGTATAATACTTCAATGCATAGTTAATCCAAAATGTCTCTTTTTATTTAATTTTTTAGATACCATTCTCCATCCCTCACTTCACCCTTTAAGGCCTACCCAATGGTGCATGTTGTGGAGGAACACCTTCAGAATCAATAGGAAGTCCTTGCTAGTTTGCATGAAAATTTAGATTTGGGTCAAAATCACATGAAGTAATAGGCATATCATCATAGGAGTGAGAGGAATTTTTAAATTTGCGATTGGGTCTTTGATTGATAATAATATGATGAAACTATCCTTGCCTCTGCTCTGTAACCATCAAATTGTGAGCTAACTTCTTCTAGAGGTGTTCCATACCTATACATGCCTATTTAGTTCAATCCTTCCTTTTAGCCCTATTTTCTCTATTTATTGGCCATAACTCTTTATAGGTTAGCTAAATCATGAAAGAGAAACCATTTTTGGATACCCATTAAGCCCTTATATAACATAATAAAAAATCTCCTGAGGTTACTTTGTACAAAATTGTACTTTCTTCTTTAGGCCCTGCTCTAATTAGCCTTCCTTTAGTGCAAAACTCCTTGTCCAGAGTAAAGTACGGACTTTATAATCAAAACAAGAATCATTTAAGATACCCATTACCTTCTTACAGGTGAATCAAATGTTTTTTAGTGCACTTCTTTGGAGAAATTCACTTTTCCTATATTGGCCTATTCTCTTCATCTCACATGCACCTAGGATTCACTTGGCAATTGACTTTTTCCATATTTCTCCATACTGTAACACCTTGAAACTACTTCCAACAGTTTTTTAACATCATCAAGGGTAATATTAAAAACTTTCAAGAGTTTTCAAGAACTTAAACTCATTTTTGAGGGACAGACCCTAATTCAGGTTTTTTTAAGGACTTACACAGGCCGAGAGTAGATTAATTATGACTGGGAGTGTTTTACCCTATTTCAACGGTTATAATCAATTGTATATGGTCTGTATTAATACCCTAGACCTTTTCCAATCATTATCTAGGTCATATCAACCTCCTATGTTCTCCAATACTTAACATCTCAGTTGTCTTTGACTGTATTTGCATGACAGTCAACAGGGTTCATGATTATCTTCTCTATTTCAATGATAAATAGACTTTCAAGATGATAAAAAAACATGTCACTATATTAAATGACTTCCCCATTCCTATACTCATATCAAATATTAACTTGTCAACCCATCTACTATGTAAAAACATACAACTTTCTTATCATTGCCTGTATACTGTCACCTACAGGCCGAGAGCCAACTGTTGGAGTTTTAAGATATCAAAGGGGTTTATAAAGCCTGTTTATTATTCATTTATGTTTATACTTGCCTTATAGACTTATCTCCATGTCATTATAATCTTTATTCAAACATTTATACTTGGATTTACCTTGGACAGTGGGACATAGGTCTACATGCCTGAATACCATGTTTAGATCCTGTTTAGGCTTTTTATAACATTCAAAGCTCTTTAAGACCTCTTGGTCACATAATACCAATTTTAACTTATTCTCAACATGCAAAATAACCAGTCTTTCTCAATATTTTATAGAGAACCATCATACACACACATACACAGGCCTGTCACCAGAATTCTATAAAGAAACCATATATGAAACAAAACATTCATTCTTTCTTAGATCAAATAGAAGACTTACAATTCAATACCATATTCAATCTCAATGTTTCATGGCTTCCAAAGCCTTGTCTTCTCCTTCACACATTCTTGACTTTACATCAAATCTGCTCCTTCTCTTAACTTTAACATCTCTTGAGTGAGGTCCTCCCTCACTATTTCTCCTCTCTTTTCTTCATTCTATTCTCTTTCCTTAAATGAGAGGACCTTTCCTCTCTATCCTTCTTCTCCTCTACGTCCCTCTCATCCTCTCTTCTCTCTTTTTCTCTTTTCAAGAACCTCCCCTCTAACTTCTACACCCAATTTGGGCTTAAGGAAAAACAAAATATTGTTTTTAATCTTTAACAATATACTAAGGTTGAAAATAGTTTCAACCATTTCTCCCTTATTTCCTCAACAGCCCAAAAATCACTTTTTACCTTTTCACTTTTCACTTTTGACAATTACATTTACTCTCAAGGTAGAATTTTGAAATCTAAACACAATTTGGAGGGAAAACAAGAATTTGAAATTTCACACTAGAATATCATTTGAATTTGCATGTTTGATGATCTCAACTAGTCCCCCATGAAGCTATTGTAGATTCTCCTACATCATAATATATCTACCAAGTATTATGGCCCTTATTAGATCTTGAATAAAATTGGTAGTGTGGCCTATAAGCTAGAATTTCTTCATCCACTAGCATTCATCCAATATTTCATACATCTTGCCTTAAGAAGGTCATTGGACACAATGTTACCACTCAAATCAATTTACCATAATTAGATGAATAAGGGATGGTTATTATTGATCCTGAAGTGTTGCTTCAAATGCACACTAAGCATCTACAATCTAGAATGATTATAGAGTATCTGATTAAATATAAGAATTTGCCTTCTGAAGATGCTACCTAAGAGGATGAAACCTTCATACAATAAAAAATGAGCTTGATTTAACATTAGGGACAATGTTTTTTAAGGGGAGGGAAATTTTATGCCCTTAACCATTGACATGTCGAGAGGGATATGTGTATATGACTTGTGACTTGCATAAACCTTTTGCATATTATTTCACATTTCTCTATGCACTAATATGATTAGTATGTCATCCTATGGGTTTTTTCTGGCCTTGGTAGACTATAAATAAGATGTAAAGGTTAGTTATTCATCATCATATAAGATTATTCATTTCTTATGACAACCATTTGAGAGGTTTCCCCCTCGAAGTGGCTTATCTATTATTCATATTTTCTACTATATTTACATATAATTATGATTTATTATTGTTATAATGATTATTTTTTGAAGTAATATCATTATATTAGCTCAAAAAACTAGAATAATATCTACTACTAGATGATTGATAACTTTGAATTTCATAAACATTCAAACTAAAATCCATAGAATATGATATGTAATTATAATAAATTGAAAATTGGAATCTGATGATAGTGAAATTGGAATCCAATATTAGAAATAATTTATACTATAAAAATCCAATAATAATAATTTCAATTTTCACTATGAATTGAAATATGTCCAATGAAATGATCATATAGTTGTACTTTTATATTTTTAGCCTATCCCAATTTAATAAATTCAACTTATGTTATAGCTAACTTTAGCATCTAATTGGATTTCTATAGACCCAATTATCACCCTTGTGAATTATCATTTATATATACTCCTTTAATCAATCTAGTTAACACTAGTCTAGGATTCATTTTAGGGTTAAACATTTGGTGAATTAATTTAGTATTCAACATCTTTAGATTATAGTGGGGGCATGTTTTTCAAACATGTTATCCACATTGCCACTTATTTTAGTGTTTATATTTATCCATATATAGTGAGTAAATGCTCTATAAATATGTTCACAACACTTACATAATTTCCAGATTAGCCAAAGGACACAATTATATGATTTAGATTCATAGTTGTGATAAAATTATATACATTGGTATTATTATTATACATAGTTTCAACATGATACATATTTAAGGTTCATATGATATGCAATATGCACTTAATATTACAAAATCCAAATCAATTTCATATTTCAATACTCTTCTATGAACTGTTACCATATCATAGAGTTTTATGTACTGATACCCAGGAAAAAAATTTACAAACTTTATTAAGCCAATCTATTGCAGTAGTCGGTTCATTTTTGGTATGGTTGAGGTGATAAATCACTCAATATTTCTAAGTTTTTAGGTTTGAATTAAATTTATCATTCAACCTCATTATGTTATAAGTATCTTTGGGTTGCACAATTAAGTTAATCTCAACTACCAAGTGGTAACTCACCTTTTATGCAAGTTTTTGGGCATGTGCCTTCCAATCTCTCTCTCCAAATATATATGAACTTTCTAAATTTATCTATATTTGTCTTAATCTCCATTTACAATGACATATTTTCAAATCGATTTGCCAATAGGTAAAACGTTTACATCGACACACATGTGTATATGTAAATCTTGTCTTTTTAATTTTAATCAATTTAAATACATTTAATTTCATATATATGCACCAAATATATACTATAACATACACTTGGTTGTAGTTTAATCACCAAGAAAACACTAAAGTTGGGCTCACACAAAGACAAGGTGTGTTAGAAACACACATGTATGCATTCATCTCCTTTAAAACTATAAATTTCATTACTAGATTAAAAGGGGGAGAAAATATAGATTATATTTATGTGAATAAAATATATCTAGGGGATCAAGAATATTTGGTATCATTTTAAACTAGGTTCCTTGTCATTTTAATTAAATTTAAAATATACTAATGTTATAGTAATATGAAGTGGTTGAATAAGAAATTGAGATAGTGGGTTTCATTGAAGCTAGATTTTAGTGTAAATCTTATTTCAAAAGGGATTGAAATGGATAATCTAGTTACTATTTTTTAATATTATAACACTTAATTTTATAAATTATATTAACAAAGGTGATAAGGTCTTAATTCATATAACATTCATTAAATCTATCTAAATCGTTGACCTACACATTATGATATTACGCTTTCTTTAGAATCTATTCCACAAGGAATTTAAGAGAGTGAGTAGGAAAACATAGAACTTTTTTTTAAAAGGTAAAGGAAATCTAATGATCTCCTAATGGTACTCATTAAGGATGATCTACATCTCAATAGTACAATGAGGGAATACTGCCTTTACATCAAAATTTAATGTAAATTATTTTACTAATAAGTTATAAGACGAGTCATTTATATGTATTATCTCAATATACAATTCATTATAACAACTATTTGTTTCTATGCTATGTGTGTTTTAATCTAATTTTATTTATTTGGTATTTTTCCAACCTTCTAGGATATTATGAGGCTTGAATAGATTATACTTGTCCTCTTAAATACATGTAGTGTGATTAAATGAGTAAGACCCCTTAAATTTTAGAGTCAACTATACCTCAAATAAGTAACCACTTGTTAGAAATTGGTTGATAATATTAAAAGTTTGAATTTTTAAATTTATAATTTTTGAGGTTGTGAAATTTTGTATCAAATCCTAAGTTCTAACTCTAGCTATATTTGGGATAAAAGTTTTGTTTAACCATTGGTTTGTGTATCTTACGATGGTTAAGACATGAATTGGTGAATCTATTATTTTTAAAAATCCTTCCCATGGAGGTATACGTGACAAGAGGTTTATCAAGAATCAAAGGAGGAATGAACCACCTCTGGTGGTTGAAAATCACTAAAATATTGACAAAAATGTTAATCAAAATAATTTTATAAATTTGGTGGGAAATGATGACATTCTAAAGTGAATCTTAGATGTGATCCGAGACATTAAAGATAAATTGGATGCACATGATAAAAAATAGGCCCATATTTAAGGCCATGGTGAAAATCAACAAGGGAATGATCACATAGATGTGGAGGATGAAAAATTAGAACCTCAAGTTGTTATTGGCCCTCTCACTAAGGAACTCAAGATGCTCCTACCTCCTAAATATTTTATATGAGAATCTAGTGGTACCACTGAGGCATGGATGGTCAAATTGCATAAGTATTTTACCATGTATAACATGCGTTATGATGTTAAGGCTCGCATTGGTGCCTAAAAATTGGTGGGTGATGAAGCTTTGAATTGAATTCATCTTTGTGCTCTCATGGGTATGATATTGTGATACTTGGGAAAAATTTAAGAAAAAAATCATAAAAATGTACCTAAATTCTAACTATAAGGAAGATAAAATATTGAATTTAATATTTTAAAGTAAGGCACAATGACTATGGTTTAATATTAAAACAATTTTATTAGACATCTAAAAATTATGTGACCTATATTCATGATAAAGAGATAAACCTAACCAAGTTCAATTTGTGATTGAATTTTTTTTTACATTATGTTAAATTGACTAACCCTCATACTTTGGTTGTGGAAATATAATCTACCCATCAGGTAAAAGAGAGTTATAATTCTTGCCTCAAGATAAGAAACAAATTTAGGAAATATATGTTGCAATCCAAGTTTAATAATGATTATTATACTATTGGAAAAAAATCATAATAACTAATCAGATGAAGAAATTTATAAAGCATTTCAATTATAGAAATTACTAAAACATGATATTGGGGTTTCAAAACCAAGGTAAATTTATTTTTAACACCACTAGGATCCTTTGACATTATGTTATGTATGAATTGGCAACAAAAAAATCAAGCTAATTTTGATTTTTTTAGCAATAAGGTTCAATATTTTGATGACATGTGAAATTGGGTGGAAATATATGGTGTTTTAAAGTCAAATACTCATACAACTATTTTAGTCATATAACTAAAAAGAGTAGTTCATAAATATTGTAAGCTTTATATTATTCAGATGAAATAAATATCTAAAGATTCAACATATTTTCTCAGAGACTATCTAGTCTTAACATAATTTAAGGATATATTCTATTAAGAACTACAAGGTTTTCCACTTAAGTGTGAATATAATTTTTTCTAGATATTGTAAATGGATCTGCACCTACATCTAAGGATCCAAATCAGATGAATATGGCTAATTTTTATGAATGAAAAGTTCAAGTAAAAGAACTTATTGATAAGGGGTTAATTTGGAATAGTGTATTACCTTTAATATATCTAATTATATTCATCAAATAAGATTAAATATTGAGACTTTTCATTAATTACAAAATGCTTAATAAAGTCACAATTAGAAATAAGTATCATATTTTAAAGATTGATACTATGTTTGATCATATTATGGATGTTGATGCATTTTACAAGATTGATATTCGATTTGTGTATTATCAACTCTTAATTAAGGATGAAGATGTGAACAAAACAACATTTCTCACAAGGTATGGTAATTTTGAGTTCATGGTCATGCCCTTTAATTTGACTATTACACATGTTGTATTTATAAAATTAATGAATAATTTGTTTTAGGATTTATTTGATCATTTTGTGTTATTATTCTTTAGATGATATCTATGTTCATTCCAAGAATAAATTTGAGTTTCAACAACACCTACGCTTAGGCTTGAAAAGACTAAGGCAACATAAGATGTATCGTAAGTTTCCCAAGTGTTTTTTTTAACAAGATAAGATTTATTATTCAAGATATAATATCCAATGAAGGATTATCTATTGATCTCAATAAGATCAAGGAAACAAAGGAGTGGTTTGTTCATATAAATGTGCATGAAGTAAGCAATTTTATGGGTCTATTAGCTATTATAGAATATTTATTTAAATTTTCTCTAGAGTTTCTAACCCCATTAATTCACTAAAGAAAAAGGGAAATAAGTTTGTTTAGACTCCTAAATATGAGGAATAATTATAAAAATTAAATAATCTATTAAATTATACCCTTATTTGTGTTATTTTAGATCCTAATGGGAATTTTTAGATCTTAGCAGATGCTTGTGCAATTGGAATTGGGGTTATTTTGACCTAATATGGAAATGTTGTTTCCTATGAGTTTTATAAATTTGAAGCATATTAGCATAAATATATCACCCATGATCTTGATGTGGTTTCCATGGTGCATGTGTTCAAGCAATGGAAGAATTTAGTTTTGGAAAACACTTTAAAGTTTGGTTTTATCATTACAACCTTACACACTTATTTTCTCAATAAGAAATGAATGCAATGTAGCAAATATGGCTTGAGTTCATCAGTAATTTTGACACAAATAATAATTATTTAAAAGGTAAAGAAAATAAGGTTGTTGATTCCCTTAATCAAACTTATCTCATTGCAATTTATATTTTATAGTCAAATTTTAGAACTTTGTTCTGGAACAATAGCTAACAAATTTTATTTTCAAGGAAATTTGTGAATAATTAGCCAAATGAGTAGTGGATAAATACTTTTTTGAATATTTTTTAGACTTATATGGATTTCTAAGGTTTCAAAATGGAATTTTTGTTCCAAATTTTAGAAATATTATGAAATAACTATTGGAATAAGTGCATATTAAAACTCATTTTTATCACCCAAGTGTAACGAAAATGATACATGAACTAAAAAGGTGTTATTTTTTGTTTGGGATGAAAAAAAGTGTCATTGTTTTCATGGAAATTTTCTTAAAATATTAACGAGTTAGAGTCAAATAATTTCATCTAAGTGGTTTACTATATCCACATTCAATCCCATATAACAAATGGGATGTGATATCAAAGTATTTCATTTTGGGATTGTTTAAGTCTCGAGGGATGTGTAATAAAATCTTGGTTTTTATTAAAAAAGTCAATAAGGTTCTGTAGTTTATTGCAGACCATCTAACTAATGATGCTTCCACTTTTTTATAAAAAGTGTGTGAATGAATTTGTGCCTTAAGTGATTATCTCAAATAGAGATAAGTTGTTTACTTCAAGGTTTTGGTAGACCATGAGTGTTGCATTTGAAAAATGTCTGAGTCTTAGTTCAAATTATCATTATGCAAATAATGTCCAAAAAAATGGTTTAACCATGTTTTATAAGACATGTTATGAATGTAAATCATGGATCAACAATATAAGTTGGAGTATTATCTTCACTTGGTGGAATTTTTATATAATAATACTTATCACTCAATGATAAAAATTGATCATTTTGAGGCCTTGTATGGCCTAAAATGACATACCCCACTTATTTGGGATGAATAAGATAATATAATGTTTGATATAATTAAACATATGCAATAATATGGCATCAAAATGACTCTTATTCAATAAAGGTTGAAAGCTCCCTCTAATTAGCAAAAGAGTTATGATGATCTAAAAATAACACCAAAAGAATTTGAGGTCATGAAAAAAAGTATTTTTTAGATTTAGACCTTATAAAAGATCTATAAAATTTGGAAAGACCTCTAAACTATCTCCAATGTTCATTATTCTATTTTAATTTTTAGAAAAGATTGATTATATACTTATCATCTATCTTTTCCTCCTTCCCTTTATCAAACTCATGATGTGTTTTATGTTGTTTTGATAAGAAAATATGGCCATGGATCATCTCATATTATAGATTGGAATAATATCTAGGTGGAAGAAGATGAGATGATCCATTTGGACCCAATACAAATCCTAAATCATTGTAGTGTTAAAACTTTGAAATTGAAATATTCAACATTTGCTAGTCTAATGGTACGAGCTAAGTGTGAAGAGCGCTACATGGGAAGATGGAAATATTTTCAAGAAACATTATTATCACATATTTATATATAATGTAGGACATATACTTTTTATATGGGGATTGGATAAAATATCCCACCTTGTTGAAATATAATAAAACATTTAAAACACTTTTACGACAACATAATATGATGATTAATTTATGGTTCAGCTTATGATTAATGTTTACATGATTCTTATGTTGATATTTACTTTCAATAATTATCTCTATGATAAAATTACTATTATTTTCATTTTCATGGTTACAATTATAGTTGAAGGGTGATCTAGGTCTGAAGCTAGAATATTTTTAAAAATAGGCATAGAAGAATGATATACAATTAAAACAAAGTTAAGATGCAATTAAGAGATATAAATCCATGCCATCCCCATCTTCATGTTATTTTTACTATGGGTACCTCATAATTTGCATAAACATCATATTTATGTTATGAATGGCCATCATTGATGTTTGGCCAATTATGTGCATTGCTTGCTACATATTTTTTCGACCAGTTGTTATACTTGTTAATGCATATGTTGTAACAAGTTACAAGGACTTGGTACCCTAGTATAAACAATATTTTTTATGAACTGACCCATGTTGTGGATGGCACTTTCCATTGTAATGTCTGGAAATATCTCTGACTAAATCCTAAAAAATTATTAAAGTTGATAATTTATTTAATCTTGACATTATACCTTGGTTTAAGTCAAGGTGAATGATTAAAAATATTTATTGGGATTAGAACTTCATTAGGTCAACATATTAACACTTGAATAAATGTTGATTATGAGTTGGAACATAATGAGTAATAGTAGTGGCTAGGTCATTAACCTTGACTAAGTTGGAAACTATGGAGTTAGGGTATAAATTGAGAAGGTTAAAGAGAACAATAATGAGGTAGGCTGCATGTTTCACACCCTACTACCATAAGAGTAACACAATTGTCATTCTTAGCATCCATGATGCCTAGCCATGATGATTGAATTTAAGAGAGATTATTTCTCTATTTTAAAAATGGGATTTTTTTTGGGATATTACATACAAAAAAGATAGAACTAAAAAAAGGAAACAAATCTATTGAGGAAAAAAGGAGAGGAGTAAAGGAAGCAAAACTGTGGTCTTGAGATGTATTACATTTATTAAAAGTAAGTGAAATTTCCTCTCCATTTAATCCTCACCTTATTTTTATTTTTCCAATTTGAGGTATGTTTTAGAGGAAAATGATAACAAAATGGTATGGTTTATATCAAATTTAGAATGAGATCCATGAAAAAAAATATCCCATTTTTAATTTTTATGCTCCTCAACAAACTGTTAATTATTATTATATATTGTTATCTTACTTTCCATGTTGAGAAAGGTAGTGTCTTGAGAAATTTGGGATAACATGGTGTTTGCCTTGTAAAACTATAGTGGTACAAGGAAGCGTTGACTTTAATTCACCCATATATGGTTTTATAGGTTAATGATTTATCAATGTAACCCCTGGATGGTTTTTTGACATGTTGCTTAAGGAAAAATAATCTAGTTTTGTAGTTTTTGTTGATTTTTTGTATATAAACTGTAATGTCTCTTGTGGGTTTTGAAACCCTGATTCAATGGTGGAACCAAGCTCTTCTTAGATATTACTATTTTTCACTTTTATAGCTTTATGTTGTTTAAATAACTCTTGAAATCTCATAACTAATGGATGGGGTGATAAGGGCCACCGATGGTTGGAATCATATTACTCTTTATTTTTCTTCAGTGACTTACAACAAATTTATATGATATTATTGTTGTGTTTGAAGTTTTCTCTACACCTGTAACATTAGATTTAGTTCAAGTAATGATGGTAGAAGGGTGCCAATGACCTTATGATGAATCATAACATTATTTCTCATAGTGGGGAATCTAGCATCATTTATATATTAGAAGTGTTTACTTTGATTCATTCTATTTGATGTGACCATATGAAATCTAGGGTATAAGACCATTTTGGTTAGCTTTATCTATGAATTGGAGGATGCTTGATAAACAAGTATTGTATGACTAATGTAGTAACATAAATTTTTAACCTTGTATATTATGGTCTCATTTGTTTAAAATGTAAACACTTAAGCCTTATTATAATGTGTTGTGTTTGGTAACTTCTATTATTAATATTTAGAAATTAATTTTAATTAAAAAAATGATTAATATACTTTATTTTGAGTATGACCATTACATAAACAAACTCAGTCTTAAGCATTAACTCTAAATTTTGTGTAATCATTCAACATTTATTATTGGATTAATATAGATGAGTTTATGTAAATAACTTATTAGTATAGATTTTAATTTCCATTTAATAATAAAAATTAGGTGTGATTAATAATTTTGAACCTTTTATCCATTTTATTTTTAGCTATAGTGGATGAGATTTGTTTAATAAATGTAAATATAGGTTTGGATGACAAAGTTTGACTTGTGAATGGTTCTTATAAGATGGACTCAAGGTTGGTATTATAGTAGTAATAATATTTATTTAATAATTAAATAAATAAGAAAAACACAATTGTAATAATTTTGTCTATGAGAAGAGATGTTTTATTGCTCAAAATTGCAGATAAAACATATGTCTATCTCTAGGAAGAGATATATGATTTCCATTTCAAGTTATATCTTCATTTATACACATTTTTAGGGTAGGATTAAGATGTGGAAGGTCACCAATATTGAGGTATATTAAGTGTTTTGAATTCCATGATTTACAACAATACCAAATTTGAGGAATTACTATTTTTAGAAACTTACTATTTTTAGACTGCACTACTAAAATTGAAATTTAGAGCACTTACATTTGGTTTTTGAGGGTCAAAACCCATATATCATAGATCATGAAATATCAAAATGTTATCCTCATTTTTATCTTTCCAATAGTTTAAACGGGGAGTCAAATAGAGTTATGGTGCAAATGTTATGTCTCCCGAAATTTCTACCATCAATTGGGGTAGAAGCATTGCCTAAATTATCACCTAAAATATTGATCGAATCATTCCTCCCTCCTTGAGAATAAATGGTCCCAATTTCATCAATATTTTTCATCAAGTGTGGAATTTATATTTATATTTTATTCTTGATGCATACTTGTAATAGATTGTGCTTTATGGAGCTGTGCTTTGTGGATCTGTGCAGGGCCCAATTGTTCACCATTTCTATTTGACCATCAGTCTGTGGATAGAAGGCCATGAAATTCTTCATCTTGGTATATATTTTCTCTTGTTTTTGTGTTGTTGTGTTATTTGTGTATTTAGGGCTACAACATCGACCCTTTTAGATTCCTGTGACTAGACCACCATGAGAATGAATTCCTTGGCACTAATCAGGGAGACATGTAGAAGGTGATACCTCTGGTACCCTATAGCATCATGTTCCAAGAGTGAGGGTGATCCTTTGATTTCTTGATTCATATATTCCATTTCGATCATACATGAATGGTTGACCAAAGAGTACATCAAAAACATCCAGATTGACCACATCACATAAGACCTCATCTTGGAAAGGTTTTATTGCATATGAGAGAAGACATTGGTGGGTGACATGGAGGTTTCCCCCTAGACTCAACCATCTAATACTGTATGTCTTTAGGTGAGGCTTCATGGACAAATTTAGGATTTTCACAATATTAATAGATATTACATTCTTTTGACTCCCACTATCAAGAATGAAATGCAAAGGCTTATCTTTTACCCATAACTTAGAGTGAAACAACCTTTCCTTGTCATTTAGCCTCTCCTCATGGGTCTATGATGAATCAATGATGGCATTGGGCTCGACATCTACAATCTCTTCTTCATCCTCTTCGACTACAAGTGTATATGAGGCAGAGTAGTAGATGTTGAGGGTTGTGACTTAAAAAGTAGGGACTTGATGGATCAACATTATTATTTGAAGTGCATTCCATATTTGTCGTAATCACACCATTTTCTAGTCTTCCCTTCCTTTTGATTCTAATTTTAGACTCGTGTTTGACCTTCTTTGTCACTTTTCCATTTTGAAGGCTGACTCTTCATATTCATTCTTCCATGCTTCTGCTCAATATTCACCTTGAATGTGTACACCTCATCGGGGGTTTCCAAATTGAATATTTACATCTCCCCCCACATATGCCATTATAGTCCACCATGATATTTGAGAGCCTTATGTTTCTCACTTTCTTGGATGCCTAATCTTACAGATAGAGAATGAAAAATCTCAGTGTAATCTTGAACAGATTGTTCCTTACCTTAGCAAAGTTGTTTCCACTCTATATACAGATCACCATATGCTCCAATGGGGTATTATTCTTCCTTTATAACTTCTATGAAATCATCCTAGTTAGGTTTCACCTCAAGACTAATATCATCTGTATTGAATCTCTTCTTATACACTTCCCACTAATTTTTGACAAGCAATGATGCTTTCAAAAGAGTAAAAGTGATCTTATCTTTATCAGTGAATTTATTTACCAAAAAATATGAATACAATTGATCCAACCAATTTTCTACTACATCAGCATTGATTTTGCCTTCAAATATAGGGATATCAAAATTCACCTGAATCTTGAAGGGTGTTGGGGCACTGAAATAATGTAGGGTTAAAAATGAGGAGCCATAATTTTCCATCAAGATTTTTTGGAGAGTTTGGGAAAATTTTGTAGAATATATGCTTGATGTTATTGGAGGGATTCATTCACCATTTCCTTGAAAAGATCAGATGTCTCGGTGTTGTCCACCATTTGAAGTCATTTGGAGCAAATAGGTGGATAGTTTGGAAGATCTATTATTTTCCACCGAAGTTTCTTGTAGCTTGACCTCATCCTCAAGATCATACACCCTCAATAAAAACTCCTCTGATACCACTAATCCAAAACTCATAAGCTTTGGTTCAAAGATAACTCAAGAAACAAGAACACCATAATTGTAAAAATGTTATCTCTGGGAAGAGATGTTTGCTTTCCATTTCGAGTTACATATTAATTTATACACATTTTTAAGGTATAAGGAGGATTTTTAATGTCACAAATATTGAGGGAGATTAAGTGGTTTTTCTTCCATGATTTACAACAATACAAAATTTGAGGAATTACTATTTTTAGACTACACTACTAAAATTGAAATTTGGAGCACTTCCATTTGGTTTTTAGGGGTTAAAACCCATCAATAAAATATCATGCCATCTCATGATGTTCCCATAATTATTATCTTTCCAATATTTCAAACGGGGATTCAAACGGGGCTATGGTGTAAAAGTTATGGCTCCCGGAAGTTCTGACATGAATTGGGGTAGAACCATCACCTGAAATATTGCTTGGATCAATTTAATAATAAAAATTAGGTGTGAGTAATAATTTTGAACCATTTATCCTTTTTATTTTTATCTATGGTGGATGATATTTGTTTAATAATTGTAAATATAGGTTTGGATGACAAATTTTGACTTGTGAATGGTTCTTATAAGATGGATTTAAGGTTGGTATTGTAGCTATAATACTCATTATGTAAACTAAGTATTTAATACTAATTTCTATTTTTCAAGTATGGGATTTAATTTTAAGGAATTATTAGTATCAATAAATCAATACAATTTTTTTTTAAGGATTTTATATGTTTCATTCTTGTTCTGGATGTACTGCCTGTATAGCAACCAGTTTGTGCATGCTAAATTTTTATTAAAAAAATGAAAGATCAGAATTAAGTGAAGTAATAAATTCATTATAAAGAAATAAAATGATATTATTTTTATTTTATCACCTAATTTATAACCTATTAGTTTATAACTTCATGTGAAGCATATTTATTTATAGTAACTATGTCTTTTGGCTTGGCTATGGTCTGAGTAATATGACTTAGTTTCTTAAAGGCTTTTTGAATATTATATTTATATTCATCATTATAATTTTTAATATTAATTTTTTTATGATGTTAATTTCTTGTATATACTTAGTGAATTCCTTTAAACTTTTTTTGGGAAGTTTTAAATAACCTATAGTCATTTTACAAATGCTCTATCTCAATTTGAGTATATCATCACATTGTTTAAAAGTGCTTAGGTCGAACAACCTGAAAAAGAACTTATCACTCATTGTAAACAAATTTTATGAAATTATATAAATTTTATGTGTTTATATCTAATGTTACATTTAATCTAATTTGGGTAATCCTATCAAGTAAATAAAGTGAAAAACTTAACTCTATTTTGGTAGTTGTAATCTCAGGCTCTATGTTTAATTTCATTTCCTATTCTTGAAAGTTACTAACATAAAATAAGATTATCAATTTGATCCTATAGATGTAAAACACCATTATTTTCATCTTTTAAAGGTGGGGAAACCATAGTCAATGGATTTATACGATGATATTTTAAATAAATTGGATCTTTTTATTCAAATCATGGTTAAGAAAGTTATTACTGTAGTAGTATATATGTGAAGAAGCTTAAGTAATGTTAAAGGTAAACTCTACATTTTTTTCAAAGGGTTCTATTATTTCATGAGAATATAAATAGATGCTTTTGGGATTTATTACATCCAATTTTGATGGTATTTATCTAGTTGAATGATGAAAATTATAACTTATGAAGGTATGAAAATAAATTATTTCAATTTCATTTTAGGTGTGCATAAATGTTGGGGTATGCAAATTTATTTATTTGATTAACAATTATTTTAGTAATTATATAATTTTGTATAGCTATTTGAAGGACTGATTTATGTAATCATCACATAAGCAAAGTGAATATTGAAGTTATTATTATATTTAAAATATTATTAGTATCATTGTTTGAATTGGAACAATTTCACAATTAAAAAATTTATTTTTATTATGTGTTTTAACTTAGTAGATAAGGTTAAACCTTATTATTGGGACTCAATTTTATATGGGAACATGAATGGACTTTAGTTTAAATTAGTATTACTTATAATATGTATGTTTACAATTAGTTGTATTGATTTAAGTGTCAGTAGATACATATATGCATTTTCTCTAATTTGAACATAATTTGTTATCATTTTCTTTCTAAGACAAAAATAAATTAAATCTTGGATTATGAATCATGTTTTATCCTTCCTCTTGTTTAAATCTTTATCTAGAAGTGATCATTAGTGTTATAAGTAACTTTTACATACTCTAACCTTATTAGATTGACGAATTGATTTAGATGAAAACCCTTTTAATGTGCTTTTGGTCATATAATAATTATAAATCTTAAATGAAATTTTATAATGGATTATGAAATAGTAGTACATACTTGTGAGAATGCATGGCATTAAGATAACTATGTGAATTAAAGATATCTAGGGGATAAGGAATATTTGGTAGTATTTTAAAATGGGTTCCTTAGAATTTTAGTTCAATTTATGAAATACTAATGTTATATAAATAAAAAGTGGTTGAATTAGAAATTAAGATAATGTATTTCATTGGATGTTTATTTTAGACTAAATCCTATTTCTAAATGGATTGAAATGGATAATCTGATTACTATTTTTTTAATCTTATAACACTTCATTTTATAAATGTTATTGACCAAGGTGATAAAGTCTTAAAGCATATAGTATGGACCTCTGGAGTATGATATTATGCTTTCCTTGGAACCAGTTCAATAGGTAATTATGGAGATTGCATAATGAAAACATAAAACTTTATTGAAAAATGGAAAAGTAATGTAATGTTCTCCAGAGGGAACCAGTTAAGGATTATCTACCTCTAGATAGTACATTGAGGGAATGACAACTTCTACTTGTAAATTTAATATAAAATATTCTAGTAATATGTTATGAGATGATAAATTTATATACATGATTTAGTATATTACTCATTACAATAACTATTTATTAATATGATATGCAAATTTTAACCAAATGATATATGTTTGGTATTATGTCAACCCTCTAAGATACTATGAGGCCCAAACTCATTCTTATTAGTCTTTAAAATCCATGTGGTGAAATTAAATTATGAATACCACTTACGTTTTTGGAATCAACTATATATCATGGAATTATTCACTTGTTGAGAATTGGTTCATAACTTTAAAAGTTTTAGACTTTTGAAGTTCATTTGTTTGAGGTTGTGACAATAATTTACTTATTTATGTTCATAGAATGAAATAATTTCCCATCCTCTTTGGGTTTTTTTTATTGGATTCTTATGTCTTAGTAAAAAATGTCATTTTTTAAGGGCATTCATTTGTGTTCTAAGTCATGCTCCTATGGTTCTCACACCATTTTCAAGTTTCATTCTATGGGGGTTGTCTATTCTAATTTTAATAAAAAAACTTGAAGCATGGAACCATGAGTTTTACCTCTAATTTAGGCCACCTTTAGTATGTCACTTAATTTCATACTTTGAGTTTCCTCTATCAATTGATTATACATGCTTTCTTGCAAGGAATATCCATTTTATTTTAACCTTTTCATGATAATTTTTATGTATAGATGGGTTGATCCCATCTTTTCAATGGTTATGAGTCCCATATTTGATTATATATATCAGTGTAAACTATATGCAACAAATTAAGATACATCTAAAATTTATCCTATTTAGTAAATAAAAGTTTTGATAAGGTAATCAACTAACATATATTGTGATAATTTCTATATCAAGAGCATGACCAAATTGGATCCGTTAAACCCAACTAGGGGAAGACTTATCAGAAAACACTAAAGGGGAGGGATCCAAAGCCTCCAGGTAAATAATATTATGCAATAATCCTAGATAGGTATTCTAATGCATAAACTAAAATCTAACATATTATTATAAAAGCTTATAACACAAATGGGGTGGTTTAAAACAAAAATAAATAAATAACAAATCATGGAATAAAATTTGGGGCCTAAATCACCTAAGGTGGAAGATGGAAAGGTCAAAAAACTTATAGATACACTAAGTTTAATTGTAAAGGTAATTTAAGAAAGGAGTTATAAATTCATACCTATTTTTTATAAAATTTCTATCTATCAAATGAAATAACAAAAGTTAAAGATACTTACCTTTGTATGAACTTATTGAGTCTCATTTTCTCCCTTGGCCAATAATATTTTTCAAGCGATTTGTTTTGGATTTGTAAGGATTACTCTATAGTATAAATAATATCTAGACTAAAATACTCCTGCTTGCATAAAATACTTTACACAAGATAAGTTATATTTCCTCCATGGCAAACCCTAAGCAATGACTCCTTCAAATACAGATGTAGTAGAATTGTGAGTTGTAATAATGCGAAAATGAATGTTCCTCTTTGTTGGATTAAAGTGAAGCTTGTATTTAATACAATGGATATGTATGAAAACTTCTATAAGTTTAGCCAACTAGGTCATCCCACCACAACCCAATTTTAAAAAAGTTATTGTTCACCCTCTAACTAGGTTGACCTAGTTGTGTAACATGGACCATAAATTTTAAAACTAGATTAAACAAGGTAGACCTTATAGTAAAAATGGTTTTTTTTATTAGTTAGGGGTAATTTAGAGGAGAATAACCTAGGAAATTAGATAAATAGGATTTGTTGTGGGTCTATGTCTAATAGATTTAACCAATAATCTTACAAAGCTCCAATGGTATGCCCACCACTTTTCCAGTGTACCCTTTAAGGCATCAAATTAGAGAGATTGAAAATTGAGAGGTTCCTACAAAGAGAAAGCATCAGTAAATGATAAAGTTTAAAAATATGTTGTGTATACATATGCCACACTCAAATCTCATCACATGTTAAAAGGTGTTACATAGGATGGTGATTCAAGAAAGAACATAGCAACACATGAAACTAAGCTAACACATTGGATTAGAAAGTGGAAAATAAATGAAATGAAAATAAATATTATATTTTAAATATGTACCTTCAATTAATTTTTTTTTCTAATAAGAGGTTAATTAGAAGCAGATAAAAATGGCATCGAGTATGCAGAACAAAAGATGAATCTAAAAAATAAGATAAAATTTGATTTTTTTACGAAAAAGTGGTTAACACTGAAAAATTCTCTACTTTATAAATATTACATAACTTATTTTGGTTTTTGAAAATATATTATGGAAAAAAAATTATGAAAAAAATACAAAATTTCTCAATAAATAATTGAAGCTTTAGAATTTTTGAATTTTTACTATAAAAGGGAGAGCTTACTATTCATTTGTTCAATTGCTATTATTGAATATCAAAGCTCTAGATATCATAGTTTATTAGAGAGACGATGGCTTGAGCTTGAGGAGGTGGAAAATATGGAGGATGGATCATAATTGATATCGATGTAGTTCAAGTATGAAATGTATTTAAAAAATTGCAAGGCCTTTTTAAGAGGGAAGTGAACTAGTTGAGGAAAATTGGATGCCAAGGCAAATCCGTGTAGCAAAATTTACCACAAAAAAATTAGTAGTAGAGTAAAAATTAAAAAAAAAGGGTAGGATTGAAAATGTGAAAATAAGGTCTAGGGTATTAGTTGTAAGCTAGTTAAAAATCACTTTTCATTTTGAATAGGGCCAGTTTGGCTAACTTACTTAAATAGGGTAGGTTTGGGTAATTGGCCGACTGTGTAAGAGTGGACCGACCCAATTAAATGGAAGGTTGGATGATGCCATATGATTTGGTTGAATATATTAGAAATAATAAGGTGGTTGACTTAGTACCCTAGGGTTGACTTTGGTAGAAAGGGAGATTTTTGTCATAGTGTGAAAATCGATCAATTATGTAGAAAAATGATTGATATTGTACCATCTAGATGCCATTGTTAATGCAAGTGGATAACAAAGTTATAATTGGTTTAATGAGTATGAAATATGATTTTTTAATGTATTAGGATACATGATCAATGTATTATGATAGAAAATAAGGTTGGTGTATTTATATACATGATCGACCTAGTTAAGAAAGATGGACAAAGGGAAAACTAGATATGATGAAGTAGTTAATTGTATTATTTATTTGTGTTTTAGTTTTAAAATATGTTTGATTATAATTTAGATATATATTTGAAAATTTATTTATTATTTCATATTTTAAAAAGGTGATGGAGATTATGGATATTAATAGATGTAATGTGGCTACCAAAAATGCTAGATAGATTGCCTACAATAGATCGAGCATGACTGACTACCTTGGGAATTCGTGGGATTATGGAGATGCACTAGATTCCATTGAGTGTTGAGTTGGTTTCCATGTTATTAGGAACATGGGAGTGACTAACTAACACTTTCAAAAGGTTGGTGGATTGGGATACCATTGATGTGGGTATCACCCTAGAAGATGTCCATTCCTTATTTGGGCTTCCTATTTTAGGTAGACCTATGGTGTGTGATACACCAGTGATGGATGATAATATGAAATCATTAGCCTTATAGGCAATTAGCTTTGAGAGGTGTATCTAAGTGAGCTTTTAATTATGTCTATTTCATATGTATGTCTCGGTTGTTCTAGATATCTAAAAGGCCATTATTCAACTTGTAAGATCTCATGTGATCTATCACAAGTTAGATGGGAAGGTCCTATTATATATTATTATGTTGTGTTGGTCTAAATTAGACCATGGCACATTATATGAATTTGGCTCTATAATCTATGTGTAGTTAGTTCATTTAAATTATAGTATTATACCATAGTGGTAGATGATGATGGGCCCTATTATATTATTGAGTAGATGGATTTATGAGAGATTTATTGTGTATCATCATGTAAGATTACCACATGCAGTGGATGATGCCTTGATGCATGTGTAGAGGTACATATAAGATCACATGGTATGTTTTATAAAACATGACCTAATATTTCATACTATTTCATGAGGGATAATTATTTGGAAGCCATATTAGGTCATGACAAATATATTGTAGTCATGGACAAGTAATTTTCAATGGCAAGATCAATTATGGATTATTAGACATTATCCATGGTGGGTTGAGTTATACCGTATAAATCATGTACCATGTCAGTTTGGATCTCCACATTTGATGGATCCTATAATTATCCTAACATATTGGGCACATCATGTTAGAAAATGATGTGGTGTGAGAACTATCAAGGTACCAATAGAGGTTCCTATGATATAACATTGCTAAGATAGGGTACCAAGATGAGAATGACATTAATAATGAGGAAATAAAGGACTAGTTGTTATAGCATGAAAAAATATACCACATACACCACCAGATCCATAGATATATAGACAATCTCTAGCGTAACCATAGGTAGAGCCATAACCATAGGAAGACCTCATCGTGAAACCTCTATTGAGTTGGTCTATTGTGAGGTAGATTCATAGTGGAGCACATCATACTTGTGTTATTTATCCTGGTTAGTATATATGTCACCAAGAATATATGTATTATAAAAGGGGCTTGGTAGTCAAGAAGATGGAATGACTATTGGTGAGTAATATGTGATGTCTTGTTATTTTTTTAATTTTAGATAGAGATACATGCTAGATATATGTTTGTGTTTGGAGATATATACATGAGAAGTGATGAAATTTTAGTTTTATTTTTGAAAATACTACAATGGAGGAGACCAGATGGGTGACCATGGTGGAGATGGTCCATTATGATATATTACATGGTGTGTTACCTCAACATGATACTAAACAGATGGTTGATTTTGTGGTACCTTTAACACCTACTTGCAAATCTAGTTTTGATTAGTCGGTAAGGCATCTTGAGAGATATAAAGACTATCAGATGAAACTAAGGTAGTAATACCACTAGGAGTGGGATATGAGGAGATAAAAACATGGTATTTATTATCTCAGGAGTGAGACACATGTTTAAGATAATTAACACAGGTGCATGGCAATGTGGCCTATCTATAAGGATAGGTAGAGGGTCTGTGATCATATATGTGGTCACTAAAATAAAATTTTCAGAGAGGGAAGTATCAAGCCTCTATGGGATAGTGTAGCATGTCCTCATGATAAACCTCAAACTTAGAGTTATATTTTTTACTAGTATTGTATCATGTTGTATTGTATCAAACTTTGAGACTTGTATAGAGAAATAGTTTATTGATGACTCATGGATGTACTTATTTTAATTTTAGCATGTGTTGATTTTTATATATGCTATGATAAAAGTTATTTATGGATTTTATAAATGTTTTTATTTTCATTTTATCACATGTGTTGATTTTTATATATGATGTGAGAAAATGGTAAGATGTATGTGTTATTCTTTTATAGAAAATGTGGAGAAATGTACAGTAAACAATAATGATAATCAAATAAATTAGAAGTCAAGAAAAGGAAAATATGAAACCAATATTACTAATAGATAAATCTCTATAAAATATGTTAAAAGTTAACAAAATGTGAAAAATGAAAATTTAAATGACAATGAGGGAAATATCGATGTAAAATAAGAACACAAAGAAAGATATGTCAAAATGTAATAAAATATCAATGTAAGATAAGAATGCAAAAAAAGATATGTGAAAATTCAAGAAAAAATCAATGTAAGATAAGAATAAAAATAAAGACATGACAAGTGAAATAAAAGTAAGATATGTTAAAATTAGAGATGACAAGTCAACGTAAGGTTGGTGATAATCTTTAATGTAAAAGAGTGTGGTTATTTATAGAAACAAATGACACATAGTTGTTATAGGATGTTATTAGAATTTTTTGAGGAAGTCCTAGTCCTATCTGAGATCTTATAGTGAAACTCACAAAATTCATACCAAAGAGGTGTAAAAATGGAGGGTGTTTATAGTAAATAGGGGTATATTTTAAAGATGGCCTAGTCTTATCCAATGTTTTACACCACAACTAACAAAAGAAAAATCAATTAGGTTTGATAATATTTTAAATGATACTCATCAATGGGAATGTTGGAGATAATATGATGACTATATTGAATGGAAAAAATTACATAGGCATAGTATAAATCCTTAATAGACATGAGACACACTTAAACAAATGTGCCCTTATTAAAAACTATTGAACAATAGAGACCTAAGATACTCTAACTTATAGATACAAAGCTTGGGATAAGAAGTGAAGTACATAGGTCATCCCATGAAGGTTGTATATTCATGAAAATACAAAATAGGTCTTCCTTACCATAATGCATTCCCCATTCCTCATGACCCATTATAGATTCATCAATCTATTGTCAATATTTGGTACTTACAATATGAGAAATTAGGTGTCATTAAATAGTATAATGAGACCTTATATCGTAATATATTGGCCTATCACACTCTAATGGACATCAAATCTATTATGAGGCCAACTATGGAGTTTGAGCTTCAACTAGAATATGATATGTGCCAGAGAAGAATCATGTCTTTTAGTGTGATTTTGACTTTTGAATTTTTAATTTCCTTTTATTTTTTTATGATTTAGCATTTAATATTTTATGTATTTTTTGTTCCTCTTCTGTATGGAGTTGGAAAAGTAGTCATGAGTGATATAAATAACAAACATATGAAATATTACACTTTGACTACAATAGAGAGGTATTGAAAGACTATCTCATCCAAAAGACTCTTAAACTTCCCCATAAATAGGTGTATAATCTCAAGTCTAACCTTATGTGTGTTTTAAATTAGATGATTATGGGGGATGGACAAGAAGAATAAGAGATCCATTTATGCTATAGATGGTATAATAATTATTATTATTTTTAACTAATCATTAGGGAAATAAGATAGTGTTGGGTATAATATGATAGCCATGTCACATAAATAACTATACTATTTAACATATGAGCTAGCACAAGCACTCACATAAGTAAATTTCATTGTATAAAAGGAGGAATATAATTGTTTTCAATATTTAAGTGATATATAATTAAACAAATGACATTGAATATGGACATAAACAAAATTTGTAAAGCAAAAATCATAAGTATAAATATAAAACTACAGGGATAGAGAAGAGAACTATAGTAATAAAAGATAAATAATGCATCACAAATGTTATAATTAAATGAATATAAAAAACCACTCAGGTGAAAGTATGATGTATAATATGCCATATAAAAATAAGGTGCTCACAAATAATAATAAATTTTATGGCATAAATCATTAATACCATCAAATAAATTATGTTGTAACTAGAATCTATCCCTATACATAGTCTTATTTATCTTCACCAAGAGACTTATGAGGACTTCCTGAAACATTATCTCAATGAAGAAGGTGAGACAGATATAATAATGTGGATGAGTATGTGGTATCTCATAGGAGGGATAATTAGTGCAAGGAAGTGGTGTTGTAATGTGAATGAAATCATCTAATCTCTAGGATGATGTAGGGTACAAGGAAGGCTAATCCTTTTTTGGGAATGACCATAGGTATGTTGTTGATAAGGTGATGGTGTAGACCATGAGAAATCACAAAAATTTTGTTGTAATAACTGACACATATCTTTGTAATGTGTCGCACACTGATGCCAAAGACAATAAACATTACCATGTTTAGGGATGTACTCTAGAAAACATTTTTTAGGATGCAAGTTCTTATTAGTAGATTATGTCTTCTCTGGACAAAGTACATAAATGACTACCAAGATTTTTATAAATGAGAATAAGTATGTGTGTTTGTGCCTTGAAAATAAAAAATGTGTCTAAGATTAACTGACAATGGAGCTCTATTATATGTAGTAGAGGTAGATCTTGATGTCTATTTTTGTGCTAAAAATCTTTAGTATGGACAAAAATCCTTAGACTAATGACCAAAAACCTTATGGAAATCACAATATGTCTCATTTTCCCATCATGTAAGTAGGGAATCAAAAAATGTAAAAAGGTATAAGTCCATCAAATTTAGTAGTAATTATATATCTTTGTCTTGAGAAAATATAGCTAACAAGGGATCATCTAATGTATATCCATCATCATAACTAGGAGTATAAATATAAATAGTGAAAGCATCAATGATTTTATCAATCAAGGAATAATGAGGAATAGATGTTTTACTCTTTGTTATGGTCGTAGGAATCTGATCTATGGGGTTTTTTATGAGACTAAGGTTGTAAAGAAGGAGGTAATTGAGAAATTATGTGAGAAGGGATATTTGTATTTTTATTTTCATACTGATCTCATCAACAACATCATCATCATCATAATCTATGATATTAGGTAGTATATTACCCACAAGTTCAGGGTGGCCATTATAACATCAATTAGAGTTAACAAGATAATTAAATCATTGAGATTCACAAAAGTGGATTTTAGGTAAAGGTTCAAGGGTGGGTATTTTGAAAACATCATACTCCTAAAATTATTCAAAATTATAAGGGTTTGTGTCTCCTTAAATATTATAGATAGCATGATTGTGAGAAATTTTGAAAAATTAGGATGCTGACAAGGCCACAACTCTCTTGTTGTGTGTCCAAGGTCAACTAAGTAAAATGTTATATGATAGTGGTAAATTAAATATCATGATCTTGATATGAATTTTAATAGAAAGAATTGGTATAGAAATCTAAACACAACCTAGAGGAGGGATTTATCATTGATCATAGACTTGACATGTTTTTTGGGTATATTTTAGCTTACATTCAGAGTACACGAGTGTTTTAATAAATTTTACGTAGGAAACAAAAGTGATATAACCTTTATTAATCAATGAAATATTGACTTGGATATCAAAAACTTGGACACTAATTAATAATGAAAGATCATCTGCATGAATAAATATTTCATCAAGAATCATTGAAATAATAATAAATTTGAGTGAGAGATAAGTATCTACATTTTCATCAACATGTATAGACATTTATTCACATTTTTGAGAATACTATTGTCAGACCTAGATAAAGTGGCTTATTACTCCACATGTAGAGGTCAAGGGATGTTAATTTTGAATAAGAGTTGCATCAAATGATTATGATGATGATGGGAATTCCTTGTGAGTTATATAAAAGCAATTTGAGATGGGAAATGAGAAATATTTGAGATAGGATCCCATTAATCATATTTGGTTAGAAATGTATCAAATAGGGTTTGTAAGATTGAAGTAAATCCTATGAAGGGGGAGGGAAAGTACATTTAAATTAATGGTCATATGGATTAGTTAATGGGGATTTAGCTGATGTGGTTTTGTTAGTAGTAGTTTAGTGGCAAGAATGATAAATAACTAGCTATTGCAAATAAAACACATTAATTGATGGGAAATAGCAAACAAATGAAGTAAATAATAATAATAACTCTATGAGACCAAAAGATATATTTCATTCACTCCAAATGGTCTGAATTACACATTTCCCATGCAATTGCTTATATAAGCTTCCACATAACTTTTGAATTTACTTAAATGACTCTTAATTTTTAAGACTCTTTGACTTATTTTTGACACCTATTTTCTCCAAATAATGGAAAATAATATTAAATTATATTTCCCTTTACCTCTACTAACACTCACCTCAACTTGTGTTTTTTCCCAAGATAAAAATGCACTAAACATTTCAAATTTTTATAATTTTTAATCCATTACAAATATATTTGATAACCTACACTATGCCTACTCCTACTCTTCATGGCCTCACATTTTGGAGCTCATCCATTTTTACAACTCTAACTTCAAAAAAATTATAATTTTTAAGAACTTATAAATACTCTACTTTGTTTCAAACCTTTTACAATAAATATCATGTGTGAGGAAGAGTAAATATCAAAAATATTAAAAAGAAGTCAAGTCTTAAGTGCCATGTAGAAAATAGCAGTGACTAATTTTATGTCATGTTTTGGTCGTAGTGGAAAGAGTTTTTGTATAATAATATTACCAGTAATCTTCTTAATAAAAATGCCATTATTAGCTTGAATCCTAGTAGCCACACCATTTTTAGCCATAGTTTAGTGGCAAGAATGATAAATAGCTAGCTATTGTAAATAAATTTTGATGAGAAATAACAAACAAATGAAGGAAATAATAATTAAAAACTCTATGAGACCAAAAGATATATTTCATTCACTCCAAAGGGTCTGAATTACACATTTCCCATACAATTGCTTATATAAACTTCCACATGATTCTTGAATTTCCTCAAATTATTTTCAAGACTCTTTGACTTCTTTTTTACACCTATTTTCTCTAAATAATTGAAAATAATATTAAATTATATTTTCCTTTACCTCTACTAACATGTTTGGCCAAGTGTGTCAGATTGGGAAATGTTCTTGGTGGTGTAATTGGGTCAATGATTAGCTCTTTTGATGATTTAGATGTTTTAGGTGGTAAAGAAGGCTTAGAAGTAGATTGATTTGTGGTATTCAAGGTGGGTAATTCAAATTGAGGATGAGTTTTTGATAAAAGAGGAATAGAATTTGTATCAATGGAAAGAGAATGAGTATCCAAATGTACCATTTTATTAGACACATGTGGGATTATGGATGATGGAGTAAGTTATGGTGTTAGATTTGTTAGAATAATTATTTTATACTCATGTTATGTGAAATATGATGGATAAGTGTCTTGAACAGTATGGAAGTTGGGAAATTATTATATTTTGAATTTGGATAAGGACTAAGGTAAGATATTACTCTCCTCATATTATTCATATTAACAACATTCTCATCATTAATGAGATGATTAGGATCAATATAAGTTTTGACAATGTTGTAAGTGGGAGATTGATTAAAACATGGTTGATGATTAGGAAGAGTTTTTTTTTAAATAGTGAGATGAGTGTTATCTTGATTAAGAGCATCATGAATAAGTTTAGTTTCATGAACCTTAGTTTATGCATCATAATATTTTTGGCACTCATGAATTAAAGTTTTTATGTTGGTGAAAAGTCTCATAATAATGACCAAAAATTTCATGATATTAAAAAACTTGTGTGGATCATACCAATGTTTGGTAATTTGATTAGGGTCAAGATCTCATGGTGAAGGCCTAGGAAGACAATTTTCAGTTTTCACCATGGAAAGTGGTTTTTGAGAATCTTTATTATTCACCTAGGAAGATGTAGAACTATGTTGTTCAATAGGATTGGCTGAAAATGGTTTTGAAAGATTAAATTCATTAAAACCACTTTAGAATATAATGTGAATAGTGTGTATGGAATTATATGTATCCATAATATTATTATTGGTAGCATGTCATTTCTTAGGTTTCATAAGCATTCAATTTTTAGTTAGATGATGGTAAGACCCAAATTGTACTATGAGAAAATATTTACATTTGGGTTGATTTAGGCTTCTTCCAAAGTTTTTTGAGAGAGATTCCTAACACGATATTTAAATTTAGGATGAATACCATTAGCAAACAAGAGGAATATATTGTCTTCCAATATGTCATGTTTAGCATATTAGATAAATCTTTCCATATTTTAATGAATGCTTTGGTCATTTCTAATTATGATTATTTACCATTGATAAAGTGAGGTAAATTATTTTTAGGAAGATCGTTAGTTTGGAATTCCTATACCAATGAATTAAATAAGTATTCTAAACTAGATATAGTATGAGACTTGAGTTGAATATACCAATATAAAAAATCATCTAAAAATATTATATCTAAGAGCTTGGTGGTGGAAATAGTATTGAGATTAATCCAATCTTTATACAAGTTTCTAAAATCTTTCAAATGTAATGCAAGATTAGTGTATCAATTATAAATGATATCAAGAACAATACCACCTGTGTCAATGTTTGTAATTTGAGTAACTAAGGGTTTATTTTTTAAGTGTTTGATACTCTTGTTAATATGTGGGGTTTGAGGTATAAGGTTACCTTGTGCATATATAATTGGGGGTAGGGGCATTAGGATTTTTCACCCCCCATTGAGTGGGTTGAGGATAAATTTTAATTTCAAAAGTTATTTTTGCATTTACATCATTTAATTATCACTATTAGTATGAAAATTAGCCATTTGATTCATGGATTGTAATAAAATTGGATTAGTATTAATAGTGGCTTAATTAATACAAACAACATCAAATGCACTAGTGGTAACATTTATTTGAGTATCAATGTTGGAATTTTGGGTAGAGCCACTCAAGGATATTCTAATCATGTTGGTGGTAATGGCCATTATGGTAGATGAAAAATAAATGGAAGGAGGCATGGAAGAAGTCATATGGTGACTTACCCCAAGTCCTATATAAAGGTTATGCATGGGTGAGGTCCCATCATGAGATTTTATATTATTATGGGATCCTTACCTTGATGTTGAGGGTTATTTTTAATGAAAATTATTGTTTAAAAGTGTATTTAATATCACTCTCATCTTATATAATAGCTATTGTTAGTGAGTAATTAAGAGGATCAATGGTAAAAGATGGAGTCACCTAGTTGGTGGTCCTAGTATTGACATGAATATTACTAAGATTGGGATTATTTAACATAGTATAGGGTAGATGAGACTTGTCAAATTTATTAGATTTATTAAGATTCATCATATCATTCTAATTTTTTGGTTCAACTTCATAAAAATGTATTGCATAGTGAAAGGTGAGGGTATGACTATGAGTAATCAAGCTAATATAAAAGAGGCTAATAAAAGAAATCATGTGTGCCACATACTAAATTAGGTTGACCAAGGTTGATGTAGTTCATAATATGATAAAATAAAATTGCACAAGGTTGACTAGGGTCAATCTAGTTACATAGGAAGGTATAAACAATAGTCTAAAAATTGTACTAGGTCAACTAGGGTTGATCTAGTTACATAAGAAGGTAGAAACAATAGTCTATAAGTATATTATCTCAGTATAGGCCAAAATGGTTACATCAAAAGGTGAAAAAAAATAGTCTATAAATCTAATAGGTCAAGCATGATCAATCTAGTTGAATCTAGAAGTCTATTGGGTCAACTGTCATTGACATAGTTAGATAGGTAGGTAAAAATAGTATAAGATTACGTCGAGCATGGTTGATTTATTTGGATATAAAAAAAATTGATAGTAACCTAGATGAGTTGGCTTTTAAAAATAGAGGTAAAAAAGACATAATATAGGAAACTGAGTCAATCTTGGTTGACTTAGTCTATTCACATACAATCAACTAGGTTGACATTGGTCAATCTAGTTGAAACACACAACAAGAAACTATATCAACATTGGCAAGTACAGTCTAAAATACAAAAGAGAATAGAAATCAATAAGCAAAAATGAAAGTTTGTAACTAGTATTTATAGCTAGTTATCTAAAAATAATATTAGGTAGATGTGATAAAGGGATGTGACTAATTTTTAGGCTCTCAAAGATACCTTTTTGTCTATTGGATAGTTTTGGTCTGATATTTTTGAGCACTAACTATAGATAAAATATTTTTCTCATATCCCACTAAACTCAATTTCTAGGGTAATTTGAGAGTAACTTCCTAATGCTAACCACTAACTGGTGCACCAAAAAATTAGATCAATGGATAGTTTCTTATGGTTCAATAAAAAGGGTAATCCTAGGTATTTCCAAAATATCATGAGGTATGTGGAAACTTAAATTTGTGTTAATATTTTTACTATTAATATGAGTATTTGGGTAAGCCCCTAACACCATGATATATTTAAACAATAGATTAAGGACATAAACAAAGTATCATCTATCCCTTCACAAAAATAACTAAGTAGTTTTAAAACTACTAGAACATAATTTATAAGAAATTCAAGAAAAGTGAAAAAAATGTGAAAGTCAAGTATTGATAACTAATTTTATAATTTATGAATGTAAATAAATATGTAACTAATTTTTTTCAAATAACATAAGAGTAATTATTATGAATAATAAAGTGAAATGCCTTGATTATGTGGAAAGTAGAAACACATAGAACTAGGTTTGATAGGGTTGATCTCGTTGAACAAATAGAATAGAATAAGGTCATCATTGTGTGATTCAATCTATTGTGAAAATGGACCAAAATAAATTAGGTTGGTCACCATCAACTTAGTTTATTGGAAATAAAAGTAAATACAAAACTAATTTAGCTAGGTTTAATTTAGTTGACTGTGTAGTATAATTTTGACAAAATTGTAAAATTGTAAAACAACAGTAAAAATTGAAATACTAGGTTACTTAACTAAAAATCATAATTGTAAAAAAATTTTAATATATGGTTTATAAATATATAAAAAAAGTAGAAAATGTAAACTAGGTCAGGCTAGGCTAATCTAGTTAGTTAGAAAGAACCTGAGAAATATGACTAGGTCAACTATGGCCAACTTAATTGGATGATTGTAAATACTATAGATCTTAATGTTGAAATTGGGTTGTCATGTATGATTAATTTTACTAGAAAAATATAGTTATCATTACATCATCTATGATTGATTTATTTATGGTTAACTTAGTCTATAAATAGTTAAAAATTAAAAACAATCAAATAAGACCAGGTTAACATGCATTGACCTTGTTGGGTGAAACTAAAAATTGAAAACTGTAGATAATAAACTAGATCAACTTACATCAACCTAGTTGCTTGAGGATGAAAATCAAAAAGTAAAGAATTTAACTAGGTCTATTTATGTCGACCTAGTTACCTATAGATGAAAATGAGTAAGTACTAAATAAAAATAAGTCAACATGTGTTGACCTAGATTTCTATTAAAATATTAACTAAAATGTAAGGGTTAACTTCACATTAGGTTCAAATGAATGTATACAAAAAATTAAGATAGATATACAACTTATCCTACTTAGTAAATCTAACCTTATAGAAGTTAATCAACTAACATCTATTATGATACTGCGTATATTTAGAGCATTACACAAACAAAATGAACAAGGGATCATGATAGGCAAATGGGGGCCTAGATCACCTAAGGTGGAAGATGGAAAGCCTATAAAACCCTATAAATATACCAAGTTAAAGTGTAGAGGTAATATAAGCAAGGAGTTATTCATTTAAACCTATTAATATTTGCAATATCTATCTATCCAATGAGATAATAAAAGTTAGAAATACTTACCTTTAGATGAATCTTGTCGAGTCTCAATCTCTCCCTTAGCTAATGGTGCTTTGCAATACATTGTTGTGGATATGTAAGTATCACACTATAGTTAAAATCACCTCTATTTTAAAATATTCCTACTTCTAACCAATACTTCCCATAAGATAAGTTATCTTTCATCCAAGGCAATCCCTAATCAATGGCTCCTTCAAATGTAGATGTAGTATAATTTTGAGCTATAATAATGGAAAA
Source organism: Torreya grandis (assembly GCA_037957365.1). NCBI lineage: Eukaryota > Viridiplantae > Streptophyta > Pinopsida > Cupressales > Taxaceae > Torreya > Torreya grandis. Next base: position 112,185 of record JARHVA010005191.1, on the reverse strand, counting down.
ATGAATATTTTAATTTATTGTATTGAAAGAAAGGTTGTATTTATAGTAATATATAGGTCTTATCTTTATGAAATTTAAGATGACAAGGTCATCCCACCATGACCCAGTTTTCAAAAAATTACCATTCAACCTCAAACTAGGTCAACCCAGCTCCACCTAGTTGTGTAATGTGGGTTGTAACTTATTTAACTAGATTAACCAAGGCTGATCTAGAAGGAAAAATGGTTTTTTTAATTAGTTATAGGATATTGAGAGGAGAATTTCATAGGGTGTTGGATAAGTGGCATTTATAATGGGTTAAGGTGTGATAGAATTAACCAACAAACTTGTGAAACACTGATGCTTTACCCACCCCTTTCCTATTACACCCTTTAAGGTGTGCACTCAGAAGAATTGAATTCGACAGGTTCTTGAGAGAAAAATCACCAATAAAAGATAAATTTTAAAAATATTGTGTATACATAGACCACTCTTGTATTTGATCAATATATGAAGTTCAAAATCTTCGATGCCAACTTTTATTGAAGAGTATTGAAAAAATTTGTGTAGTCCTACACATTAGTATTTATTCTATTTTAGTAATTAACACTACATGTACTTTTCCTCAGGCATTGCCTAGATAAAACTCATTTTTAATAACATCAACATAGTCACTCTAAGAGGGATATGTGATAATTGCATAATTATAATCTACACATTCCTTTGTTTTCTCAAGTTGAACATCCTACCATTGTATTTGGACTTGGGGTTCATATTTTAGTAGGTAAAAATTTATTTTTTAAAAAGTTGAGAAATTGTTTATAGAAAAATATGAATCTAATTTTGTGATAAAATTTTCAAGGGAATATACTTTTATTTTCTGTTAGAAAATTAGGATATAAAATCTTACTTGTATCTTAAAGGGTGTGGACAATTAGAATCATTTCCTTTTTGGATATACTATCATGTTTCTTAGCATTTGATAGAGAATTTATAATAATTGGGTCATTATTTTAACACTTTTATTTTCCAGAGTATCTTTGAGCATTGTCTTTATGGGTTCAAGGAATTTATTCATCCTTTTATGTCTATTTTTGATTGTTTACATCTATCAAAAAGATATTTAGAGGGGTATCTTATCTCAAAATTTTGATAGATTGACGTCAATCAATGGGATATGCACTATCTACTTGATTTGATACCATTGACCTAGATTGAGGATTTAATCTAGATGAGAACATGCCAACTTCTATGTATTAGTATGTTATAATAAAACCAAACCCTTATAAATTGAATTGACATAGATATGTAGGATAAATAAATAAAGTTTTATTAAGAGACAATAGAGTAGGATTTCCAATAAGTGAACATGTACAAATAGTTGAAATGAGTTTTAAACACATAATGCCCTATATTTGAATTGGTACTATCTAATAGTTATCATAGTACTATGTACTATTTGTCTAACTTTTCCCATATAATGATATGTCAAGTTTTGAGTTTTGAACACATAATGCCCTATATTTGAATTGGTACTATCTAATTGTTGTCATAGTACTATGTATTATTTGTCTGACTTTTACCATATAATGATATGTCAAGTTATCAATAATTAGTTCATCAATATACAACATATGTACACCATATTCAAGTGTTGAAGAATATTATTTTTAGTGTGTTAAAAAATTATTGTTTTAAATTAGTTCAAAATGTGACTTTCCTTATATTTCAAGAAGTCAAAAAATATATAAATAAATAAATGTTAAACCTCCAAATGAATTAAGTTTAGCATTATTTTGTGACATCTAAATGGCAATGTGAACCACTAAACATAGGATGTTCCACTAATGAAAATTATCCCTTAAGAGAGTTTATTAAAATAAATTAATATCTTTGGAAAAGATACCAATTATCTACTCTAAATTTAAATAGGGAAAACCTTGTCTTATAGTAAAAGAAAACTAATAATTGTTAGAGTCAAATATTCACCTTAGCTCATGTTTCTTAGGTAATTTTTTTTTTTTTTAATGATTTTTTAGGTTTTTCCACCCACTTTGGTGTGGATATTAAATACTGAGGTATAATGGGTTTTTGTCCCTAGGTAGTATCTCTTTGATCCTACAGTTATGGTTGACCTTTCTTACCTGTATATGCAAGGCACTTCTATTGTATTCAATAACAATATTTTTGATATATTATATAATATTGTGATTCTTTAGTTTGCATGTCAATTTATTGCATTTATATCTTTCATGTGATGTTTTTTTGTTGTTAACACTTGAGATTTATGTAACTTGGAACAATCTATTTTCCATTCCTTTCATGGTATCATATATATAGGTGTTACAACCATCCTTTTGTGAGTTTGTTTCAAGGTCTTAACTTAAATATTGACATAGTGGAGGCATTATTTGGTTTACGGTGGCCGTGAAAACCTTTTACTATTTTTTTGGAGGTCATGTTTCTATTTTTAAATGGAACCTACACGAACCAACTATGTAATTGTTATTTTCTAGCAGGTACTTTATTTTCTTAGGGCTGATTTTTCTCACAATAGTGATTTTGTGAAGAAACCTTGGTATTTTTGGGTTGTATCTAGGTCCCTTTGTATAATTACATGTTTTTTGTGAATAGGTCTCAAAGAGTTTTTTTTTACCACTTAAAAAGGAGGCAAAACATTGCACTATTTTTTTCTTCACAAGGCTGGGTTTTCTTTGTTGCGACCCTACAAACTTTTATGATGAGAAGATCTTTGTTTAGGATGTGTTTTTCATATCTTCTAAAGAATGTAGGATTTTTCTATGATCTCCCATAGGTGATCTGATTTGATAATCATATTCCTTAGTCTAGTTGAGTGTTCATCAGCCTTTCCATATCCCTTCTCAATGCATAACGAAGTGCAATGTCTAAGGGAGTGCCAAATTTCAAGTAGTAGAACTATGAAATCAATCAAAAAGGAGGGGCACTCATCCTGGCCTTAGCCCTTTGGTCATATAGTATGGTTACATTGGGGGGGGGGGGGGGGGGGGAAATAATTTTTTATTCTTATTAGTGGGGGGTTAATGTTCAGCCCTTCAAAAACATTTAAATCTCTCCAAAAAATTTAAAATTTCTAAGCATTTAAATTTTATCAATTTTTATTTGACCCATATATGATGGGAAATATGTATTAACTAGATCTTTTGATCAACAACTTTAAATCGAGTGTTATTTTTTTCAAAAGTGTTTTTTTTTAATTTCAAATATATTTATGTCATTTATTTTGTAAAATGTACTGATATTATAAAGTGACAAATTTTAAGATGCTCATTAATTTTATTGGGAGATGTTAAATTGTCGAGGGGAGATTTTTTTTTAGGAGGGTTCTTCTTCTTCCTATCTTTATCCTTATTTTTGACAATGGATTCCCACTTCTTCAATCCCCTCAACACCTAAAATTACAACTCTTGGAATATTAAAATGAAGATACACTTGTAGTTGAAAGGATTGTGTAGAGTTGTGTTTAGTGACTTTCCTCACTTTAAAAATGAGTAAGGTATTACATGGATTGCATCCATGCAAGATGAGTCTCTTTTCTTGATTATCCTCCATGTTTTATGTATTTTAAAGTCCTATGTTGCATGTGCCACATCACCAAGATAATTTTGGGATAACTTTGTAGCCTTATTTGAGAATGATATTGAGTATTTTGGGTCTTCTGAACCCTCTTTTACTCTGAATCATTCTATTCCACTTCCTTATCCTCTTGAAATTAAGGATTTATATTTTTATGATGACACAAATGTCATTTCTCCTACCAGCAATAATTTTTTTGACTGTGAAATGGTTGAGGCACTATTGCCACTTCCATATTATCCTCCTAGTGGGGATTAACTCTTTGCTAGTAGCACAGATCAAGATACCTATTAATTTTATGGGGACATATTTTTTGATGGTGATTTAAATGAGGCATTCTTTCCTCTTATGCCTCTCCCTATTATTGCTTCAATTTTTAGTGAGGACTTGATTGTTTTGGATAAGGCATATTCATCATCTACTATTCATGTGATGGGAGATGCTCCTTCATCTCATGTTCATGTTGTTCTTACACTTTGTGATTCAGAGCTTGTTGTTTCACTTGATCCTATATTTATCACTTGTCCCACTTTAGATCCACCTACTTATGTGATTGGTTCCTTTAATAAACTTACTCTCAGAATTTTATCTCACCTCCTCTCACTAGCCTACATAGAGTCGGTATAGTGTCTCATATTTAGTGTATTCTTTGGCATGATCACCATGACATTGGTATTTCCATAGGTGATGTATCTTAGGACATCTTGCTCTCAATGCTGACATTTTTATATGCTCATATCCCTTCTCAACACATGAGCTCTATTATTAATTTATTTGTTGGTGATTCTATAGGATGAACATTTGATTATTTGGACTCTCTAACCTCGTATGTAGATGGATTATTACATCCTATCCATTTTCATAAGATATGTAGTGTTGATATTTGTGTTTGGTGAAATAATTTGTCCTTAGTGGGATTCCATATGAAGTCCTTCATTCCTTATTTTCTCTCTTTTTTTTGGGTGGGGAGTATTTTTTTCATATGGTTATTCTCTCTTTCTCCACTTTATGAGAGTTTACTTCATGGATGTATTTTACATGAGTATCTGATTAGGGCTTATTTCTAGGACCCATTCTATGGATATGTCAATTTATTTTTGACTATTTTTATCCCCTAGCTTCACTTGGGAGGGGGTGTTAGAGTTGGTTATTTATCTTAGATCATCTTTCTTAGGTGTTTTATTTATTTTAATAATTTTTTAGGTTTTTACACCCACTTAGGTGTGGATATCAAATACTTAGATATAGTGGGTTTTCATGCCTATGGAGTATTCTCTTTGATCCAACAACACTGGTTAATCTTTATTGCCCATATATGCAAGGGAATTCCATTGTATTCCATAGAGAATTTTTGAAAATATTATATGATTTTGTTACTATTTGTTTATCATATCAATTTGTTATATTTGACTTCTTCATGTGACATTTTTTTATTGTTAAAACTTGAGATTTCTATGTCTTAGAAAAAACTATTTTCTATTCCTTTCAATAATAACAAATTACTCTAATGTTTAAAAAATCTAATAAATACCACTCAACATGGATACCCATGTGAATAACATTTTAAATAAAATATTAAAAAGTAATAATGTTTTTTTTTAAATATATGTAGGCATATAAATAGGACAATTCAAAAGAATAAGAGATTTACTTGAAGAAGAATTGCTAATAATATTTAGCCAAGTTAGGCCACTTTGCAGAAGCCAACCTTTCTAAGTATTTTTGATTTTTTAAAATAATACATTTATATAAATCTCAATGGTGATACTCTCTAAGATACAAAAAAAATCTCTAAAAGTGTTTTAAAACTTCTATTAATGATGTCTTGATTATTTTTATAAAATCATAATTTTCCAAAAGTAAAACTTCATCATGCCCATTTTTTCTCTATTAAAATAGAGATGACACAGTCTTCTCGCATATGATCAACCATAAAAAATTATCATGAAATATAATTCACATTTAACATATGTTATAAATAAGTTCTTTCCAATTTCCATTATTTGGATAATAGGTGCATGCCGTAGGTTACAAATTAAAAGATCTATTCATTCAACCATAGGCTAAATAACTTATTTTTTGGACTATGCCTAGGGTTACTACATTATGACTTTCATAAGGCCATAAAAATTAACCTAGAAATTTACTGACACATTCAGGTACCACATGGATACTTTGGTCATGCTCCTAGAACATGTTAGCTTTTATTTCGGCTCCCACGTCCACTTCCTACCACTTGTCATTATCCTAATGACTTAGAGCTTCTTGACTACTTTGTGATTGCACACAAAATATGATGGTTTTTATCTATATAAGGCTAGTAGGGTGATAGAACATGGATGAATCTTAGTGATACAATTGCATGATAATATCTAGACAATAGACTATGTTGACATCTCCAACGAGTTATCATGACGATGACATGTGGATGGCTCTCGATGATCTACTTTATCGACAATGTTCATATGATGGATGATGTTGATTTCACATTCAAGGTAACATGATGATGACACATGGATGAATCTTAGTGAACATATTACCTAGTAAAATTCATAAAATAGACTATGTTGATGTCACCTCCTATTTAATTAGATGATGACATGTGGCACTATCTAGCTAAATTTCAAAATATCACAAAATCAAGTAAGGAAAAGTTTCTTAAAAGGCCAAACCAAAAGTTGATTAAGGAAAGAATAGAATGAATTAGTTACCAAGGTAAATTTAACTAAGGTAAAAAAATTTGTTTAGAAACTTTGAAATCAGATAAGGTTTGATCCAATAAGAAGTCAAATAGAGAGAAGGCTAAGGATGGGAAGAAAATCTAGATATAATAGATTTCATAAATTGACTAAATGATGATAAAATCAAAATCATAATATGTCTTAGACAGATGTAAACAATCTAAAGCAAATAAAATCACATCTATTAATCTGCTACCATCATTAACATGTCTAAAGTTATGCCTACCTTCTTCAGAATATTTTCATTATGCTAAAGGATCCTATGTTCAGATAATAGATTAAAATTGACACTAAAAAAATATTATAATTGTTTTAGTTAATTATTGACAAGTCATAGGGCAAGTTCAACCTATCCCAACACTTATCTTAAAGAGTTGCTCATTCTAACAATGCAACTAGTTTATTCATTAGAATATGACACTTTTATCATTAACACATATACCCATTCATTCCATTAAAATAAGAGGTCAAACAATAGATCTATTAAAGTGAAACAACACCACTTCAAGGGTTGATACACATAACCTTCTCATTTCATTACTCTTTTTCAAGGGTGACCTCATTCAATATTAAAGGTTACATGCTAGTTATAATTATATTATTAAAGCTAAATTCTTTTAATGTTCTTTATTTTATTTAAAAGGGTTTTTTCTAAAGGTAAGGTCTTTATCATATAACTTACTCAATTATTTGATCCAAGAATCTTCCACAAGAAATATTTTTAATAGAATAATTGTTAACATTTAGACTATATAATCAAGATATATTGTTATTCTAAATAATAATCTCATAGCTATCGATTTGAGTTACACTCACCTTTGGGTAAGCTAAAGCCATTAAAATATAACATAAATAAAAATAGAAGAGATACATTACATATTTAATAGCTAATTTCATAAGGATTTAATCAATACAAAACATTGTCATTATATTAAAGGAACCATGCAGGCCCAATAAACTTATCTTACCTAAAAAATCCTTCCCAAGGAATATACATTCAGAGAACACACTATCTAGTTACATCTCATTATGTAAAAGAGGTTCAATAAAAATATAATGGAAGTCTTCAACCATACCAGGGTCATTTTACAATAGACTAACTTTCACCAAAATATTACAAGTAGTTTGGATGTCGTTAACATTATCAATGCATAAGATATTATTAATATATTTATATTGGCATGAGGCACAACTCTATGCCTTATTTAATAGTAAATAAATTATCAATATTCACTAATATCCTTGGCTTATCCACAAAAACTATTGGCCAATTGAAGGAGAGCTCATTTCTCAAACTTTCATTATCATTAATCTACTAATCTAAACACCCATGATCTTTAAACATCTCTTGGTAAAGGCAAGGGTAGATATCTAAATGAGGGTACCTTAACACAAGGGAATCACTGAGCACAAAACTACAGTCCTATTCTTGATTCTTACCCAAATAGACTCCCAGTCTCATATAAAAACCACAAAAGCATTCAAATGATCATACAAGTGAAGCTAAGCACTCATAAACATAGAAAATAGTAAAGATTTTACACCATAAAAAAGTCTTGTTATTTGATTAGATAGAAAGAGGATACCTCACTCAAATGATTTCATCCAATGGTCATGAGAGTGTTAAGCAATCTACCACCATACCCATCATGAGAGGGATTTAACAATCTGCCACCATGACATTCATGGGAGGGTTAATAATATACAACCATGCCCAACATAAGAGGGCTTGACAATCTACCACCATGAAAATATTGCTCATAGACAACCATCACACAGTATCACAACAATGTCAATACATTTAAGCAAGAAAAATGATAACATTCCAATCAAGCAAGGAAGAACACAACATCACCAACGCCCTCAAATGAGTAAATCACTACATGTTGGCTAATTCACAACCATAACAAGAAAATAAAACATGAAGAATAAATCAAGTGGTTTTATTCTCCTTAAATAAATAGATGAAACAAAGAACCATAGTCATTTCATTCAAGGGAAATAAGTTGTAAATCAAGTTAATAAGAACCATACTTATTGACTCCAAGACTTCACTTGTGTTATCCTCCAATTTCTAAGGCTTGACTCTCTTAACCAACTCCTCCTTCTTATTCACTACATTTCCTTATCCTCTATCTCCTCCTTAGTCTATTATCTTTGAATTGACCCAAAAATGTCCTCTTGGCCAAAAAGTCCTCAAAATGGAGAGATCAACCTCTATTTAAAAAATGTCCTATAATATTCCAATCACTCTCTACTCACCATCCCATGCCTCATAAAGGGATGTTCTCTTTGATTTTCAATTAAGGTGGATGGTGGATCTACAAGATTTTATGGTTGTTTTTAAGACTCACTTACCCCTTCCTATTTGACTCTAGACTAAGGAAATTCATGGAAAGATCTACCCATCGAATGCTAGACATATTATACATTAGCTAAGAGATCTTAAGGAAAGGAGACAACAAATTTCACCCACCAAACTTAAAAGGTAGCTACCTAAATGAAATTTTAAGTTAAAAATAAATGACAAACTATATCTTAGGCAATTGACTATTTAGGGTGGGTTTAATAATGATTAAGGTAAGGCTATTTAGTGATATAACCATGTTTGGCTTAATTGCATTCCATCATTGGCCCTTTCCCTATTCCTACACACTCTATGCACACATCAAATTATTCTAACCCAATAGCTAAAGCTACTAAATTTAATCAAACATGGTATGTAATCAATTATTGATAGCTAATAATACCAAGGAATACAAGTATTCACATAGATAAATTCATAAAACCTTATACACATGAAATTACCAATATATAAGTTTATGAACAATGATCTAACATCATTTAAGTCAATATATCTCATAGACATAATAAGACATAATTTAACATCACAAAAAAGAAATTTAAAAATTATATTTTCATAAGTAATCAAAACATGATTGATAATAGGTCTTTTTTGTTGTTCCTAGCACATGATAAATCTCTAAAAAATTGTTGCATAGCTTACCTAGATGTGACATAAAATCATAACTATTGAATCTGAGTTAGAGTAGTCAAATTTTCATAGTCATCAAGTGTCAAACATGAGCACTATGAAAAATGTGGTCTTACATCCCCTCCCCTTATGTATACTTCCTCTTAGAAGTCACCAAAAGTGGTGAGGGTATTGAACTATCAAAGGTACAAAATCTTCCCAAGTAGTATTGATTCACCATATTTGTCCCATTAGACCTTGACCTAGTCTAGGTTTCTACCACAAAGGGCCAATGCCACATGTGTTATAATATTAACAGGGTCTAAAATCAAAGCTTTGTTGATCTTGATGTACAAGGTTGTCCAATCCAATCTATGAGTAATTTCATAAACATATTATCACAAAATTACAACATGAAATACATCTTGAACATGAGATAGGCTAGGTGGGAAGCCCATTCAATGATCTACTGGGACAATAGTCTCTATGATATTTAATGGCCCTAAAAAATGAGGTTCTAAATTTGAAACTTTTTCCTAGTGGATAGGGTTTTTGCTGGGTCTCACCCTAAATAACAGTTTATCACCAACATTGAAATGTTGATCAATCTTCTTTGCATTAGCATATTGATTTTGTCAATCCCTAGTAGTCTTAAAGTGTTACTAAATCTTACCTACTTACCAATCCATGTCTTCTAACATGACAGGTCCAATCATGATTCTATCTTAAATTGGATCCCAATTCAATGGGGTTTTACAAGATCAAACATTCAAAGCTTGGAAAGGTGCCATCTTAATTAAACTATGATAGCTATTACTGTAAGTAAATTTGACCATATACAAATAGATTTCCTAATGGGATTGTTGGTCCATAACATACATGAAGATGATGTCTTCAAGAACCTAATTGACTTTCTTAGTCTATCCATTAGTCTCAATATGGTAGGAAATACTAAAAGTGGGTTCTGTTCCCAATTCCTTCTGTAAAAAAAAATCTAGAAGTGTGAAGTGTAAAATCTCTATCCGACACAATCTTATGAGGAATCTCATGTCATCTAATAACATCAATAAGAAAAATCTCACTAATGAAGTAGCATTGTAGGTATTCTTTATTGGATAAAGTGAGATACCTTGATCAATTTATCCACAATGAACATATTACATCATGATGATACAACAAGGTGGGAAAACCTATAATGAAATCCATGGAGATAGTATCCCATTTTCATTCCATAATCTCATGAGGATATCAAAATCCTATTACATGTTGATGATTGACCTTAAAACTCTATAATTCTAGGTAATAAGCTACAAAATCAATAATATCCCACCTCAAATCGGCCCAATGATACAATTATCTTAACTTTGCATGCATCTTCTTAACTTAAGAGTATGCTTGGTGTAGACACCAATATCATGTCAACCCCCCTTGGTCCCCTTATAAACGTTAACACTCCTAACCCACACTTGCACACCTTATTAATTTAAAAACTACTTATTTTAAATTAATTACCTCACCTTGGACACCTCACCTAGACACCTCACCCTAAGACAGTTTCTTAGCCTATGAGTCAACCTGAGACTAGGTCCTCCAAATTCTAACTACCCATGACCTATTCTCACCCCATCTTAACTCCCTAACCAACTCCTATGCCTCACAAGCCCTTGTTTTGACTGTTCTCCAATGGAAAAGGCACTTCACAGGTGGAGAAATGAGCAAAGAGCTAAAAATAGCCCTTTTACCTATTTTTTCTCCACCAACATCGGTCAACCCTTGGCTGACATTGGCAATTCTATGTTGATGCTGATGGGATCACCAACATTGGTTACATAAGCCAAGCTCTAACATTGAGCTAACCCCACCTGCTCACACCTTGTCACACACATTCTGAGATTTCAAGCACCAGAACTTGACTATTGTTCTCCTTGCTATCGAAGCTCTGCGTAAATCATTCTAGAGATAGGATTGAAAGATTGTACGAGGACCTTGAGCTACTAAATTGAAGTAATCCATGTTTGCTTCATTGGCTCACAACACCGGTCACATTAGCCACAACAAGAATCACTATTCTGACACCTCTAGTTCTTCATCTTATAAAGCTAAGTACTCTGGTTTTCATTTCAGTGTTTCAAAATATATTGTCAATTATTTTTCATTAATATTTCTAAATACTATCGAGAGGCTCGACGTCTTCTATGGAGGGGCTGAAAGGCCTTCCCCTTGTTCTCACCTCCTTTTCACACCAATCCTCTACCTATACCCTTCCTCAGACCTCATTCACCTTCCTACAACCCTACACCAACCTCTCAACTTCCAAAAACCCCTCTATCTATCCCAAAAATAATCTAATAGCTATCCAAGGCTGACAACCCCAACTGACATCGACAGACAAACTGACGTCGACATCTACAACACCTTTAGCTAGATTGACATCGGCAACACAACTGACGTCAGCACCATTTACTTGACTGACCTCAGCAGACCCATTGACGTCGGCAACTATGTTTCAAACTAGCAAACCAAAAAACCATCCAAACAACCCATCTAGACTAGACAGAACCTTCAGCTAGCCTTCTGTAGCATTCTAAGATACACAAACTATAGGGAACTAGTGTTTCCTCCACAGTCAAAGAGGAGATCCCACAAGGCTTGGATACGATGTGCACTAAATCTGGGTAACATCAAACCCATAACCTCTTAACCTTAGTTTCTTTCTCATTTAAATGTAATTAGTGAAAATTTAGAGAAACATTCTGGCACACCTAGTGGGACCCTTGGAGTTTTCCTTGGGTTTATTCTTCTTCTTTTAAAAATCATTTTTTCATGTAGATGCATTAGAAAAATATTCACTTCTTGCATCCCCTCTTCTATCTTTTTGTTTCAAAAGGAAATCATTAGCAGAGGTTAAAAAGAACATCTCTTTTTCTTCTTGTTACTTCTTGCATGCATCATAAAGTAGTGAAAAACTCATACTCTTTACCTCTTCTCCATTTGTTTGCATTTGAATAACATATTTTGATTTGAGTTAAAAACTACTACATTTCATTCTTGCTTGGATGCACACTTAGCCCACTTAGTAATTAAAGCATTATGAATGAATCGTGGTGCACGAATATGACAATGCCAAACCACAATCACTTCAAATCAAACACATAAACTTACTTGAGACAAGGCCTATCTAGGATTTCATCACCTAGCAGATACCTTACCCCGCCCAATGATCCTACTTGGATTTCACCACCAAGAAGAGGACCCACTCTATTCTCTGGCAGACTATAAACAACTATAGGGAAGGCATATTCTGGCTAAGTGGCCCAGCTCGGCTCTAGGTTCATGAAGTGAAGGGAGCAAGCCACAACACCAGGCCACATACTAACCCTAACACAGATATCTTTGAGCACCATAACACAACTTGAAACCAGCCATAGACTTCCTCTTTGGGAACAGTTCTACAAGCCCAACTCCCAACACATTCTCTTAAAGCATAAGCCACCACGACTTTAAAACTCATTCCTAGGAATCTAATATTTTAGAAGTTGCTTGCCTAATCATCTATTCTGCTAGTTTTATCTGAGTGTTTGAGTTGGTAAGGTCGTACCATTCTAAAGTCCAAAACAACTTAGAATATCTTCTTCTTCCAAAAACTATCAATCTTCTGTGTTTCTAAAATTACATAGAAATTGATATCGGTTTCTCCACTGATGTCAGCAAACAAATCTTCACCGACATCGATTAACTGACTGATGTTGATAACATTTTCTAACCGATATCAGTTAAACAACTGACATTGGTCACTATCAATAAATAAATAAATTTTTTTTCAAATAGCAAGCTTAAAACCCAAATTTCTTGCTGTTTAACAAAAATTCTAGTTTTTTGAAACTAAAACACATAGTTTTTGGAACCTGAACCCCTTTCACCTTGGATGGTCTTGACATGCAGTCAAGCCAAATTCCTTGTTGACCATGCGAGTCAACAACCACTCCCACCTTTGCCCTTCGTACCAAATCATCTAATGGATTATACTTTAGACACCGAGCATACTCCTATCCAACCTACCCCCAATCAACCTCCTATTATTCCCAAAGGGGATCAAGATTTTGAGAGATTCCTTGACCACAATGTCAAGGCTCTCCAACATTATCTCACTAGAAGCCAAACACGAGATCCTTTAGGTAATCCTATTTATGGGATGCTAACTTCTTTGGTTGAAGCGACAATGATATCAACAGTATATGCTACCCAACCTATGGTCACTCAGGCCACTACCTCGACCAATAACTCAACCATGGCCAATGTTTAAGATTTGGCCTCCCCTTCTATCCTTTCTTTCCCTACCTCTATTGAGGTTTCCGTATCCCCTCAAATGCAAACAATTCAACCAAGTTCAACACCTTTCTAGAACTTGATTGTCTCTATCCCATCCACTCTTACACCTATAAACATGAGAGTGACCACTTATCCTTTAACTAGTGTCACCGCCATTCAACCACCCTTGGTGGCATCTAGTCAAGTTGTGCCCTCCAACTTCGTGGCACAAGCCCCCTTGGCCTCAACATCAGCCGTTATGACGAACTATCAATATGTTACACCTAAAAAAATGCAACCAAGTACATCACACGCCCCTTCCAATGCCTTCTAGGTACCTTATAACTTAGGGGGTGCCCCTCATGCCAATCCATTTGCCGATCTAATTAAGATGTTGATGGATAAGATGTCCAACCTTGAGACATCTATTTTAGGTTCGAGGAGTTTTCTTTCATATGAACAAATCTGTAATGAACCTATCCACCCTTCAATTCCTATTCGACCATACCCTAGCCAGTGGGAACTCCCAAAATTTACTCACTTTTAGAGTAAAGAGGACCCACAACAACATCTGTGAGCATTTGGACACGCTTACTACCTTATAGCGCATGGTGATGCGTTATTGCTTTGCACATTCCCTATGTCACTTTATCGCACCGCCCATGACTGGTATAGCTCCATTACCAGTCATTCTCTCTTCACCTTCGTTCAACTCACTCAACTATTCCTTGATCATTTCTCAATCAATATTACCAAGGAGTTCTCCATCATAGACCTTTATTCCATTAGACAATTTGAGGATGAGTCAATAGCAGACTTCGTCACCCATTGGAGAGGTTTGATTAACCAACTCTCCTTCTCACTACCTTAACCTGAGCTCATTGAGCTCTTTTCAAGAGCATGTGCCAAGCACATCTCATCCACTCTGTGAGTTCAAACTTTTTTCACATTTGATGAAGCTTTCACTATGGCCCAAAAGCATGAACTCTGCACAATCGAAGAAGACAGGGTCAAATTGCGTAACAAAAATACCAATGCAAAACCCAATGACCCTTCTTCCAAACTTTCTTCTTCCCACTCCAAGTCTAAGGGATCAATGAATTATGTGTTCCTTAGGTCACCATCTTCTACCACAACCAACCAATCTAAGCCCCCCACTTTGCAAAACATCACTAGACAATTCCAACAATGGTATGCATAGCGACGATACACTCCAATAGGAGAATCATATGCTTTTGTATTGGATAAATTAGTGAAGCAGGGAGTCCTCAACCTCCCTCAAATCTGACCAAGTGTCCAATTTGACCCCTCATGAGCCATCCCTGCATGGTATAGGGAAAATGACTTTTGTAACTATCATTGTGTCAAGGGTCATGACACGGATAATTGCAAAACCCTAAAAAACATTATTTAAGACATGTTAGACAAAGGGGACCTTGTTTTGGATAACCCTAATGCACTGGCCAACCAAAACATGGATGTCTTTAGGCAACCATTTCCTAACCATCCCCCAAGTCATAACAATGTTCAAACCATGGTCGATGACCCTCAAGAATGCAACGTACGCACAGTCAACATAGTCTTTCTTTTCGTTCCTATCCAACCTCTCCCACAATCTAAAGAGGTTGGTCAACCCATTTCTCCACCACAAGTAGAAGATCCTATTTTACCCATACCACCACCACACAACAAAGAGTTGCTCCTTTTGCCTCGTCCTCTTCCTCACGTGGATGAACCCATTTCACCTGCATCACCCCCATGACATCAAGCACCTCCTCTACCCATTCTTCTACCTCGTGAGGATCTCATATTACCTATTCCTCTTGCCCCCACCTTCCCTCTTCTTCTACCATTGGAAGAACTTGCCATTCATATCCCACGCCTTCATGAAGAAAGGGCCATCATCCCTCTGCTTTAACCTTTAGAGGAGCCTTCCTTTCCTATTTTTCCTCCACCGATGGAGGATAGTCCTCCATCCACCCCCCTTTCACATGTAGGAGAGTCTACTTTGACCTCTCCCATATTGGAGGATGCTTTGATGGTACCAATGCCGATGGCCCCACCCTTATCCTTCTTATTACCAATGGAGAATCATACTTTCTATGCTTCTAGACCACACGTGGAAGGCATGATCATCCCTGCACTCTATCTACTTGAAGAGCCAAATTCTCCAATCCCTTCTCTATCGAGAGAAGAACTCGCCACCTCACCCACTTCAACCGAGGAAGATCCGGTGATGGTTCTCTCTTGCCTTTGGCCCATGATTACTACATCCAACACATTTTCTCTCTCGCAATCACCCAAATCCTCTGAAGGACCAATTGTAAGGCCTCACATGATGTCATCCAAACCCTTCTCTCGATTGGTAGAAAACTTAGGATTCCTCCATTCTAGGAACCTAGAGTATGAGGCATTATGGGAGTGACTTAGGGCTCCTTATCATACACATCCTGCTTCACCTTATACTGCTAACCCTTCCATGATGATTTACCCCAAATTCTCTAATGAGGATCGGGTTTCCACTTCTAAATCATTAGAAGCTCAGCCTTCCATGTCTAAATCCAAATCCCTGCAAGCATCCACCATGCTGAAATAGATTAGATCTCTCGGTGTTTGCATGTATCAAACCTAACTCACCCACAAGTGAAGTTAGATTTGAACCTTGTCTCACATAGTATTGGTCCTCACACCATACTAAAGGAGGATTCTAAACCACATCGGTCTACTCCTCCCCCACCTTCACCATTGCCCTTTATCTTGGGTCCACATCCTTCCACTTTAACAGGAGTGCTCCCCATTCCAACACCTCACAAAGACAAATTGCCTCCATTACTCCCTGTACCCATCAAAAACATATTTCCTCCAAGAAATTTGACACCTCTCATCAAGAAAGTGCCATCTACGCGTGTGGCCACACCACCAACCAAAAAGGTGGTACGAAAAACTCCCCCTACAACTCCTAAATAGAAGTTGTCAACCCCTACTGCAATAACGAGTGTAGACCCATTAGTGGGTTCTTATGCTTCATTGTTACACCAATTTTTGTAGTCTTCTAGCATCATTCTCCTACCCATTAATCCATACCAACCTCTTAGATCAAAACCATCTTGGTTCGATGACACTCAAATCTGCTTGTATCATCGCACACCTGGGCATGATACTGAGAGTTGTTATGCTCTTAAGGTTGTTATTCACCAACACCTAAAAAAGGACACCCTTCTCATTGAGGATTATCTTGACCACCTTTTTGACAAACTACCAACACCATCCCATGCCTCCCAAACTTCCTCACTTGAATTAGGATCCCAACGCGAGATTATGGTCCCTGTACCACCTTCTCCCCCTTTATTCAAAATCAACACTATTAATGTGGCCACAAGGTCCCAAACCCTAAAGGATAAAGGAAAAGAGAAGGTTTCTACCCCTTGGACATATCCATTTGCCAAGCCCTCTCCACCACCAAAGCCCAATATTTCTATCTTGGGCACATCTCAACCAACATCTTTGGGGGCAATTCGCGACTCTATGGTGAAACAACTTCACCAAAACCCTGTGAAGATGTCTTTGTATGACCTAGTACAAAGCTCTATGCAACATCACCAAGCCTTGATTTACAGGTAGTGGAGGTCCAACCTGACGACCCCCAACCACTAGCTGCTTTAGTCAAATCATTACCCACCATTGCCTCTGTCACCTTCAGTGATTCTGAGATTCCTACCTGTAACTTGGAAGACCAGGATCCCACCCTCTTTATCACAACTTATGTTGATCAAAATCACATTAAGTGGGTTATGATTTATGGAGATAATAGAATCAACATCATTTCTACCCATGCATATGATCAACTAGCCCTTCTGAAGAACTGCATGTCAAAAACTGACACAATTCTTCATTTTTTCAATGATGCCACCGCCACTACCATTGGCACTATGGTCTTACATGTTCATGTTGGCCCACATATAATTATGAAACTCTTCTATATCATCAAGGGGGAGTTCCAATATAACATGTTGTTGGGACGACCTTGGATACGTTTCATGACCTATGTCCCTTCCACATTGCATTATTGTGTCAAGTTTGAACACAAGGGGCAGGTCCATGTCATTCCTGCTGACCCTTCCCCTTTTAAAACATGCAACATGACCTACCATCGTAATGATGTTCTCATCCCTTTGAAAACATCTACCCAAATACCACCTCTGCCTATAGAAGCCTTGACAAGCTCGCAGACACTGGTCACACCCACGCCTATTCCTCAAGTGACCATGAAAGATCCTATAGAAGATACCTTCCAGTGCCTTTCACTTGGGGAGTATCATTTTCTTACCCTTGACATGTTCCAAACTTCGTAGGAATATGGAAAACTTCATCACCACCCTAACTATGACCATCACATTAGAATGGTCATCCCATATGGTCCTCTTGATCTCCAAACTAATCTCACCTATGCAGGGCTAGATCAGGCTCCTATTATTGGAAAGCCTCTCTCATCACCCCAACTATTCACTTGTGATTTCTCCTTCCTTGGCAACCCTAGCTTTGCTCACACCTATCTTCATAGGTGTGTGTGGAAGGGTTTTGGGTTTGGGTGTTATGAACAAGGTCCCCACAAGCCCATTGAGCCTCCAAATGATGAGGCAATCAAAAATGCCAAGAAATGACATGGCATGGGTTTGAAATAACCTACAAAACCCTCTAAGATCCCTTGCCACAAAATTGTCATAGAGCATTCTCCTCTAACCTCGCCTAGTCCCCCACCCTCACCTACAGAGTCGGTGGTCTCCATCCCTCCTAGTTTTTTTTTTAATAAACGCCATTCACTTGGAACCCCTAACCTATTAACTAGGTGAGGCATCAAGGTCTCTTCCTCTCATTTATCTAGACATGATAGATAATGAATCTTCTAGCATCAACACTGTCTAATGCCTGGACGATGATGCCATACTCACCTACATGGGTGCAGATGATTCCTTCATAAAATGATCACTTCCTTCAAAAACATAGGTTATGTTAAACAAATCAATGATTGACATTAATCTCCCATCTTCTACTGTTCCTCACATTTTAAAGATTGGTCAATCTTTAGATGCCTAAGAACAAATTAACTATACCACACTCCTTACAGATCATAGCAAAGCCTTTGCTTGGTCCTATAGTGATATACCTGATATTGACCCCAACATTGTCATCCACAACATCATCATGAACCGTGAAGCTAAGCTTGTCAGGTAAAAGCTTTGTAGGATGCATCCTCACATCACACTCCTTGTCAATGAGGAGCTTCAACATCTTCTCTCCATCTCATTTATCCAACCCATTGATTATCTATAATGGGTGTCAAATATTGTCCCTATCACAAAACTAACTGGGGGAATTCAAATTTGTATTGACTATCATGACCTCAACCTAGCTTGCCCAAAGGATGACTTTCCTTTGCCAAACATCGACCAACTTGTTGATCTTACGGTTGGTCATGAGATGCTATCCCTCATGGACAAGTTTTCAGGATATAACCAAATCTTGATTGCCCCAAAAGATCAACATAAAACCACCTTCATCACCCCATGGGGGAAATTCTGCTATAGGGTCATGCCTTTTGGCCTAAAAAATGCATGTGCTATATAACAATGCACCATGACTTATATCTTTCACAATCTCCTCCATAAAATCATGGAGGACTATGTGTATGACCTGCTAGGGAAATCCAAACTTTGCCATGACCACCTAACCATTCTCAAAACAAGAATCACTCGCCTACTACTACAATATAGATCGATTAACACAACTCAAGTTACTTGACAAATGTCATCTTGCCACTCTTAATCATCTTCATATCTACTAAGATCGCATCAAGCGTACCTACAACAAAAATCTAAAAGAGTGAGATTTCAAAATTAGATATCTCATCCTTAAAGAAAACCAACATGTGACCAATATGGAAAGAAGCAAATGAGGCAAGTTTGCTCCTAATTGGCTCAGACCTTATATAATAATGCACAAGTATGGATCATGCACTTATCATCTGTCTTCTCTCGAAGGCCAGCCAGAACCTGAGCCCCTTAATGCCTTGTATCTGTGACCATTCTACTATTAACGAAGTAATCATTCACTTGATGTTTAACTTGAGCCCTTCCCTTGAACAACTCCCATCATCCTCATTCTTATTCCTTTCAACCCTTTTTCCCTACAAAAATTAGTTAACCTTTTTTAAGCATTAATGCTTTGTCCTAACAAAAGGGAAACCCCTAAACCTCTATAGTCTAGTCCATGACTAAAAGTTTAGTTAACAAAAAAAAACATAAAATTGTGATGCCTAACAAAATATTAAAAGGTCATAAACTATAAATGTAGACTGTTCCCTCAAAGGACAGTTGTATTATTGCTATAATTAATAGACTGCTCCCTTGAAGGACAGCTATTCAAAGAAACCAAAACATACAAAGCAAAATATAGATCATGTCTTCAAAGGATGGCTATGCCCAAATTTTGCTACAAAAATAGCACCCTCTCAGAAGCTCCCTGCATCGATCTGCTTCACATGACCACAAAACAAAACAATATCCCCAAGTAGACTTCCCACATTGATCAGTCTACCAAAAAAAACTAACTGACAAACTATTAAGTCATGGACTTGCCTATAGTCATTCTCAAGGTCACCTATAAAAGGGGCAAAGTTATCCCTACTAAAAAGGGTTACGCTATCCTCACATATCACATAATCACACCTATTACCCCAAAATACCCAAGGGATTTTGAGCTCACTTAACGTCAAGTGATTAGGGTACTTCTCTAACAAAAACCAATGGTCAACGATGTAATGCATGAATGGGGCTTTTATTTTCAAAAATCCTATCTATGCTATCATTATGGTCCTTGTCAATGAAAGAGCAACGCGCCTTTCACTTCTTACACACCTTCGTCACATGCTAGTTTATCTTTTAGGATGCAGTGTCTTAAAATTATATGCTCGCATATTTTCATCTCATAATTTTCACTATAAAGTTATGAACCTAACATTCAACTCAATTTCATCATAAATAATATCACATGTTTTTGATAAAATACAACCAAAACATTTTCTAACCACTAACATAACATCATGATTTATTTAATACAAATACCAATTTGTGTTATATAAATTATCATAGCCCATTCACATTAGTTTCTATGGAAAATAATACACATGGAAACTATCAACCAAACACAATTTATGTCAAGCATATACCATCACCAATATGAAAACCTGCTGAAGCATAAATAAATTGATTTCACTTTTAGCATACACCATCACCAATATGGAAAATTGCTAAGGATGAAAAACCACATCATGACCAAAATCATGACCAAACAACCAGCCCTGACACCGTAGAAGTCACCTTAGACTTCTCATGGGGCACATTAGAGATCACATACATCTACCTAACCATAACAAAAAACACTCGAGATCACTTATATCTTAGCTCGACTCAACAAACGACCTTAGAGATCGTGACTATCTCTTCAGACCATGACCACTTTCGAGACAACTTTTACTTGGTTGTTTTGATTACATATGCTACCTCGCGAATAGTTAGCAAATTGTATGCACCCCTCACACCTATTGTCAGATCTTGACCAAGTTGATCCCCAATATCTGTGACATTTTCATGTTTTCCAAGAGCACTTCCTAGCTTGGATACTTGGAACACGATGCCCATTGGAGTTACAGCTTTGATCGATCTAACCCAATCAGCTACCACTAATAAGTTGGGGACTGGTGACTTTGATTTTAGTCCTCCTCGACCATTGGAGCTACAGCTTTGATCATTTTAACCCAATCAACTACCACTAATAAGCTGGGGACCGGTTACTTTGATTTTAGTCCTCCTCAACCTTACCTACGATAATTTGACCTGCCTATCAAGTGAAGTGGTATACGTGAAATCTCAACTATTGCAGTGTTCAGACTCTAAACTCACCCTACCCATCCACTGCCTATCAAATTGGCACCTAATATCAAATTTCCTTCTCTCGATTCCCACTTTGAGGGGGAATACCTCATCCCATACCTGGGGCAACTTACATCTATTTTTATCTTGCAATTCGTTAGAACAAACTACAAGACAAAAAGGGGCAAATGTAGACACCAATAATGTGTCAACCCCCTTTGGTCCCCTTCTAAATTTTAACACTCCTAACCCACACTTGCACACCTTATTAATTTAAAAAATACTTATTTAAAATTAATTACCTCACCTTGGACACCTCACCTAGACACCTCACCCTAAGACCGTTTCTTAGCCTATGAGTCAACCTGAGACTAGGTCCTCCAAATCCTAACTACCCATGACCTATTCTCACCCCATCTTAACTCCCTAACCAACTCCTGTGCCTCATAAGCCCTTGTTTTGACCATTCTCCAACAAAAAAGGCACTTGGCGAGTGGAGAAATGGGCAAAGAGCTAAAAATAGCCCTTTTACCTATTCTTTCTCCGCCAACATCGGCAGTTCTATGCTGACACTGGCGGGATCACCGACATCAGTTACATAAGCCAAGCTCTAACATTGAGGTAAACCCACCTTCTCACACATTGTCATGCACATTCTGAGATTTCAAGCACCAGAACTCAACTATTATTCTCCTGGCTACCGAAGCTCTGCACAAATCATTCCAGAGATTAGATTGAAAGATTATATGACTTCAAGCTACTGAATTGAAGCAATCCATGTTCACTTCATTGGCTCACAACACCAGTCACATCAGCCATAATAGGAATCACTATTTTGACACCTCTGGTTCTTCATCTTATAAAGCTAAGTACTTTGGTTTTCATTTCAGTGTTTCAGAATATATTGTTAATTAGTTTTCATTGATATTTCTAAAGACTATCAATAGGCTCGACTTCTTCTATGGAGGGGCTGAAAGGCCTTCCCCTTGTTCTCACCCCCTTTTCACACTAATCCTCTACCTATACCCTTCCTCAGACCTCATTCACCTTCTCACAACCCTGCACCAACCTCTAAACTTCCAAAAACCCCTCTGTCTATTTTGGAAATACTCTAACAGTCGTCTAAGGCTGACAACCCCAACTGACATCAGCAGACCAACCGACGTCGGCATCTACAACACCTTCAGCCAGATTGACATCGATAACCCAACTGATGTCGACACCATTTACTTGACCAACCTCGATAGACCCACCGACGTCGGTGACTGTGTTTTGAACCAACAAACTAGAAAGCCATCCAAATAGCCCATCTAGACCAGACAAAACCTTTAGCTAGCCTTCTGTAGCATTATGAGATACACAGACTATAGGGAATAGGTGTTTCCTCCACAGCTAAAGAGGAGCTCCCACAAGGCTTGGATACGGTGCACACTAAATCTGGGTAACATCAAACCCATAACCTCTTAACCTTAGTTTCTTTCTCATTTAAATGTAATTAGTGAAAATTTAGAGAAACACTTGGTAAGGAACTTTATGTGACTTAGACAAAATCAATGCATGTAAGCCACCTATTTTAGGAACATAGGTATTCCATTATGGCATAAAAGGTCATCTAGATCAAGATAATATCCTTCTAATTTACCTTTTAGATTCACACTAGAATCCAACATCTGACACACTTCCTTGTAGAATATGTCATCTAAATGCTGCTTCAAGATTTGAATTCTCAAATCAGTTCACAAATGCATTATTGCTATCTCATGGTACCTCCTACTAGAGTAATCAATAGCTATGTTTTCCTTTCCTTTGATATAAAAACTTTTATAATCATATTTGGACATCAATTCTATTCAATACCTCTAACATGCATTAAGATTAGGCTGATTGAATAGATGTTGCAAACTCAAGGGGCATATCTTTCAAACAAAGTGACAACTGAGTAGGAAGTGTCACCATCTTATAAAAGAATGAATGATGGCCAAAAATTCTATATTGTTCTAAGGGTATTTCAAATCATAATCTTCAATTTATAATGTTCATATTCTATAAGTCTTCCATTCTGCATGAGTACAACTCCTAATTCTCCCTTAAATGCAGCTATAAAAATAAATAACTCCATAGTAGGATTTGGTAAATATAAAATAGATGCACTATTGAGTCACTCTTTTATTATCTAAAAATCTTCCTCACACTATTTTATCCACACAAACTTTTCCCTTTTATTCTAAATTAAAATAATGGGATTCATAATGTGAGGAAAACTCTCAATAAAGCATTTATAATATCTTTCCAAACCCATGAAGATGTAAACCCATGCAATGTTTGTGACCATCGACTTTTATAAAATGACATGAATATTAGAGGGGTCCAGATAAATTACATCCCTTGAGATGATATACCCAAGGTACTACACCTCAAACTATGTAAAAGCACAATTTTTTATGTTTCCAAGTAGTTAGTTTTCTCTCAAAACCTACAATACTTATCTCAAATGGTCCTCATGTTTTTCCTCATTTTGTTAATAGATCAAGATATCAATAAATCTTAACACAATAAGGTCCAAGTAAGTTTGGAACACTCTATTTAAAAGACTTTTGAACACTATTGGGGCATTGGTCAACCTAAATGGTACAACTATAAATTTATAATGCCCATATCAAATTTTAAATGTAGTCTTGTGAATACCAACCTCTCTGATATGCAACTGACGGTAGCCATATTTTAAGTCTATCTTTGATAATACCTTGGATCACCACATCTAATCAAATAAATTATATATTCTAGGCAAGGGATAATGATTTTTAACTGTTACCTTATACAATAAGTTATAGTTAATACATAATCAAAGTGATTTATCCTTTTTCTTCATGAACATGATTATTTATACACATAACATTTTATAACTTTATCAATTATTGATGCTTTCAATCTTGAGGTAACCCATCGAATCCTAATCTCTCTGAGTGAATGCCTTAAAGGGTGCACTAAGAAAGGGGTGGGTAGACCATTAGTGCTTGAAAATATTGTTGTCCCTATACTACCACTTTTAATCAATCTAACCATATCCTAAAAACATTTCCCTAAGATTTACCTCTTATTTTGTACCCTCATATAGTCATTTGCCACCTTCATTGTTCATTCCCTAGCCTAAAACCTTTTTGAAAATTTACAATACACTGTTAGACCCATCGACCTTATGCTCTAATTGAAAAAACTTATTAGGGTCTAGGTTAGTCCCTGGATGACCTAGACCGTGACCTAATTTTTTAATCAATAATGATACTAGGTTGACTGGGTCAATCTTGTTAGCCTAAACATTTAAAAAGGATTAGGGTTAGATCCACCTATATAAACACATCCATTTATCTATTCTTAGAGAGATAATAAGAGATAATTATTCATTTTCACTTCTTTAAAATCTACTCTTCTACCATTGTACTTGAGGAGTATTAGTTTAAGGTTTCTACTTGGAGAAGAATCTCATCTTGTGGAGAATTTTTAGATGCTTTGGCCTTACTTAGTGATCCTTATAAACCATAGTAACCTCTTTCAAAGCACCTTTGGACAAGAGAGAGATTGATTCTTGATGGGTTCATCCTCAAAGTAAGTTTTTACAACTTTTTTCCTCTCCTTAGTAGATATAAGTATCATAAGTAATGGCTTCTGAATATATTGCTCTTTCCATGCATTAGGGTTTTACCTTTACATAGCTTACTTTGGATTCTCTTATACATGTTTAATTTTATGTTTATTAACCCCCACTTTATGCCAAAATCTTTGGTGAGCACTAGCTTAATTTTTTCTTTATTTGTTATTAATTTATTGAATATGAAAACATAGGACCTAGTTAGGGTTATTGCATAGTTTTGCTTGACTAGAGGCTTTTGAATCCTCCTTAGTGATATTATTGTGATATGATATCCCTTGGATAGGTCTAATAGATCCATCTTGGTCATAACCCCAATATCTAATGTATCAAAAATCAGAAGTGTAAGTAGGATTTATCTTCTTTGAGATGGGTTTGATTTATAGATCTGTTGCATTTCCCATTACATACATTCTAGTAAACCTAACATGAATCTAACCCTTATAGGTATTATTTCATGCCATCATTTTTATCATCTTATTATATTTTTCAATATTTTTAGTAATATATCTAACCAATCGATATAGTTCTAATTTCATGTTCATAGGTTTAACACATAGTCACATCAAAATGAATTTGTTCTATTTATGCAGATCTTTATTAGATATAGGTTACTAGATCGATCATGTCGACATAATACTCTTATTTAATTCCTAATTAGCATGAAAATTTAGGCATGTAAAATTTTTCATCTTATTCTCTCTAAAAGCATATAATTTAACAAAGACTGTCGAATAGGTTGACCCCTTCTTTATTCTTATTCAATACACAGGGTTTTGTAGAAATGGGTCAAACTAGTCGACTTAGTTTACATAATTTGGAAGCAAAAATTTAGTCACTTCAACATATAATTTGCAATACTAACCATATGCAATCCCACCAAGGTTCCTCTCTTTCCCCTCTCTTTCACTTTAGTACTTTATTTATTTCTATTTTACACAAATTGGTAGTCTTCAAAATTACGACCCTACAGCCAACTAGGTCAACTTGGTTAACTTAGTTTTGTAGTCTATGTTTTGTCTAAGAGATATAGTTGACTTGTTCAACTCTGTTATTAAATATCTTTATTATATATAATGGTAGGGACCCATTTTATGTTGTTATGTACTATTTGCAATAGTTTCATCTAAATCAACTCTATATTATTCTCAATCAAGGAATTAATAACCATTTTCTAATAATTAATTCACATTTCCTTTTTCATCTATTTGCATGCTTAGAGTAACTCACATAGTCTAAATATCTAGTTTTTTAAATTACCATTTAGTTACACTAATATACTCTTTTTCAAATACTACCAAATCACATAAAATTCAAAACACATTTAAACACTTGCCTTCCCAAGGCCTACCTACTTGGATTTCATCACCAAGGGGGAATTTGACTTAGTTTTCTAGCCAAGTATAAATGTGTGGTTAATGGTATATATTGGGGAATCACCTGATACCCTTAACACTATAGGATTGTGAAGTGAGAGGGTAGGACCTAATACCAAGCCAATACCATTGCCAACATAGATCCTTTTCAACTTGAACATCCTTAAACCATCCATAGACTACTTTTATAGTTCCCTATTTCATCTAAATCTCTTATCACATTTAAACCAACACTTTATAATAATATAATAACACTAAGGATGACCACTTAGTTATCATTTACGTTCCATTTGATTGCTTTCTCTCTGAGCATTGCATGGTGTATTCCAAAAACATACACTATCTAGCATTGATGCAAGCTTTTTTGCTATGTGCCCCAATTGGATCACTCATATTGATCCAATTATTTATATGTTTGATTTAATTATTGATTCACTTATATTACAAAACTTTTCCCTTATTTTAGAACACTATCATTCTGATCGATATAGTCTTTTATAGACTATATTTTTATCCCTACCAATAGTGCAAAGTCGACCAACATGACTATGTCTCTTATCTATCTCTTATTCCTTATGTCTAATAGTACATAGTTGACCCAATTGAACTTTTACTCTTATCATACTCTATCCAACATTAATATATCAACCTAATCGACCCTTTTCCTAATTATTGACCTTGCTCTTCTACCTGGTCAACTTAGTTCTTTATCTTGCCAACTTAGTTATTTTTTTGGCTGATTTAGTTCTCTATCTGGCTAAATTCATTTTCTATCTAGTTGACTTAGCTCTCTATCCCTTATCTCTCTTTCTTCTTTCTTAAATATCATTCCTTTCATCAAACATCATGAAATCCCCTATCATAATATTCTTGGATAACCTAAATCCATTCAGACACTATATGGGGTATTTTTTTCTCCCTTTATTTCCCTGCCAAGAGAACCCTCACTCTTGGATCACTTCTTTCCCTCCTTCATCTATGGATTTTAACATGGTTTAAATCATTCCTAAAGATGAAGTAGGTGGATCTGATCCTTTTTATACTTATCAAGATAATTCCCATCTTCAAGCATCTCAACACAATGTGGGAGTGATTAACACTAGTCTATCTAACAACCCCACTAGTAATCCACCTCCTAAAAACCCTCTCCTTAATACCAATTTGGGTAGTCCTCCTAGAAATAATAACCCACCAATTGATATAACCTAAATTCTTTCACATATCATGCAATAGCTAAACATAATGAAAACATATAACACCTCCCAAATGATGTAATTACAACATCATTTGATCAATATGGATAATCAACCTCTAGTTCTAATTCCTCAAAATAATTAAAAAATTTATTCCTCCACCTCTTATAAATTCCACAATAAATGTTAATCCCCAACTTATCATGTATAACAAGATGATTCAAAACATTTAAAATGAGCCTTTAGCTCCTTTCATCACTTCCATTGACATTGGCAATATATATCCAACTATAAAGTATGATGGGAATAAAAACCCACAATATTTTCTTGAAGCATTTGGAAATATTTACAAAGAGTGGATCCAAAATAATACTTTCATGACTGCTAAACTTACAATCAAAACTTTCACTAGTGATGTATTGGAAATGTATAACCAACATCCTCAACATTCCATTTGGTAACTAGAGGATTTAGACAATCCACTAGTTAAAGAATTTTAACACAATGAGTTTACCAAAAATGTTCTTATCAATTTCACTAATGCTAAGAAATCTCCCACCAAATAATCTCATGATTTTATCAAATGATGGAATCTTTGGCTCACAAGGCTGACCATAACATGATTGATGATAATATATTTAAACTCTTCCTAACTGCTTTAACTCCTTCTCTTCAATATAAGGTTCAAAATTTTTCCCCTCAAACACTTAATGAATCTCTTGACCAAGCCAAGTGTCAAGAATTCTTAACGAAGCAATTTTAACCCAATACCAAATTCCTTAAGGGATATTTTAAAACTTATACCAATGCAATCACTAAAAATACTCCTCAAACCAAGTGAGGAGTTGCCAAGGCCAATAATCCCCCATCTTCTCACATACCATTAACCATGAATAAAATTAAATAATTCCTAGTGCCCTCTAAACTCTATAATTATCCCAGTAATCCTTTTAAATAGTATGACCCTAATCAAATTTTTTGGTTCCATGTTGACATTAGTCATTCCCATGAAAATTTTTGAGGGCTTACCAAATTTGTTGTCTCTTATATGCTTGGTGATTCTTTCAATCATGAAGATATTATCCAACTCCATCATCAAGAATACCACACCACTTCTCAAAAATGACAAGATACCAAAGCTTCTTCTTCTAATAACCAAAAATCTTTTCCCCCATCCACCACTTAATAAGCTACCAAGGATGTTCATTCCATTGACATTGACTATGTTCAATATTATAGCAACTCTAAATATGTTAATGCAATTAAGGTTAACTATCATTAAAAACTAACTCACAGAGATCCTATCACCAAACCTAAGAATCCATCTAGCTTCTAAAGCTCAAGAGGACCCATATCCTTGTTTTGAACCCCCAGCCACTTATATTCCTTCAAAATCTACCTTACCTTTTAAATCTCACACTAGTTCTTATTTTAAATCCTATTAGAACTTCTTAGAAGAGCTCAATTTCATGCCTTGCAAGATTCATCTTATGGAGTTAGTTCTCACCTCCCCTTATCATTACAAGTTATTCATACAAAAATTACAAGAAATTGAAGACTCATCTTTTGTGGAAGAAGAACTGCCCTCTCCTGAGCTTCAACCAACCATGTATACCATCAAATCCATTTGTCTTTATTCTAAACCTTCTATTGAATTCCTTGAAAAAGACATGATTGATGATAATATCCTATTTTACACTGATGATCTAACCCTATTTATTAAAATATCCATCAATACCACCCTTATTTGTAAATTTTTAGTTGACGAAAGTTATGGTATTAATGTGACATCTTTTTGGCTCATCCAACAACTTGGATGCAATAAGGATCATCTCAAGAAAACTAACCTAACTTGTCTGGGATTTCCTAAAATTAATCAAAATCCAATAGGTTTTATTTGGATCCCCCTTAAAATTAGACCTAAGACTATTTGAACCAAGCTTATGGTCTTTGATTTGCCCATATCTTACAACATTTTCCTTGGATGACCATGCAATCATAGAATGTGGGATATCACCTCTTACAAGATATCACCTCTTACAATAGACAATGTATCAAATTGTTGCATAATAGTAAAAGGTATAAACATGAGGCTAATCCTAACCCTTGAAGTATTCAACTTCCTAATCCTAAATCTCAATATCACATTTACCATTTTAACAATCAATAATGCTCCCTTATCTAAATTCATTAACATCAATTCGAACTTACATGTCACTCTTGTTGATGTAGAATATGATGGACCTAATGACTTGTAACACTACTAATCTATATCCTTACATATCGGAGTGGCTTCCTCCTTTATTATATTGTGATCACATTATCCCTCTCATTGATGAAATAAATAATTCTCCCCTCCATGTAATGCTTAAGATGCCTTTGACCTAGAAGATGACTTCACATGCAATTATTATGGAGTGTCCAAATTATTATAAGATACTTTAATCATGTCTCCATGTAAATTTAGTGATCTAAGTATTTCCCCTTCTAAATCTCCTCCTTAATCTCAAGCATGTACAATTTCTCTAACCTATGATGATAACTACATTATGGCCCAAGCTCAATCCCAAGACTTGGATGTTCAATATTATCAAAAAAAATTCTCCCAAATACATGTTTTCAACCATGATGTTCATACCATTTCCACTAATTTTGAATTATCCCCTGAAGGTCATGTACTTCCTATTAATTCTCCACTTATTGATACTCCTTGGGTGGTAGAACAAATCCTACCTTCCAAACCATCGACAATTATTTTACATTCTATACCACCTATAAATTTTATCCCTTCATCCACTTACTTCCCCATCAATTAAGTCAATGATAAACCAGCCCAATCTGATCAACCTTGTTCCCCTCATCCCCCTACTCCAAATATTACATTAGATGTTGAAGCCATAGATGTATATCAAATACATTGTGAATATGATTGCCACAATAATCAAATTCTTGATCTTGAAGTAGATGTCAATTATTATGGTCTTCTTCCCACTTTGCCTAGTAATGAATCCATTCCTAAATTGCTTCATGCATAAGAACCTCAACTCCCTTGGCAACACCAAAAATGCAAGAATTTCATAAGGAAATCCCATTTTATTAACAACTTCATTGTTAGCGTCGACCCTAAAGAAAATACACTTTCCTCTTTACCTAATGCACCATATCATTTCCATGATGGAAATGATATGATTATCAAATAAACTACTCAAATAGAATATGGTACCCTTAATGCCCTCACCTAATTACAGTCTCTCACTAACTCACACCAATTTAACATGATAACTTGAACTTATTTTTTGATAAATATCATGAGACTTTTACTTGGTCCTATGAGAACATGCTTGATATTGATCCTAGAATCATGGTGCACAATATTATCACCTACCTCGATGCTAAACCCATGTGAAAAAAGCAACAAAAATTTCCATGAAAAGTTTCAACTTTATGCCATAAATAAATTATCAAGATTCTTGATGCTACGTTTATCAAGCCCATGGAATATTCTGAATGGGTTTATAACATTGTCCTGATTCAAAATAAATTTACCATGGTCATTCACATCTATATTGATTTTTATAATCTTAATCTTGCTTGTCTCAAAAATAATTTCCCTTTGCCTTCTATTGATGCCATCATCGATTTTACTATTGGTTATGAAATGCCATTCCTTATGGATGGTTTATTAGGTTATAAACAAATTCACATTGCACCCAAATACCACATAAAATAAATTTCACCCAAGAATGGGGAATTTATTGCTATGTTAAAATTCCCTTTGGCCTTAAAAATGATGGAGCTAACTAACAATGAGCAATGACTCACATCTTTAATGATATTATTCACAAGACTGTAGAGACCTATGTGGATGACCTCATTTCCAAATCTAAAAATTTCAAGAATCATCTCTTTGATCTTGATGTCATATTCAATCACCTCATTAAATATAAAGTTAGACTCAATCCCTATAAACATGTTTTGGTGTCACATATGGAAAATTGTTA
Source organism: Torreya grandis (assembly GCA_037957365.1). Lineage (NCBI taxonomy): Eukaryota > Viridiplantae > Streptophyta > Pinopsida > Cupressales > Taxaceae > Torreya > Torreya grandis. Next base: position 80,424 of record JARHVA010005191.1, on the reverse strand, counting down.
GGATTCTTAGTCTCTCTTTATGGCATTCATGTTGATCCTACCAAAATCAATGCTATCATCAACATATTCATCCCTCAGTCTATTTTATATATTCACACTTACCTCAGTAAACATGGGGAAATTAGATGGTCTATCCCCGAAATGGTTTACCATATCTATTATGGAAATTCTCTTCTTAAGAAAGGTAGTGGTCTAGAATGGATGGATCCTCGTCAAAAAACATTTGTCAATATGAAAGAATCATTGCTTCACCCATATAATCTTTGTCCACATTTAAATGATTGACTATAAATATTATATACCTCTTCCATACCCATATTAGTGAGGGAAATGCTTACCTAACAAGATGATACTGGGAGGAATATGCCATCTACTATATTAGCTAAGGTCTCATCAACTATGAGAAATGTTATACCAAAGGTGAACGTGATTGGCTTGCCATATATTTTACTACTAAAAAGTTCTGATATTATTTGATTTATAAAACCACTTATGTTATCATTCACTCTGATTCCCTTCATCACTTCTTCTCCAAAGACTTTATTTTTGGAGATAGAATTGACAAATGGATGGTCCTTCTCATGGAATTTGATCTCTAAATTATTACATAAAAAGTTGTCAAATGATAAATCATTGTAGATCATCTTGCCAAAGTTCCAATCCCATCTATTGATCACCTTCAAGAGAGTCTTCTTGATGATAATATTCTCTATATTGAAGGTCTCAACCAAGCCATATCTCTTAAATATTACTTTCATAACTTCATTGCTAACCTTGAAGCAAGAAATCTAAAAGAGTTATCTATTTTCCCTAATACTACTAAACCAAAAATATTTATTGAAGAAATTATTGATATTAATATCAATCTACATGAATATACTTAGACCCTTCATTTTTATGGAGTTAAATATATTAAAGGAACTAGGGAAGGCTGTATCCTTACGATCCATCTTGGAAAAATTATCCTGATGGCATTTCACCTCATATTTGATGTCACTAACAACATGGTAGATTATAAATCTTTAATCCTAGGCATGAGAGCAACCATTGATTTATATATCACATATTTTCATGCTTCGGGTGACTCCTAACTTGTTTACTACCAAGTCAATGGTGATTATTAATGATAAAATGAAAATATCACTTCTTATCATCACATCGCCACTACCCTTGCCAAAGATTTCTCTTATTTTAGAATTGAGCTCATCCCTTGAGATAAAAATTCTATTGTTGATTCACTTGCTTCCTCAACATCTCTTTTTCATGCAGACCAAATTCTTACTGATCTCACTTTTCTTATCAAAATCAAAAAATATCCATCTTCTCTTCAACCACACAATTCACTCATCTACAACATTGAGGTTATTACCATTCACTAAATCCCATGGTACAAAGATATTATTCAATTCCCTGAACACTAGACTTATCCTCTAAACATGATTCCCACAAAAAGACACATTCACAAATAAGATTTTAAGTACATATTTCAATATAACATCCTATGTTATCACAATGTTGAAGGTACCTTTCTCCATTGTGTTATTAAAGAAGAGGTTCCTCCTCTTATAAAACAAACACATGGGGGCATTTCTAGTGGACACTATAGAAGACATGCTAAAGCCAAAAAATGCTTATATGGGATACTTTTGGCTCACTCTTGAAAAGGATTCCATAGAACCTGATAAAAAGTGTACTCCTTGCCGACTTCATAATGATCTAATTCATGCACCTCCATCCAAACTTCAAATCATGGATTCTCCCTAACCATTCTCCATGTGGGAATTAGATCTCATAGGCAAGTTACCTTGATCTCATGATGGGCATGCATTTATAATTATAACCATAAAATATTTTACCATGCTAGTCAAAGCTATGCCCCTTGTCAATATCACTAGTGCCACCATTTCCAAATTCATCCTTAATTAAATAATTTACCACTTTGGTGTCCTTCATAATATCATTTCTAACAATGGTGGTAACTTCAAAAATATAGACATCAAACAACTCTGTGCTAAATTTAAAATCAATCATGAATTTTACACACCTTACCATCTGCAATGTAATGACCAAGCTAAGGCAACCAACTAAAAATTTAATTAAATTCTCCAAAAGATCATTCATGACACCCACATAGATAGGCATATTCATATCTATCTTGATATTTAGAACTATTGCACTAGCATACAGTGTTACCACTAATGTAATGTTATTTTCTCTAATTTATGGCTCTAAATCAGTCTTCCAATTAGAAGTTGAGCTTCCCTCTCTCCATATATCTCTTCATGGTATCATACCTGATGAAAAATTATGCAAAGTTCACCTTCATGCTCATGATCTCCTTGATAAACATCATCTTTATGCTTTGCAACATAATCGCCAATACAAGGCCCATATTTCCAAAGAACATAACAAATGAGTTAAAACTCACACTTTTAATATTGGTGATAATATCCTTAAATTAGTCTACACCCATAAAAAAGAAGGTAAATATGCCCAAAACTAGTGGGGCCTTTATTTAGTCAAAGGTTGTCTTGGTCTAAGCACCTATCACCTTGAAAATAATGAAGGCCATCTTTTCAAAGAGCTCACCAATGTGTAATTTCTCAAGAAATATTTTTCCTAAATCCTTTCCTTCTTTTCTTACTTTATATATGCTATCTATCTAAACTTTTTTCAAGATACTTACATGGGCCTCACCCTCTAGAACAATTCTCTCTTTTCACAAACCTTAGTCCTTCTTTTTGGTCTTTTGGTTACCCTTTTTCTCATGAGTTGCATCGTAAAACCATGGACAGGACTAGGTATTCCTCATGAATTCCTTCTCTCATCTTTATTATCATACTTTTTACACACTTTTTGGCACTCCGTAGGTTTCTTTTTTGTGAGTTGTAGTGTAAGACCATGGATAAGACCTAACCTTCCTCAAAAATACCATCTTTATCCCATTTAATTTTCACATTCTTTGGCACCTCCATGGGTTTTTCTTTTATGAGTTATAGTGTAAGACCATGAAAACGACTTGGCCTTCCTCATAAAGTCACCATCTTTCAATCAATGTTCCTTTTCTATAATGTATTTTGAAATGGTTCTAAGTTTGTGATCTTTGATCTCGACTTTAGATTTTGCTTCTTTTCTAGATAAAATTTGCATTACAAATTATGTTAGCATGTTTTCCAACAATTCCCTCATTATTATGATAATAAATCACACTTCAATGTCAGTGTATCCCTTTTTAATCCTTTGTCAATTTTCTTTACAATTTGAAGTATTTCATAATGTTTCATGTTTCATTCTTCTTGATTTCCTTTCCTTTCAATCCACATTGCATAAATCAAGTTCAAAGTCAAGATAGAACTTTTATTTTACCTAAATTTACAAGACTCTTAGACACCATGCTCACTAAGTTCTCTCTCTTAGCAACCAAGTCCCATGTATTCAAATGAAAGTCATCTCAATCTATATGGAGGAGGAATAGAAAATCCCATGAAAAAAATTAAAAGCCAAATCACTTGAAACAAAAGGCAATAGGAAACATATAAATTTCAAAATTTAAAATCACACCAAAATACATGATCTAAAGCACATCTCCTATCTCCAATCGAAGATCAAACTCTACAGTTGGCCTTATAATGGATATGAGGCCAATTTTGGTATGATAGGAAAGTAGATTAGAATAGAATAATTCATCAAACTCTATGGTGCTACCTATTTTCTCATGTAATTACACTATCTTCACAGTAGATTGACATCTTAGTAAGGGGTCCAAAGGAATGGGGAACACATTCTAGCAAGGTAGGTCCATTTTACTTTTCATTTATTTAACCTTCATGGGATGATATACATACTTCATTTGTTGACCTAAGACTTGTGTAGATAAGAGAATTTTTTCTTAGTACTTAAGGTCAAAAGTCCTCTTATTTTAACAAACCTAATTTGAGTGTCTTGACTTTGATAAAGTGTTCATCTACCTTGTTTTTTACTTCATCCTCCCCTCCACCCATTTCATTTCCCCCTTGATTGGAAAACACATGACTATAAATATGTTTTCCCTCTTCTTCACATATTAAAAACATGATAGCACTAATTTGTTTTAGTTTTATCTATCTTTAAAATAAAACAACATGTTTGAGTGACTATGATTCTTTTATTTGCACCATTGTGCTACATTTTTAGACATATTTTGCTTCCTTTTTGCCATTTATTATTATTATACTATATATTATGACTCGTTAGTATAATTGACAAACTATATATGAAAACATATCTGGATGGTATTTTTAAGGCTAACACAGGAATTGTCTAGTCTCGATCACACCCCAGGAGGGAAGGTTGCATTTGATCGGATGCATAACTTAAGAAAATATCCTCATCCTTGAGTGTGTCAACTAATAAAAATTTAATCACACATTGTAGGAGAACCATAATGGATGGATACAAGTTTTTAGCTACCACACATACATGGATGAGTCATATAAGAAAGCCTAGGATTATTTTATCTAACTCAAAATAAGAGAGATACGGCAATGAGGTTTCTATTGTGGCCAAATCTCTCAAAACAAGCCAACATTTTGTCAATAGGGGTCATATATTATGACTCATTATCCCAATCAATGAATCATCTACATGGACATGTTCAGATGGGTGTTCTAAGGCTAGAATGATTATTGGCTGATTTCAATCAAGCCCCAAGAGTGAAGGTTGTAGTTGATCAAATGCATCGCTTAAAATAATATCCTCATCCCTAATTATGAAAACTAAGTGAAATTTGGTTGTGCATTATAGGGGAACTATGAGTGATATATATAATAAATTAAATCTCACACATGCATTAATGAGTCCTATAATAAATCCTAGGAGTATTTTCTCTAACTTGAGATGGGCAAGATTCGACAATGGGGTTTCTCTCATAGCCAAATATCTTAGAACAAACCAAAATTTGGTTAGTGAGGGCTGTATATTGTGACTCATTTTCCCAATTAATAAATCATTTACATAGACATGTTTGAATCAGAAATTTAAGGCTATAATAACCATTTTTTTATCTTAGTCAAGCCCTAGGAGTGAAGGTTGCAATTGATCTGACACATCCCTTAAGATAATCTCCTCATCCTTGAGTGTGTAAACTAACTTTAGTTTCACATTGCAGGTGAACCATGAGGGATAAAGATAAAATGTTAGATCCTACACATGCATGGATGAGTCTTTTAAGAATGATTGGGAGTATTTTCTGTAACTTAAGGTGAGTGGGATAAAATAATAAGATTTTTCTCATAGCTAAATCTCTCAGAATGAGCCAAAATTTTATTAGTGAGGACTATATATTATGACTTATTATCTCAATCGATGAACCATTTATGCAGACACATCTAAATACATGTATTAAGGTTATAATTATCATTATTTAGTCTCGTTCAAGCCCTGAGAATGAAGGTTGTAGCTGATTGGATACATCCCTTAAGAGAATCTCCTCATCCCTGAATGTGCAAACTAAGTGAACTTTGATCACATGTTACAAGAGAACTGTTGGGCCTAGAGATGAAACATCATCTCTAACACATACATGAATGAGTTCTTTAAAGAAGTTAGAGATTATTTTATCTAACTCAATATAGGCAAGATGTGGGAATGAGGTTTCTCTCATAGCCAAATCTCTCAGAACAGGCTAAAAGTTTATCAATGGGGGTCTTATATTATGACTCATTAGCCCAATCAATAAATAATCTATGTAGACACATTCATATTGGAATTTTGAAGATAAAATAGCTATTTTCTAGTCTTGGTGTAGACTCAAGTGTTAAGGTTGCAGTTGATTGGGTGCATCCCTAAGGAGAATATCATTGTCCTTAAGTATAAAAATTAAGAGAACTTTGGTCAATCATTGCAAGAGAACTATGAGGGATATATATATATAAATCATAAACTCCAAAACATGCACAAATAAGTCCTCTAAGAAAGCCTAGGAGGGTTTTATCTTGCTTGAGATGGGAAAGATGTGGCAATGAGGCTTCTATCATACTAAAATCTTTTAAAATAGGCCAAAAGTTGGTCAGCAAGGGCCATATATTATAACTTGTTAGCCCAATATATGAACTATCTACACAGACATGTCTAGATGGGTGTTTTAAGGATAGATTGGCCATTGTATATTCTTGATTAAGCTCTAAGAATTAAGTTTAAAGTTGATCAGATTCATCCCTTAAGATAATCTCCTTATTCCTCAATGTGCAAATTGAGCAAAATTTGATCGTACTTTATAGTAGAACTATGAGGGATAGATACAAATTGCCATCTCATAAATGTGTATGGATGAGTCCTCTAATAAATCCCAAGAATATTTCGTCTAACACAAGTTGGGAAAGATGTAGTAATGAGGTTTCTTGTAGCTAAAGCTCTCAAAATTGGCCAATTGTTCGTCAGTGGGGTCAGTATATTGTGACTCATTAGCCCAATCACTGAATCATCTATAAGGATATGTATAAATAAGAATTTCAAGGCTAGAATATCCATTTTCTTATCTTGATCAGGCCTTAAAAGTGAAGGTGGAAATTTATCAGATGCATCCCATAAGAGAATCTCCTTGTCCCTTAGTGTGTAAACTAAGCAAACTTCAGTCGTATGCTGTAAGAGAATCATGAGGGATAGAGATGAACTGCCAACTCCAAAATGTGTATGGACAAATCTTCTAAGAAAACCCAAGATAATTTTATCTAACTTGATATGGGAGAGACATGGAAATGATATTTTTGTCGCAGCCAAATCTCTCAAAATGGGCCAAAAGTTGGTCAGTAGGGGTTGTATATTGTGACTCGTTAGCCCAATTGACAAACTATCTTCATAGATACATTTATATGGGTGTTTTAAGGATATTAAAACTATTTTTAAGTCTCATTCATGACCTGATATATAATATTTTAGTTGATTTGATGCATCCCTTAAAATAATCTCCTCATCCTTGAGTGTGCAAACTTAGCAAAGTTCAGTCACGTGTTATAGGATAAGTGTGAGGGATAGAGATAAACTGTCAGCTCTAACATGTGAATAGATGAGTCCTATAAGAAATAATAAATTATAGAAATCAATCTTTATTTCATGATGGGCGATACATGGCAATGAGATTTATCTCACAACTAAATCTCTTAGAGCAAACCAAAATTTAGTTAATAGGGCTATATATTGTGACTCATTATCCTAATCGATGAACTGTCTATGTGTACACATCCAAATGGAAGTTTTTAGTTTAGAAAAGATATTGTCTAGCCTCAATGATACCCTAATATTGAAGGTTTTAGTTGATCAGATGCAACCCTAAAAATAATCTCTTCATCTCTGAATGTGCAAAATAAGTAAACTTTGGTCATGCATTGCAAGAGAACCATGAGGGCTAGAGAGAAAATATCATCTTCTACATATTCATAGATGAGTCCTATAATAAAATTCAGGAGGATTTTTATAAATTAAGATGGGAGAGAGATGGAAAGGAGGTTTATCTATAGCCATATCTCTTTGAATGGGCCAAAAATTGGTCAGTAGAGGCCATATATTATGACTTATTAGACCAATCAAAGAAACATCTATGCAAATACATCAAAAATATAATTTTAAGGATATAATATCCATTTTCCATTATTAGTAGTGCCCTAGGAGAAAAGTTTATAATTGATCAGGCACATCCCTTAAGAGAATCTCCTCATCCTCGAGTGTGCAAACTAAATAAACTTCAATCATGTATTTTAAGAGAGCCATGAGGGCTAGAGATGAACCGTCAACTCTGACACATACATGGATGAGTCCTCAATGAAATACTAGTAGGTTTATATCTAAATAGATTTGGGTGAGATGTGGGAATGAGATTTCTCTTGTATCTAATCTCTTAGAATGGGATAAAAGTTAGCTAATAGGAGCCATATATTCTAACTCGTTATCCCAATCCATGAACCATCTGCATGGACACATCCACATAGACATTTTTAAGACTAGAATGGATGTCAAGTAATACCCAAAGAGTGAAGGGTGTAGTTGATTAAACACATCCCTTAAGAGAATCTCAGCATCCCTTAGTGTGTAAATTGAGCAAACGTTAATCACACATTAAAGGAGAATCATGAGGGCTAGAGATGAACCATCAACTCCTACATGTGCATTGATGAGTCCTCTAAGAAATTTTGTGAGGATTATCTTCAAATTAATTTAAATAAGATTAAATAATGAGGGAAAATCTTAAAACCAAATCTCTCATAATGGGCTGAACATTGGTGAATGGGAGGTGTATATTATGACTCGTTAGCCCAGTCTAAGAACCATATATTCAGAGATGTCTAGATAGGCATTTTAAGCATATAAAAACCATTTTTTGTCTTGGTTTCACCTCAAGAGTGATGGTTGAAGTTGATTAGATGCATCCCTTAAAATAATCTCCTCATCCATGAGTGTACAAACTAAGAAAACTTTGATTGCATATTCTAGGAGAACCATGGGAGGTAGAGATAAACCATAGGCTCCTATATGTGCATATATGAGTCCTTTCAAAAATACCGATAGGAATATATCTAACTCAATATAGGTGAGATTTCTTATTTAGGTTTATCTCATATCTAAATCTATCATAACAACCCAAATTTTCATCAACAATAGCCATATATTATGACTCATTATCCTAATCAATGAACCATCTATGTAAAAATGTTCAGATAAGAATTTTAAGGATAGAAATACCATTATCCAATCTGGGTTACACCCTGGAGTGAAGGTTGTAGATTATCATATGCATCCCTTAAGAGAATGTCCTTGTCCTTGAGTGTGCAAATTGAGCGAACATTGGCTACACATTGCAAGAGAACTATGAATGATAGAGATGAAATATCAGCTCTTTCACGTGGATGGACAAGTTCTATAAAAAATATTGAGAGCATTTTATCTAACTTGATTTGGATGAGATGTGATAGATAAGTTACTCTCATAGTCAAATATCTTAGAACATGACAAAATTTGGTTAATGGGGGTTGTGTATTCTGACTTATTAGCCCAATCAATGAATCAACTATGTGGACACATTTGGATAGGAATTTTATAGATAGAATGACCATAGTCTAGTCTTAATTATGCCTTGGGATTGAAGGTTATAGTTGATCAGATGCACCCCTTTTGAGAATATGTTCATTCCTTAGTGTGTTAACTAAATGAAATTTACTTGCACATTGTAAGAGAATCATGAGGGCTAGATACAAACTATTAGCTCCTACATGTGTACAAATGAGTTCTATAGGAAATATCAAGATAAATCTCTCTAAATTGAGTTAAATGAAACACAATGAGGAGGTTTCTCTTGGAGCCAAATCTTTCAAAATAGATCAAAAATAGGTCTATAAGGGCTGTATATTATGACTCATTATCCTGTTCAATGAATCATCGATGCAGATATGTCTAGATAGGTATTTCAAAGATAAAACAAGCATTATATAATCTTGATTGTACCCTAAGAGTGAAGGTTATAGTTGATCGGATACATCCTTTAAGTGAATCTCCTCATCTCTAAGTGTGAAAATTGAGCAAACTTCTATCATGCATTACAAGAGAACTGTAATGGATAGATATGAACCATCATCTCCTAAATTACATGGATGACTCCTATTAAAAATCTTGGAAGGATTATCTCTAACTCTAGAGCATAATTAAGGCATAAATAAGACTATTTTTTTAATTTTCTTGAGAAGACAAATAAAGAGAAGGTGAAACCCTATTTTCTTAAGGTAGATAACATTAATATGAATTATTTTTTGTCTTCTCTTTGTTTCAAGAAGATAATCTTCTCTACTCAAGGCACCAACCACGTGAAGGTGGAAGCTCATCTAGTTCCACTAACCTAGATTAATATTTTTAGTAAAAAAAATTAATCATTATTAAATGCATAATGATAAAAGGATTGGATATTAAAATACATTAAATAAAATAAGTTAATTATATTAATTTTATATATAATATAAACTTACCAATTCAAACAAATGTAAATTTAGGATCAACTCTGTTTATAAGTATTTCAAGAATCACTTCTTGCTCAGATTCACCCACTTTCTACAAAATTTTATTGTGAGGTTTTCCATGATATTTGATCATTTAAATATCTATATCAATAACAAGATTTGAATAATGAAGCACCACCTTGTTCATTTCAAAGTCCTCAAATAATAATTGTTTTATTTTTTATGATAGTACCTATGAATCCAAGTTCCTCTAACCACTATGAATCCATTGGGATAAATTTGCTTTTCTCCATCCATAACATTTGTGGTTTATTTTTTTGGCCTCTACACAATGATAGAAGTAGTAGTCTATTCCCTTGTCATTGAACTTAGGTGTAATAACTACAATAAAATTCCTTGATTTAAAGTATAATAAAAGTGTAAGCACATCTAGGAAAAAATAAATATATCACTAATATCTAACGAAGGTGGTATAATTAATAAAAAATAAATTGTACCTGGTTTCACAAGATCTGAGATATGGTCAAAGTCCACTAATGATGCCATTTTATGATATATCAATTTTTGGAGTGATTGGCTACTCTCTTCAGGGGATATGGGTCTATAATACCATTCATCAACCCATTATTTTGACTCATAATCATTCCAATTAAATTTCATATATGCAAAACAAAAGCATGCCATATCCCTAGTATAAATAGTCCATAAACTTAAATTTGAGCTTTGAATGGAGTGGAAAACACTCGATCTAAGTACTATACTACAATATTCATACATTTCTTTGTGTTGTTCCTCTATTAACCATAAGAATGTTCAAACATGAAAATATTTATTTGATCCATGGAAAATATTTTCATTACACCAAGTCATAGTACTTGTAGCATTGATCAAATTAGCACCATCCTTGTGTATTGGGTGATATTTTGTAAGAGATATTTTTACAAATGCACCTTCACCATCATGTTCACCTTTTCCATGCCCAGCCTCAAATAAGCTTCAAAAATTTTGAACACCATTCTTCTTTTTCATTGTTCTTAACCAGTAAAATATTCAAGAATTCTTAAACTACCCTAAACAATTATCTAACCAAATGTAGTGTGTATAAAACATTATTTCTCTTTCATTCATATTTATATAAAATATCTCAAAATAACCTTAGATAAACTCTAGAGAATGTGATCTATAATCGCTCATATAAAAGTGGTAATCCTTCAAAATATTTATGTTATCATCTATGCTATCAAGTGCATGTTTAAATGTAATATGATTATAAATTACAACTTGAATTGAATTATAGTATTGGGATTGAACCTAATATTTTAGTTTTAGTGTTTAGTTTTCAACAAAATCCACAATAGAAATAATAGTACCAATTGGGAACTTGTCCTTGCATACCTTGAATTGATTATCTAACCATTTTGATTTGAGTGTGTGTATTGCACATTGGTAGATGATATTCTTAATGAATTCAAACATGAAATTAGATATAGAAACTTTGGCTTTAACCAACTCACATCGTGATGACTCTTTTCCATCTTTTAACACATACCTTATAGATTTCTACTTCTTATAATCAACTATTTGCTTTCTAAATTCATGTGAATTTTTTCTCATGTATACAACTCATCAAATTTGATAAACCACCACAACTGTTACATGTTCCATCTACACATTGTTTTATAAAAAAAAGTGTCCCTTAGGTATTCGAAAGAAAAGACTTGGGATTAATTCTCTTGATGTCTTAGTTAGGGAAGACACCATACTTTTTTTTTTTTTTTAAATAGTATGTAAAGTACAACATATATGACAAAAAATATCAAAATACATAGTAAATTCAATATGTACCCTACAAAAACATGTGGTGTATGCATGGTTAATTTTAACATAGAAAGACTTGCATATCTCAAATGACCTTTGGCTAATTATCAACTAGCCATTAAAATTTTTGATAAACTTTTTATAAAATTTTGTTTGGGTCATGTCTAAGAAATGTTTTGCATGTGGCTCATAGTTTTTTGAGTCTTTTATTATTTTAAAATCATATTTTACATTAGATAAAACCCTTGTGTTGTCATGAAAAAAAAATTCAATCAAATGTCTTGTTCCTTAAACTAATACCTTATCTTTTTGTAGGAGTCTACCACAAATGCCTAATAATCCATGTGTGAAGGGTCACCAAGTCTTGTTCTTATTTTTATGGAATTTATTAGAGTTTTTATATTTAAGTTCAAGGATTTGTTTATTTCACTAATAATTCAAGCTTTAGATGTTGACTTACTCATTATAGATTCCATGACTAAATGTCTTACCACATTAATATCTTTTTGCTAACTTTTATTGCCTATTGCCTTAAATACATTAAATATATTCTTTACTATTGTACTATTTTTTCCCTCCATATTGAAAGTTCTTAACCCTAAATTATGCATCACAAGATGCATTTTTTGCATTTTAATTAATTTAACAAATAGTTGACATTATTTTATAAGGGTTTTACTCTAAAATGCATAGTCCCATACACGTCGAGCATGATGTTAAATTGATCTTTTTGACATTTTAACTTCCATAAGTTCTATTATTTTCTCATCTATTTCAACCAAATACCTTGGTGTTCATCTTATTATCCTGAGAGGTGTGGGTATGGGAGCTATATTTTGTATTAAATTGGGTGGTGTTACCATTTCAACTATAGTATAGATACTTGAGGATTGACTATCTACATTAGACCATACAGGTGAATTGAATTTATCTTCATTAAGAGACACATGATTTGGGGTCATTACTTGATGTTGGTTACCATCATACTCAAAAATTTCATTATTAATAGATGTTTCATTATATTGAGTTTGGCCATATGTTTCTTCACTCATTACAAATTCATTACTTGATTTATATTTTGAATGATTTGGATGAGTCCCTTAAGAAATACTAAACTAGAGTCATGATGAATTGAAACTAAATTTTATACAATTGGGCATGTTATTTTCATTTTAAATATTACCTAGTGTGGAGGAAACACCATCACCTTGCCTTGAAGCCCTTATAAATGCTCCTATCTACTTGTATTTTTATTTCTTTTTCTCTCCACTCTTCAATTTCCTCATTTGATCTCTTTGATTGGTATTTTACTGTCACTTTCTGAGTCCATTATTTATTTTTACCAAAATAAGTGAACTGTAGATTTAAACTTGAAGAATTTGTAGTCATTCAAATAAAATGAATGGAGAATTTACCAAATTCACATAGTTACAGTAGGAAAAAATTTATAGTTTAAAAAGAATAAAATAAATGAGCAAATTTCATGGGAAATCCAACAAAAATTCATGAATCACAAAGGGCATGCATGATTTTGAAAGTACACACACACACCCTTTTTGATCCATGAAAAAATGGGCAAAAATAATTCATGTTGTACAATGTTGGTTTACAAAGGACATATGACCTTTATAATTTTACAACAAAATTGGCCACTTTTACTCAAATTTCCTTTGTTTTAGGCCTAGGGGGTCTCGAACCTATTCCAAACCTATCATGAACCAACCAATTTGATTTCTAAGAAATCTAGGGTTTTTTAATCTTCATCGACACATTTGATCAAGCATATTTTATTATTTTTTTGAAAAAATCCATAGATTTATAGAGGGGAAAGTGTAGTTATATATAAACAACATTGAAAATGCCATAATTCATGTTTTTATGTCATTATCAAATTATTTTTTGAAGTGTCTCTAAAATTCTCTTCAAGTTGAACTATTGTTATTTTAAGAAAAAAGTGTCACTTTATACCCCCACATTTTTCTCCCATTATCTTACATCTACCCTAGACATCTTGGAGATGACAGGGCTTGGGAGAGTCCAACCAAATGAATAAGCACCATATTGATTTATGTTAGTATAATAAGTTCCTTGAACTTGTCATAGATTTCAAAGCCAAGGAGAGCCCAATAGAATAAAGAGACACCATCTCCTATTGTCAATGCAACTAGTCCCTTGGATCTAATCGATATGAGCGAGATGGGGAAAGCTCAACTGAATGAAAATTCACCATGTCTCTAGTTGTCAATGTGACCAATTCCCCTGACCTAAAAAAGATGTTAGATCTGGAGAAAACTTGGATGAATGAAGAGGTGCCACATCACTAGTTGTCAGTGTGATCAACCCCCCCTCCACTTAGCAGACATGTCACAACTAAGATAAAATTGGCCAAATAAAGAGGTACCACATTTTTAGTTGTCAATGTGTCTAGGCATTTGAACCTATCAAAGATGTTTAGCCTTGAAAAAAATATTCCAAATAAAGAGATGACACATTTCCACTTGTCAACATGGCAAATCCCTTACACCTATCAAATATGTCATGGCCTAGGTGAACCCACCCCAATAAAGAAGCACCAAGTTGACTAATATATAGGTGAACTAATTTACACCCAAGACCTCGACTAGCTTAGAATAAAGTACAAATTAAATTTGAAGGCCTATAAGAACATGCCCCATATCCATAGACAACACATCACCTTCTCTAAGAGAATGACATAGACTATCGAGCCACATCTGTATGCCACTAGGACCCATATCTTTATTTCATTTCATTTTTTGGGGATAAAAAAATATCATATGCTAAATAAAATAGACTATAATCCATGTTTAATTTTTTTATATTACTTCAATTTTATTGGATGGTGCAAGTGTTTTTTCTTTTATTAATCTAAAACACAACAATTTCTTCATCGAATTAGTCATATCACCCTATATTAACTAATAGAAATACAATAAACCATTTTATTTTTTATTAATTAAAATGTAAATATTTCAAAAATGTTAAAATAAAAAATGCTCTATCATACAGTGATTTTCCTGATCCTATTATAGATGTTAGAGCGAGGGAGAGCCTAGCTAAATAAAAAGATGCGACATTGCCAGTTATCAATGTAACTAGTCTCCCAGATCTGTTAGAGATGTCAAAGCTAGGGAAAGCATGATCAAATAAAGAGGCACCACATTTCTAGTTATTGGTATGATCAGGGGCTAGGGGAAAGCCTATTGATTGAAGAGATTCCACATCACCATCTGTCAGTATGACCAATCCCTCGAACCTCTTAGAGATGTTAGGTCCTGGAAGAGCTAGGCCAAATGAAGAGGTGACACATTGCCACTTATCAATGTGATGAGTCCCTCAGACTTTTCAGATATATCACATCTTAGGAGAACTTGATTGGATGAAGAGGTGCCACTTTAACTACTTTGTAGATGAACTCGTTACCACCAGAGCCCTCACCCAGCGCAAAATGAAATTAAAAAAAAATTGTAGGCCTATAAGAACATGTCTCATGTCCCTAGATAACACATCACCTAGTCTAAAAGAATGATATAGACTACCAGGTCACATTCACATGCCTCTACAACCCATATCTTTATTTCATCTCACTTTTTGGTGACAAAAGCATATTGCAATCTAAAAAAATAGACTATAATCCATGTTTAATTTTTTAAATTGTTTTGATTTTATTAGATGGTGCAAGTATTTTTCTTATTAATCTAAAATACAGTAATTTCCCTAGGAAATTAGTCATGTCGCCCTATATCAACCAATAGAAATACAATAAACTAGTTTATTTTATATCTATTAAAATATAAATATTTCAAACCTAATGTTAAAATCTAAAAGTCCTCAACTTTCATTGGCTGCATGTTTCCCTATGAAAATTATTAGGTTGAATCAATTACAAGACACCGACTATGAAAGTAGT
Source organism: Torreya grandis (assembly GCA_037957365.1). NCBI lineage: Eukaryota > Viridiplantae > Streptophyta > Pinopsida > Cupressales > Taxaceae > Torreya > Torreya grandis. Next base: position 64,701 of record JARHVA010005191.1, on the reverse strand, counting down.
AAAAATCATCATCCATAATGATAATAAAGAGAAGGGGTAGAATATTATAATACAACTCACATGTGTGAAAATAATGAAAGGTATTAGAGGAGTTGCCATGTCCCCCAATTTGGAGAGGTTTTTTATGCAATTCTCTTCATTCCTCTATTGTCATATTATGATAAACAAAGGAGTAAAAATGCATAATCCAGTCCAAGTGTTATTTTTTATATAGTTTGGTCTATTTTTAATCTTCATGGCTTCTTTGGAAGGGGATTATTGTTCAAAAATGTCATGGAAAACTTAAAGGAGGAGCACAACAACCAAAAGGAAGATAGCATTACTGTTCTAATGAATGACAAAGATGAATGAAGTCTTTTTTCCATCCTAGCTTTTGTATATACATATGTTTATATATCCAATGGCCCTTTTGTAAAACAGATACTTACACTTGAGTATTTAAGGGTTTTTGGTGATATAGCAATATAACAAGGTTGTGCTTCATTTTATTTATTTATTTATTTATTTATTTAATTTATAATTAATAGTATTAAATAATTGAAATTAGCAAAAACTTTTTGTTTTTTCAATGTAGTTATGATGATTAAATTTAGAATTAATTCAGAATTTGAATCAATTTAGTAGTGAATTTGAACTTGAATATAGTGACTAGTTTAAAGTCAGATCTAATGTCATAATTAAAGTCAAACCTAGTGTCACCTTTTAATTCAAACTTAATGTTGAACTTAAAGTTGAATTTTAAGATGGGTTCAAAGTCAGACTTAGTATCAAACTTAATGTCAGATTTAGTGATAGGTGTAAAGTTACGCTGAGGGTTGTAACTGAATTTGGACCTATTGTGGCAACTAAAGTGAGAAATAGTGTCGCACATAAAGTTGGCATAGATTCGAACTTACAGTTGGATTTAGTGATGAGATTAAAGTTGTACCTAATTTCATACCTAAATTCTAAATCAATGTTGAGATAAAGATGAATATTAAGTCGCTAAGTAAACTTGGATCTAATGGTGCACTAAAATTCAAACCTAATGTTGATTTAACATCGAATCTTAAGTTACCATAATGTTTCCCCAACATCACCCTAGAATGATGTTTGAATGTGACATTAGGACACTGTTAGGGATGAAGTGAGGGTGACTTTAACCCCTAATTAACCTAAATTTATAAAAAAATTATTTAAAATCGCCATTAAAGATGGCCTTAAGATGCATGTATAGCTTTGAAACCAACTTTTAGGATTTAGTTTTCCCTTCAAAAATATCTTATTTGGTGGCTTAAAAGGTGAATTTAATTGCTACTTATTTTAGTTGAAAAATGATAGTGCCTCCCTATCCTAACATGCAACCCATTATCTACATTAATGTCCATCACGATCACACAAAAAATAGGTTAAATAGATTCGAGGACTGCTGCCTTGGTCTCATTAAAAAAAACATGGAATTGTTTCCATATTAGTGCCATGGAACAACCTTGTTATACTTTAATTTAATTCAGTTTCTCAATCCTTGTATACTACAAGATACCATGTACTGATGCACATGCCATACCTATTGTCATGGGCCCAGCTCTCTAGAGTCGGCCAGGTCATGCAACACCACTTGTTTCAATCGATACTCCATCATTATGATGGGATTCACAAGAACTATGGACTACACCTTCAATGTTTCCCTACACAAGTTCACCCACAAACACAGTTGAAAACAACTTTATAAAGAAAGGATTAGTAGTGGAAAGAAAAACACACACTTGTAAAGATCTAGAAATTGACTCAACACACATGAGCATTCACACAATGCAAGATAACTGGTAGTAAAATGTATTTTATTAACTCTTCAAGACAATTTGGTCCAAAGTACAATAAATGGGCCAACTAGCCAACATACACAATAACTACCGAGTCAGGCTCAGTTGATAATGCTTAGAACCACTCAAATGATTACAATGAAAAATTCCCTCCCTAGGTATGATTACTCTCTACCTAGGACAAATTTTCCCTTGATTCACAAAATTTGAGACCACAAAACTACTCACAAACACCCATATGATGCTTGCATGGACACGTGCCCACGGTCCACATAAACTCAAGACTGACACACCAGCTTCATAATGATTCACTTTTCACCACTTTGATAGTTTAGACTTTCATTCACCCAAATCACTGTGCAAAGAAAGTTCACCATTCATTTGATCAAGGTAGACCAACTCTGTGAATGTAGTTAGGGATGTTGAAGCAACACATCCATCATAGACTCCCCCACTTGAAAATTGGTGACATCCTTGGCATCGGCATGACTCCACTAGTAGGAACTCATGAGGCCTACAATCTTCTATTCAGACTCAACCCAGAGATAAAAGATTAACACATCCCTTATTCATACCCAATCCAAGCCAAGAGGCCAACACTTCCCCCTTTCTAGGCTCTATCCAGAATCTAGAGTCAAGAGACCACCATGTCCCCTTTTCAGACCCAAAGCTAAGAGATAAACACACCTCCTTTTCAAGCTCCATCCTGAGTCAAGAGACCAACATAACCCCTTTTTTAGACCCAAAGGCAAGAGATAAACACACCCCTTTTTAGGCTCCATCTAGAGTCAAGAGATTAACACAACCCCCTTTTCAGACCCAAAGCTAAGAGAAACACATCCCCTTTTCAAGCTCTATTCAGATTCAAGAGATTAACATGCCTCCTTTTCAAACCCCAAGCCAAGAGATAAACACTTCCCCTATTTAGGCTCAAACCAGAGTTAAGAGACCAAGGCCAAACTCCATGACCTTAACTTTGAGGGCTTCCAACTACTCCTAGCTTGCTGAAAAACACCATTCCAACACCACTAAAAACTCCCTCCTGCTTCAAATTGCCAAGTAACCCATTATCTTCACCCCAACAAAATGTTCGAACTGTCACTCCAATTTTACCCATCACACACACCAAAGGGCACTTAGCTGAGAACCATCATTGGTTCAGCTTCATCAGTGACTAAGGAATTTGACTGATTACAAAATTGAGAAACACACTGAATCTCTAGCAACTTCTGCACATAGACAAAGTTTGCCTACACAAGCTACACCAAACTAATGTAGCTTCACAAGATCAGCCTGATCTTGCCAACCCCCAAACATAGGGTGGAGGAAAATGGTTCCTGATGACCCACCTCTTCAAGACTCAACAAACCCAATAAAGCCTAAGTGACCCCATAGAACTTTCCCCCAAAATAGTATTGAAACTCCAAACAAGAGTATAACAGACAAAGACAACTCGTCAGATCCAACACACCAAGCCCAACAATAAGAATGAAGTCCTTACCCAAGAACTCTCCTTAGGAACCAACTTGATGCACTTGATCAATTATCTTCTCTGTGACACAACAAAATGATGTTTCCTTGAGCATATAAATGGATGTGAAGAACCCACCCCATAAATAGGAAAAAGGAATTTGCTACCCCTTCAACATCCCAACTACCACCAAGAAATACAAGATACACTGACTCCTCACCAATTCTTGCACTCTTATGCATACTCAACCCAACACCACTTTCATCTTCCCAATCCCACTCCTCTGCACAATCTTCACCACACATGTCTTCAACGGATCCAACACAAAAGAACTCCAAGATGGGAAAACTATCACCTTACCCAATCTGGGTAAACCCTGTCTCAACACAACACAAATGACTTGTAACTCCACAAAGCCTACTTGAAGCCTCAAAGGTATGGAGGCTAAGTTTCTGAGGCTAAACTAGTTAACTTCCAATTGTGAAACACTCAAGTCCATGAGCACCCATTCCACAATAATCGACCCTAGCAAGTTACACACAACTGACTCCAAACTCAAGCTTCACCTAGCATTGAGCTCCCATGAACACACACACCTTCTGCTCACACAATTCATCTGGATCCTCCCTCTGAACTACCAACACCTCCCTTTCACTTCAGACAATCTTGCTTGTAGTGATTCCGACCACACATCCAACACTTCAAACGGGACTGCTTCCCACTTGACTCTGCAACTAGTGACTTCTCCTTGCCACCCATGGAAGTGCTCCAAGACTTATAATATCCCTCTGATGACTCTGGAATAGTCTTCCTTCCCTGGTCACCAATTGGCTTCCCTAAAGACTTATTCAACCCCTTACCAACGCCTCCCCACATGGATGCGCAAGGGCCCAAGGTGTTTTTAGATGAATAACCCTATTAAAACCCAAGAGATGGTCTGCTACGACAATTTTTTTGCTAACATCAGACACTTCACGATGAAGGAGCTCCACCTGAGCCCATCACTAAAGACCACGAGTAAACTGAAATAACTTATCTACCTCTAACATGTTGGTGGCCTCTAACAAAAGGCTTTGGAAAGAATGGATATACTCTCCCATCTCCCCCACTTGCTTTAACTCACTCAACTTGGTCCTAGCCAACCATGCTGCATTTCCAATTCAAAACTAAACCCCAAGGGCTTCCTTCAGATCCTCCCAAGAGTCCAACCTCTGTGTAGAACTCCTTGATGCACTATCATTAGCCAAGGTTCTATAGCAAACCTTTGTCACACCCATGAGGTACTTTACTGCAACACACACCTCTTGTGCCCCTGACAGACCTCCTAACCCTACCAAGAACTCCTCCATGTCCCAAAAAAAACTATCAAGAAGATGGTCATCACTCTTACCATCATAACACTTCAGTTCCTTCAACTTGGAGAGCTTCACAATTGAATAAGAACTAGACCCTGATGCTTTCACCAAAACTGATATTGATGATCAGTACAAAGCCACTTCATCTTGTAAATCCATTTGGAACACCAAGCTCTTCTCCAACCTACCAATAAATTCCATGATCATCTGCCCCATGGTAGTCACCTTCTCTTCAAGCTTGTTGAATCTTGTACCCACATGGTCCCCCATCAATTGGAACTAGGCACCAACTTGCTCAACAAGGCCTTCACCCACTCTGGCAACTTTCAACTTACCAACGTGGCAACTACCATCGCCTTCACCTTCACCTTTTCCTTGACCTTGCTCTCAACCCCTACTGGCCACTTTCTTGAGCAACATCTTAGATGAATCCCCTGCCATATTGACTCAGACACAACCAAACAACACTAGATTGACTTGACAGGGGAAGGCACAAGACTATTTAACTTTAGGCAAACACAATCCCACAAAACACAAACTGTGTGTTTTGATACCAACTATCACAGGACCAGCTCTCCAAAGCTGGCCAGGCCATGCAGCACCATTGGTTCCAACCAAGACTCCCTCATTGCGATGGGATTCATAAGAACTACGGACTATGCCTTTAGTGTTTACCTGCACAAGTTTACCCACAAACACAGTGGACAAAAACTTGTATAAAGAAAAGATTAGCAACGAAAAGAAAAATACACACTTGTAAAGATTAAGAAATCGACTCAACACACATGAGCATTCACACAATGCAAGAGAACTGGGAGTAACATGTATTTTATTAACTCTTCATGACAATCCAATCCAAAGTACAATAAATGGGCCAACTGGCTAACATACACAATAACCATCGAGTCGAGCTCAGTCGATAATGATTGGAACCACTCGAATGATTACAATGAACAATTCCCTCTCCAAGTCTGATTACTCTCTGCCTAGGACAAACCTGTCCTTGCTTCACAAACGCTGAGACCCCAAAACTGCTCACAAACACCTGCACGATGCTTGCACAGACACATGCTCACAGTCTATATAAACTCGGCACTGACACACCAGCGTCACAATGATTCTCTTTTCACCACTTTGACAGTTTAGAGTTGCATTCACTCAAATCACTGTGCAAGGAAAGCTCACCATTCGTTTGATCAAGACATAGCAACTCTGTAAATATAGTTAGAGATGTTGAAGCAACACATCCCTCATACTTATTTGCTTAGAAAGTTTAAACTTACAAAAATTATAGGGAAAAAAAATGTTTATGCTCCCTGTATTCTAACTTTCCCCTTCCTTTCCACCCAGGGGTTAAATTTGACCCCTATTTAAACGCTTTTTACATTTTTAAACGTAAAATACTGGCAATTTTTTTTAAACGTAACATAAGACCGAAATTTTTTTAAAGCACTGTCATATTGACATTCAGAAAAAAAATCACCCGTTTTAAGTTTTTATTAAACGCTGCCTATATGCCCTTGAGGTTGAATGATAGACCGGTGGTCAACCGTCTGACATTTTAAATTTTTTTCCCCAGCGACCAATTGGTAATTAGGCTACTAGCACAACAGACATTAAATTAGTGAAGTTGCCAAGGATCAATTCAAATTTACAATAGTCTTACCACTCTACTCCCGACTCCCCATAACATTAAATCTTGTAGATTTATTAGAAGAGCACCGTAGCACGCCAAAGTTTTTAAATCTTCACTGAATCACCATCTAAATTCACCTAATCTCCTTTTGCCTTCACTTCGCCCAGTCCACATGCTATAAATTTATCAACATTTATTTCTTTGCAGGAGTCTTGGACGATGGGAAATTGGGAATGGGATTCGGGAATCATTGAGAAAGAAATTTGTTGCAAGTGTTCCCTAAACCCTGAAGACAAAATTATCATATGATTTCAAACCCATGCTAACACGCGGAGAAGGGGAAAGTGGAAACATATGCATAATTGCATTGTCGTGTGGTGCAGGCGCAGCTGTTAGCTTGTAAATTGTAATTTGTAATGTGTTGTTTTTGGAGTTGTATCACGACCCAGGGAGAGAGAAGTAAGGACATAAGGAGAAGATAGGCGTGTTGGAATCAGAGATAAGCATATGGGAGATGTATAGAGGGAGTGAGGAAAATTGGTGAAGGAGACATTGGAGGAGATGGTCGACATAGGAGATTAGGGAGAAGAGAAGAAATGTTGTTGGAGAAGGAGGTAGACGTTAAAAGAAAAGAATGTGGCGGTGGTATGAAGGGGAAGAAACTAAAGGAGAGGTCGACGATTAGGGAGTAGGTCATTGGAGTTAACGATGGGTAGGAGATGGTAGTTGTAGTAGGAATCGATGAAGGAAAAACCTGCGTGTTGTTACAGGGAAGGTGGATAAAGTAAGGGAGATGGGGAACAAGATAGTTGGAAGGAAGGAGGAGCCAAGGAAACAGAGGTCGATGGCAAGGTAGAAGAAGATGACTGTATGAAGATGCATAAGAAAAAAGATTGAACTGGGCGTTAAGGAGAAGAGTTAGACAGATTACTGGGAAGTTTAAGACGTCGCAGGAAGAGGAAAGAGAGACATTAGAGGAGAGGTAAAGATCAAGAAAAGACGGATATCGCTCTTCTTTACTATAACCAAGATTGTAGGAGGTAAGTAGCTAAAAAGCCATTATTTGTTTTAATTTATAGCTATAAACAAATCCCAGAAAATATATGTTTATACCCTAAGAAGCCACAAATTAACTAAAACCCCTTATTTAATTGATGCTTGGCACAAGTGTAGAAAATAACTATAGTTTTTCTGGTATTCAGACTTAGAGATTTGGAGGTTTTGTTGTTAAGATTACTTTTTTAATAATGCTTTCTCCAGTCAAAATTCAGGAACTCTATACTAAACTCGATAGATTATTTTGTTATGGGTGGAGTAAGTTTAATTTAATGCTCTATGTTTCTCTCCTCGTGTTGTTAAGAAATTTAGTAGCTTTTTTAGCATAGAAATTTCATGGATTTTTATTTATTTTTTATGTTGAGAAATTTTAAAAGATATTTTAAGAATTATATGTAAACAAATGATTTATATTTTTATCAATTATAAAATCTTAAAAAAATTCATTCATACTAACCTATAAAAAAACTTTCTTAAATTATTGAAAAAAAATCTTAAATTATTGAAGGAAATTTTCAGCCCCCACTAGTTTAGGGAATTATTTGTTGAATTGAAATTTTAAGGCTCCTATTTTAATAGAAAAGATTCATTTTATTCCTATACATTATTAAAACTCCATTAGACCAATCTCACATTGAAAATAGGAACATGAGCCCTTTCAATGATAGAGCATCCTCAAGGTAATGTGTGTAGTCGTAGTGAATGTTATTTCTCTGCAATATAGGCAATAAAAACAAACTTTAACTGATTTCTATACAAAATTATGAAAGTCAAAAATAAAAAATGAACTTCACATACAAAGTGACATTAATTTGAAAACTGTCACAAAAAAATTTCTTGACAAATAAGAGTGACCGTCAAATTTAACCCCTGTTTCCACCTACCTCTATCTTTACTTAAAGAGTGATTCCGTTAATCGGAATGTTTCCTATGACGTTCGCAAAGAATAATGGCAATGGAAGAAACGCGCACTACCTTCCAATATACATATTTTCAATTTTGGTTCCGCAGGTTTTGATATTGAATTTGCTTGCGCAAACTTCTGAGCCGTACTTTGCTGATTTTGAAAAAAAAAAAAAAAAAAATTACTTTACATAGTAACAGTGCTCTACTAGTACATAAGAGCAGTTTTGCTAAATATCATATGCGCGATACATAAAAATAGTTGCAGTAGTTTTCTATTTCATCTAAAATTTTATTTTTGCAATAATATACGCTACGCTCACATACCCATATGATGCACCTCACGCTCCATATTCTTTATATAACAAGTCAAATATAGTTTCCATTTACATATTTACGTGTGTCATCCCCTTTTAACTCGAAAGAAAAAGAAAAAGCAAAAGAACCGATCATTCATAGTCGGAGAAGGAAATAGAGCCTACCCACTTCTGGTGGAAAAGAAGATAAAGAGGTTTAACTGGTGATCTCAGAGCACCCGATGACAATAAGTCCCGGATTGAAGACATCCGTTGCAACCGACTGTACTACTGTTTTGAGAACGCTTTCTTCGTGTTTTCCCATGAATGTTCTGCTTACTTCCAATGCCTTCTCAGCAATAACACTGTCGCTTTCACCTTCGTCGTAGGTAAAATCACGGAACCTTGCAAACAACTCCAAGCAGACACAATTCCCTGGAACAACCTTTTGGAAGCCATCGAATAGTTCCCCCTGTGAAGGCAAATCTGTCTTAGCATAAGGATGAAGGCGCTTTAGCGCAAAAATATTGTAGTAGAGGGGGTAAAATGATGCTCTTATCATTTGTTTTTCTTCCTCGCTCAGCGCACCGATAGCATTTTCCAATTGCACGGCATTCTTCAACAACTCCAAATCAGAGACCTCAAAATCAGGGCGCCTGAAGGAGACGATGGAATCAACAAACTCAGCAATTTTCTGCAATGGAGATGCTTCCTTTGCTACGAGAGATCGTTCTAAAATACACCTCCTACAATCACAGTTAAATCCCATTCTACTACACATCGTCTCTCGTTTCAACAACGGCACAAAACTGTCAAAGTAAGGGACTGTTAGTTCTTCTCCAACAGCCATTTTCCTTGCAGCTACAACAAACATGGCTTCTCCCACAACCATGCAATTGGCGTTGGGAAAACATGAATGATTTATGAAAGAGGGAAGCACCCACAGGCCATATTGCTTCTTTTGACATGACATGGAAGCATCTGTTTTAATAGTTTGTATGATACACGCCACGTTGTGCATTATCTCTGCAACTTTATGGTCGTCTAGCTCAACACCTTCACTGCAAATATCGAAGTTATTCCAGCTGACATTATTTATGCGAAACAGATCCATTGGTGGCACTTTCTTTTCCTCCGGGTCAGCAAGGTACTGTAACTGCTGCAATATTCTCGGAGATGACACCGCCGAGGAAATGATTTTAGCCTTTAAATCCTGTTTAACATGCTCAAGTTTGAACTTCAGCTCCATCATGTTCTCTATGATATTCTCAGTCCATCCTTTCGCTCTTGCTGTCTTGGTGTCACTAAATGCGATGGCCTTGTCTACGATCAGAATGTCTCCGACATCTATATTGTCAGTAACAAATAAACCTCTGCCACGCCCTGCTGATTTTTTTATGAGCACAGGGCCAATATAATTGCTTACTTCCGCAACATCCTGTGGTTTGCAATCGTTTAGAAAATAGGCAGCTGAGAGATCAAACTTACCTTGCTGGTTCTGGTCGTTGAGTTTCTTGGATTTCTCATACTGCAATTGGATGTCGTTGGCAGTCGGATCCTCCTGCAGAGCTCTTTCAAAGCATTGGCAAGCTAGCTTGAATTCTCCAAGTGCATGGAAAGCCCGCCCCTTGCGAAACAAGGATTTGAGGTGATGGTGATCAAGCTCTAATGCCTTATCACAATCTTCGACTGCATTCTGGTACTTCTTCAACCTCAACCTTGCCTCTGCCCTATTAGAATAAGAATACAGAAGCCCCTCCATTACTTCCTTTTGAACGTTCGAAGAACCCGAGACTTGAGTCTCAATTTTCTGGCGAGACAGAGCCAATCGTATGCATCTGGAATAATAGTCCATTGCTTTCTCCCAATCCTCATCTCTAAAGCATGCGTTGCCTTTACCACGTAATTCAAGCAAATCCTCAACGAAAGAGGATTTCTCTGCCTTTCCTGGAAAAGACGTCAAAAATTCGACATTTTGAGGATTATCAACACGCAGCATGAGAGCGCCATCTTGAGCGCCTTGTTTGAAGTAAGGCTCCTTCACTGCAACTTTGGACCCTTTCGGATAAAGCCTGCGCACAGCTTCTGTCTTTCCCGTGGAAAGCGAATGATTGTAGATTGCAAGTCGAACAGCGTCTCCATATTGGTCTTCCAAAACAGTCATAATTGCAAGCATCCTGTGCGCATCAGCACATAGCGTTCCCAACAAAACACGGCCTCGATGATGCTTACCAATTTCGAGGTCCCTTGCTCGAATAGGTCGGAGGCCTGTGAGTGGGACAGATGGTCGCCAATGCTCAGACGGTTTCCGAATTGTAAACCCCTCTACAAACCCTATGGAGGCTTCGATTGTTTTGATAGTATTGTAATTTTTCTCATGTGCTTCTAAGAGGGCTTCTTTGTCAAATTCTTGGGAAGCTTGAAACTCCTTGAATTTTTCAACCAACAAATCTACCATGTTATCCATAATTTCAAACAGGTTTTCCTCTCAAATTCAAGCACGGCGTGTTTCCTTGGGTCTCTGGTTCTGCTCTATAATGCTCCCGGTCCCGTAAAAAAGAAAAGGAAGAAAAAGCAAAAGCATAGCTCCAACATCGAAAGATTAAAAAGTAAGCCGTATGGGAATTTGGGCATCGAAGTGTGCAAAGTCGTTTGGTCTTGCCACTTCAAGGATGCAGCCGTCCCCTTTTCATGCCAAAAACCTTAAAACATTGGATGCTGGAACGCTAGTAGTAAGTATATAATCAGCGGCTTGCTTTTGATGCGTCACTACGTACAGAACAACAGTGTTTGGCCTTCGAATTTTTAACTTTATTGTGTGGTCCCTTCAACATTGTTATGGGATTCGACTTACCAGCATACTCAAGATTAATTAAGGCATTTGGAAACGACGACAGTGAAGAATTCCAAAATTGAGAGGCAAATTAAGTTCCCGGTAAAGTTAAGTTCTTTATATAATGGTTAAACTAGTTTCTTTATATTTACATGGAGAGAGAATCAACTAGAGTTTCAGTGATCATCAGACATACCAGAGTACTCGAATCAAATAAAGTTTGAGTGATCAGACATCATCAACTTTACTAGGTATACCAAAATATTCGAATCAAATAAAGTTTGAGTGATCAGAAATCAACTTTACGTTGGCATAGAAAAAGATTCAATATTTAAAGTATTTGGCAGTCATGATAAAGAAGAATTATGACACTGAGAAAGAATCAAATAAACTCTAGGTGATCAGGGAAAGTTTGAGGTTCTCTACATAGTAGTTAATTAGGTAGGTAGGTTTTAAGTATACTATTCTTTCAGCACATAGTTTTGGGAAACTATAGTATTGGTTTTAGGATGTAAAATATGTAATATTTTTATTATTATGTGTAAATATGATTAATCTAAATAAATTATATTTGAAATATTTTATTATATTTATTGATTAAAAAATAAAAGGAAAAATATATAAAAAATTTGTAACAAAAAATTTGTAAAAAAGAAATTATGTTTTTTAAAAATTAAATATTTATTTTTTGTACTAAATTGTTTCAAAATATTATGATATTTTCATAAATTTAAAAATGATATATCATTTTAATAATTAGGTTTGTGTATACGAAATACTTCTTGTATAAATAACATATTTTAAGAATTTATAATATTTTAATGCTCAAATAAAAAGTTTTTAAAATATTATTATATATTTATTCCTGGTATGTGAGAATTATTATCAATTTGTTGTTAAATTAACATAATTAAATGGAACACTTAAAGGACGTTGTTGGTGTAAGTATTTATTACACTTTTTTATTTCATTTTGCTCATGTGGTAATTAGGTCTATTTGATGAGTGATGACATTATAATGATGTCATTATGCACTTGTGAGTGCATGGGGTCACATAGTGAGTAGATGGGGTCATCCATCCCATTTGTTCCCCTAAGTGCCTAGTCCACTCAAGTTACTTTTCCACTATGTTCCCTGAGTGCTTTCTCCACCCATGGTGGAGGAGCCCATCCACTCACCTTGTCTGTTTGAGTCATCATGCAATTAACCAACCCATTTATAGGATTTTTCCTCCAAGGCATTCATGGTGGATTATTTGGATAGAGGGAGCTAGTTAGTCATAACTTAGTGTGTTAGGATACTAGTGTGTTAAGTGTTGTAAACTATGAGTGATGTGCCTATAGATCTTAGTAAGTTATAAACCATAAACGTAGTATGGAACCATTATGATGTAAGATGTGTAGTATTCCTCATTATGAATATATCTATTATAGTTATTATCTCTTCTATTTTTGGGCTTCAACAGTTGTGTGTTTGCTCTACAGTGATCAGTCTTGGATGTTTGATTCTAGATTATTCTCATAATGATGTTGTATGACCAAACTTTATTTTCTTCAAACATATCCTATCAAATAAGTAGTGGGTATTGTTATTGCATTCACTGTCATAACAAATTATATATATTATATGGCTATTATTGAACATTTTAAAAATGTTTAAGAAATTACATTCATATTTTGTTGAATATATTTACATTATAGGTACCACTTTAGTATTTAATTCATTACTATATCTAATTATTTTAATATATATTTTATTATTTTTTCATAGCTAAAATAAAATGATAAATAATTTTTTAGACTACAATAAATAGATTATTTTGAATAAAAATACCTATAATTTATAAAATATGCATTTAAATAGTTGTTTCCAAAACTTATACCAAGCATGTCTAGATAATACATATTGAGAAGGATTTTTCCTTCTAGTAATGACGTTTTAACTTTCATTACTTATAAATTATATTTTAAAAAACCATAATAATTCCAAACAACTTGTGTGGACCTTCGTAGTTAGAGTGTACTCATTTTTTTTTGGGTATCATTCCTTTTTGACCTTTTGACCAATTAGCATCTCACAAAGGCTACCAATCTCAAAATTTAGACCTTTCAATTTACCTTATAAATATCAAATGTATAGTGTAATAAATAATTTTCTAAGAGAAAAACTATCATAGTTTTATTGGGTAGTTTATGTTTTCATGTATTTTTCACTAGTGACATTGAATATTTATTTTATGTTTTTTCAGATTAAATAATTATAAGTAAATTAAGCGTCTTATTGAATAGTAACATATTTTTTTCTATATTGTTATGTGGCTGGATGGATTGAACATATAAATTTAAACACTTAAACATGTCCATATATAATTATTAAATTTTAAAACATTATTTTTTAAATTTACATCTTTACTAATTATTTATTGTTGCAAATTAGTTATATTTAAAACATAGTTGAAACACTGTTAGAAATCATTATTAAATTTTTCTTTATACCTATGAAAAACTTATGGGCCATTTCTATATTTGTGATAGTATCACAATAATTATGTTACGACATAGTTCACAAATACAACAAGAAAAAAAAATCAAATTTTCATAATAAATAGATGCTATTTTTTTTTTAAAAATCTAATAATAATAAGGAAAGCATAATATAACAAGAAAAAACATGATTTACCTAACACAAATAACACTCAATTGGAAAACATAGTCTTGTTATGTAAAGGAAAAAAACTTATGTTTACATTCAATTTTTGGGTGAGGGTAAAGTTATTAAATGGCATTATCAGAAAGGTTTTTCAAACTGCCTTCAATCCATGTTATGAACCCCATATTTCCCATATATGTAGTTATTTAATTTCTTAATCATTGTGGGGCTCTATGGGATCCAATCAACTTCACATATTTAGAAATTCCTCATTTAAAACAGGGGAATCATCAACAAGTGCTACTCAAAATTGCATCGGCCCTAATAATACATAAATCAAAAGGTAAAATATTAGATAAGGAAACATTGATTGCCAAAACTTATCATTCATTGTAGTATCAAGAGTATGATAATTTTCTTATCTCTATATCTCCCATGCATTTTTTTTTGAATAGTTTGTAAGCATGAATTAAATTTAATAAAAAAAAGTAAATATGTAAATACATGAAAAAAGAACTACTGTTTCTTCTAATCTCTTTCATTACATTTAGAATGAATATAAAATTTAAAGACTTTTTAATTGAAAATACATAACAATAAATCATTTTAAACTCTTGATAACAAAATAATGATTTTGGTTACATATTTATATCATCTTTCATACCTAACAATATTATTACCTCTAACTACTTATTATGCGAATTTAAATTCAAATCAATAATAACCTTTGCATAACCCCCCCTCTCCCTCTCTCTCACTCCCTCTCACACTCACTCACTGACATAAACATTTTTAATGTTATAAATATTAAATTATAAAAGTATTATAAATTCCCAAAGTATGTCATCCATATAATAAGTATTTTGTATACGTGAACGTAATTATTAAAATGATATATCATTTCTATTTTTACATTTATAAAAATATCATAATATTTCAAAACATTTTTGTACAAGAAATTAAAATTATATTTTAAAAAAATATAATTTTTTTTTAAAAAATTTAATTGTAAATCTTCTATATATTTTTTATTTTTATTTTTCAATCAATAAATATGTTGAATTGTTCGCAATATAATTTATACATATAAATCATATTTACATATAACAATAATAATATTACATACCTTATATCCTAGAATCAATTGTTAGTAATATATGTTGAGAGCAACCTTTAAAAAAATTTATGACAAATATTTAAAAACGATAAATCTCTCAATACTATGGTTTCTCAAAACTATGTGCAAGAGAATGGTATATTTAGAACTAATTGTTAGTAATATTTGTTGAGACCAACCTTTAAAAATATTTATGACAAATATTTAAAAATGATAAATCTCCCAATACTATGATTTCTCAAAACTATGTGCAAGAGAATGACATATTTAAAGCCTAATTACCTAATTTAACCACTATTTAAAAACCCTGAAACTTTACTTTTGATCACCTATAATTTATTTGATTTTACAATTTTTTTATTTTTATTTATTATAACTTCCAAATACTTTAAATATTAAGTCCCTTTATATGTCAAACTAAAGTTAATGTCTAATTACTGAAATTTTATTTGATTCAAATAATCTGATATACCAAAATAAAGTTGATCTCTGATCACTCAAACTTTATTTGATTCAAATCCCCTGCAATACCAAAATAATGTTGATGTCTAATCAATCGAACTTTATTTGATTCTTTCAATATAAAGAAACCAGTTTAACCACTATATAAAAAACTTAACTTTGCCGGGAACTTTGCCTCTCAATTTCAATATACTTCTCTATCGTCGTTTCCAAATGCCTTAAATCTCGAGTATGCTGGTAAGTCGAATACCATAACAAAGTTGAAGGGACCACCTGATAAAGTTCAAAAGTCGAAGGCCAAAAACTGTTGTTGTGTAGTGACGCATCCAAAGCAAGCCGCTGATTATAATACCTACTACTGGCGTTCCAACTTCCAATGGTTTAAGGTTTATGGCATGAAAGGGGACGGCGGCATCCTTTTAGTTGAAGTGGCAAGACCAAACGACTTTGCACACACTTCGATGCCCATGTTCCCATACTGCGAACTTTTTTATCTTTCCAAGTTGGAGCTATGCTTTTTCTTCCTTTTCTTTTTTACGGGACCGGGAGCATTAAAGAGCAGAAGAAAGAGACCCAAGGAGTCACGCAGTGCTTGAATTTGAGAGGAAGTTAGGTTGGAAATTATGGCCAACAATGTAGAGTTGTTGGTTGAAAAATTCAAGGAGTTTCAAACTTCCCAGGAATTTGACAAAGAAGCCCTTTGAGAAGCACATGAGAAAACTTAGAATACTATCAAAAGAATCGAAGTCTCCAAAGGGTGTGTAGAGGGGTTTACAATTCGGAAACCATCTGAGCATTGGCGACCTTCTGTCCCACTCACAGGCCTCCGACCTATTCGAGCAAGTGACCTCGGAATTGGTAAGCATCATCAAGGCCGTGTCTTGTTTGGAACGCTATGTGCAGATGCGCACATGATGCTTTCAATTATGACTGTTTTGGAAGACCAATATGGAGATGCTGTTCGACTTGCAATCTACAATCATTCGCTTTCCACGGGAAGGACAGAAGCTGTGCGCAGGCTTTATCCGAAAGGGTCTAAAGTTGAAGTGAAGGAGCCTTACTTTAAACAAGGCGCTGAAGATGGTGCGCTCGTCCTGCGTGTTGATAATCCTCAAACTGTCGAGTTTGTGACTTCGTTTCCAGGAAATGCAGAGAAATCCTCATTCGTTGAGGATTTGCTTGAATTGCGTGATAAAGGCAACGCATGCTTTAGAAATGAGGATTGGGAGAAAGCAAGAGACTATTATTCGAGATGCATACAATTGGCTGTGTATCGCCATAAAATTGAGAATCAAGTCTCGGGATCTTCGAACGTAACGGAGGGGCTTGTGTATTCTTATTCTCATAGGGCAGAGGCAAGGTTGAGGTTGAAGAAGTACCAGAATGCAGTAGAAGATTGTGATAAGGCATTAGAGCTTGATCACCATCACCTCCAATCCTTGTTTCTTACATTATTTTCTGTGATAACATAAGTGCTATCAAGTTGGCCAAGAATGTAATCCATCATAGGAGTTTAAAAGCATTTTAACATAAAGTATTGCTACATTTGATATTTTATTCAAAAAAAAGATGTGTAATTGAAGTATATAAAAACCTAATAATATTTTGTAGATATTTTCATTAAAATTTTATCAAAAAAATAGTTTTTGAAATTTTGAGATCAAATTATTTGTATACTCAACATCAAAAGGGAGAATGTCGGATAAGTGTTGTTAAATATTATTTTCTAATTCTTTTTTAGGTAATAATAAAAGTATACAATAAAAATAGATTATATTACTTTTTTTTTAAAGTATTTAATTTAATTTTTTGTTATTTTAGATAAATTTAAAATAATTATTTACTTAAAAAAACATGTTGATATGTAGTTTTATAAATACTTTGTAATAGATCAATTTTATTAAGTAGAAGAAGAAATTAAAAATTATGTTGGCTTGGATTTTTTGGGTTATCCATGGTGTTTCAAATATGGTTAGAAATTATTTCTTAATAAAAATTTGTTTTTATTGAAATGTGATGTGTTTATTTTTTATTAAAAAATATTTAAAACTGATATATAACACACCTTCCTCAATCACCATCACACTAAGTTTTGTGTTAGTTTTTTAAGTGTTATAGTGATATATTTTTTCCATTACTCATCTTTGATGTATTTTTTAAATTATATTATAAATGCATTATGAATCAGGGGAGATCACTTCCAACATAATTCAAGTTAAACAAGACTCTTTCTTGACATTCCTTGTAATGCAAGACATCTGCGCTAGATTTTTCTAAGAGTGAGAGGTCATAAAATAAAGAAAATGGCAACCAATTTTTTTTAAAAAAATTAGTAATGTATTGATATTAATGAATTTTATTTATTGATGCACACTTCACATTGATTTCTTTTTTTACATGTACCTATGCTTGTCACATTTCAGATTTACACGTGTTAGGTATATTTTGATGTTTCTCCTTTTATTTATAAATTTTGATATATAAGTTATAATACGGGCCCAAACTGAATAAGTTTCAAACTCCTTTATAACTTCAAAACAACCTCTTAATTGAATTTAAGCATATCTTTGAATCAACAAGGGCCCAATATGCTTAAATGTTGTCATAGTTGAAATGGCACATGCTTGAACTCTATAAGATAAGGATCATGAGATATTTTAAGCTATTTAAGGACACCCAAATCAAGAACTTAGTATTATTAAACATATCTGAATGAGAACATTGTAGATAAAAATTCTTATGGAATGGAAAATGCCATGAAACCTAAGGGTTGGTAAAAATTCTTATGTAATGGGAAATGTCATGAAACCTAAGGGTGGGGATTGTAATCGAAGACTTATAAGAAAAAAAAAAATTAGGACATAAGATTATTGTAGAAAATGGAGCTTAGAAATAACACATTTAAAAAGTATAATGAAGTTGGAAATGAATGTAGTAGGTCAGGTATTGAGTATTGATAGTTTATTTTGTAAGGCCCTAATATCCTTGAGAATTTATTGGTGTTTTCTCAATGTCATATTAATTTATTATAAACCTAAAATTTCCTTTGATTTCAAATTTTAGTTTATATTTATGGTCATGGTTTTGGTAACATTTTTGGGCTTGAGTAAGTGTTGTGACATTGATATTGACACATGGAAATTATAACGAAGATAATTTAAAGGTAAGTTGCATATTTTTTTAATTTCAAATTTAGGATACAAAAGCTAAAGGTTAAATTATGCAGATTTCTATGAAGATGAGGGTTTGAAGAAATTTATGAAATCATCATATTGTGATTATTCAAAACCAACATTTCGGACAAAATATGTGTATCCATTTTTAAGATACGAGCTAATTTTTTTTCTCTCTTATCTTTTTTACCTTTCTTGTGTGGTACATTAATTAATTAGTTATCCTTTCCATATTTCTTTCTATATTTCCTTTTAATTAATAAAATGTTTTATTATATATATTATTAATAATGTATATCATTAATTATTTTGAAATAATTTTTTTTTATTAATTTAATAAAAAAGAGTGATTTAAATTAGAAAATGATAACAACATTTTTTTAATGAATAAAATAAGTTAATTGAAAGAAACCAAACCCCTTTACAATTTTAAGAAGTAATATAAAACATTAAAACCAAAAAAACTAAAATAAACATAAAAATTAGATAGAAATCAATCCCAATTAATAAAATATTATTCACAGATAACAAACATACACATTAAAATAAAAACCTATGAAAGATTCATAAAATTTCACAAAAATAATTTAAAAAATCACTAAAAGTCTTTGTAGTTTTCCACTTTTCTTACTGGAATTTATTTTACTCATATGCCATTTCTAAATTGGAGTCCTTATTTTCCTTTGACTTCCCTTTTATAGTTTTTGTCTTTGAGTGACCTCCTTTTTTCTTTATCTTGCCTTTATGAAGCATAGTAGTGCTAGCCAAGTAGTTTTTACTAGTCATTCTAGTTAATTGGAGCACATTCCTTAGGCCTTCATTTACCAATTTTTTATCAACTTTAATTTGGTTTATTTTCTTAATAGTATGTTCCTCCTCATTGTCTAACACACTAACATGATATTTTATACACATTATTGAGTGGAATCTTTTCTATAGTCTAAGGTTGTTTTCCATTAACTTGAATTTGAAATTTTTTAATTTCATTATTCAGTATATCATTTTACAACATTTTATAACATTATGATAGGGATGAGATTTTTTATCTATAGAGATAAATATTTCTTATCGATTACTTTGGGGTGGCTTTATTTTTTCATTCTCTTATTTTGATCTTTTTATTATCTCTTTCATCAATTGATAATGGTTGGGAGAATGCTTCTCTTTCAAATCCCCAAGCTTAAAGTACAATTAGAAGACAAAAAGATAGAAGATGGAAGAGACAATGGTCATAAGATTATGATACCCATTTAATTAGAAAAATAAAAAATAACTTAAAAATAAGCCTTCAACTGAATATAAAAATGATTATGTAAAATAATTTTTTGATTGGATATTGATGATGAGTAATTAATAAAATAATTATGATTTAACCTCTGTCGGACAAAATATTCACCATTATCTATTTGTCAATTATTCATTCAAATTAAGTGTTATTTTTTTTTACGTATGATACTTTGTAATCAAACTTTATTTTCCTCAAACATATTCTATCAAACAAGAAATGGGTAGTTTTATTGTATTTAATGACATAAGCATTAATATGTATTATATGATTATTATTGAATATTTTTAAAATATTTAATAAATTACAATTGTTCTTTGTTGAAGATATTTCCATTATAAGCATTATTTCTTTAGTATTTAAGTCATTATTAGTTTTATTTATTGTAATCTATACTTTTATTGAATATATTTTCATTATAAATATTATTTATTTAATATTTAAGTCATTATTAATTTTTTTTATTATAATTTATATTTTATTATTTTTTCATAACTAAAATAAATTGATATACAATTTTGTAGATTACAATAAATAATTTTTTTTTAAATAAAAATACTTATAATTTTATAAAGTTTTATTTGAATCAATTTTTGACTAAGCATGTCTAGAAAGATTTTCCCTCTCTATTAATGAATTTTTCACTGTCATTACTTCCTAATTATATTTTCTAAAACCATAATGATACCAAAAAAATTGTGTGGACCTTTTAACTAAAATGCACTCATTTGTATCATGCTTTTTTTACTTTTTGACCGATTAACATGTAATAAAAGATACCAATCTCAAAATATAAACCTTTCACTTTAACTCATAAACAAATATGAAATGTATAATATAATAAATAATTTTCTAGAGAACATCCATCATGAACTATATTGGGTAAGTTTGTGTTTTCATATAATTTTTGCAAATGATATTGAATATTTATTTTATATTTTAATTAATTAAACATTTACAAGTAAGTAGATTGTCTTATTTAGTAGTAACATATTATTTATATATTATTATAGTTAGTTGATTTGAAGGCATATATTTAAACACTTAAAAAAAAATTATATATAATTATTAAAATTTAAAATTATATTATTTTACTTTACATGTTTATCGATTATTTATTATTTCAAATTAGTTGTATTAAAAATATAGTAGAAGTGTTGTTTAAAAATACTATTCAATTTCTGTTTATACCTATAACAAAACTCATAGGACCTTTTCAAATTTTCAACAATACCATGACTGTTGTGTTGTGATATAATTCACAAATACAACAAAAAATGAAAAACAAAGTTTCATAACAAAGAGATGTTAAATATTTTAAATATATCAATCGTAATAATACAATTATAATATATTAAAAAAAACATGATTCACCTAACATAAATAATATTCAATTGAAGAATACAGTCTTATTTTAAAAATGAGTAAAAATTATGTTTACATTTAAATTTTGGGTGAATGTAAGCTTAATAAATGGCATTGTCAGAAAGGTTTTTCAAATTATCTTCAATCCATGTTTTGAAGCCCTATCTTTCCCATATATGTAGTTATTAAATTAATCAAGTATTGTGGGGTTTTATGGATTACAATCTGATTCAAATATTTACCACTTTTTTATTTAAAATAGGGGAATCACCAACACATGCTACTTAAAAATTGCATGGGACCTAATAATATATTAATCAAAAGGTAAAAAAATTACATAAAGAAAGATTGATTGCTAAGGCTTAATATTCATGATAGTATCAAGAGTATGATATTTTTTTGACCTCTATATCTCCATTACATTTTTGTTTGATCAATATATATAAGAATGAAGTAAAGTAAGTAAGTATATATATATATATATATATATATATATATATATATATATATATATATATATATATATATATATATATATATATATATATATATATATATATATATATTTTCTAATAACTTTACTTCATTTATATATGAAAAGAAGAGGAATTAAAAAATTTTCCAAATATTTCATTACATTTAGAATAAATATAATTTTAAATATTTTTTAGTTAAAAATACATAACAATAAATAACTCTAAACTCTTCATAATAAAATAATGATTTTTCTTATATACTTATATTATCTCTTATATCTAACAGTATTATTAAAGTTCGATTAGGTGGGTAGTAGAATGAGGTCTTGAAAACTAGGCCTGATAAGGTATCCAAGTACAAAATAATCTCTCATAAAGTGGATAAAAGGGAGAAAACCTAGTGGGAAAAAACTCCCCCTCCATAGAAGAGAGAAAAAAAGAAGAGGAGAATTAAAAACTACCCAAAAGATGATGCTGAAGATATTGACACTCCAAATACATAGAGATGGTCCCCAATATCTTATGAAAGATGAAGGATGTGTGCCTCCACAAAGAAGAGAGAACGTAAGCACAAAATGTTGCATGGTGAATGTTTTAATAGGTCCCTATGCAAAAAATGATGTCTTTTCCTTTTGGAATAAGGAAACCCCAAGCTGTCAAACTAAAGAATTCATATTCAATTGAAATGTAACTAGGAATCATGATGTATATTTTTAGAAAAAGCTCAAATGTCTCCTTGCTAATGCTCAAATGTGCAAAGTTTGATCAGGTATCACAAGCCTAGCTATATAAGATGGAAATAAATAAGCATATAATGAAGTGAAGAGAATGTGAGGGTTTATAAGTACCCTCAATACATCCAAATAATAAGAGTGGCATGGAACATGAATTGAAATAATTTCCATGGGAAGAGGAGAGTAAATCTCAATAAATGTCAAAATTGAAGAAGATACTACAGATGAAACAAATAGATATATAATATGAATATCCACATTTGCATATGAGTCATCAAATCTCTCAATGAATGTACTCACACTAGAAATAATAGAGTCCTCTAAAATGCTAGTTTATGGTGGATCTAGAAGAGAAACATCCTAAATAAGAATGGAAGTATAATCTATAATAAGATAACTAAGGTCAATCAGAATATCATCCTATAATGGTGACTCGACAAAAGGAAGAGCATTGGCCATGATGAATGTATCATCACAAGAAATAATAGCAGGAGGAGAGAGTACAATAGTATCAAAAGAGACAATAGGAGGAGGAGGAAGGGTGATGTAAGTCTTAGTATGATCTCTGAAAAGAGACTTTAGGATGCTCCAAATAGTGTTGAGACACATGGTGAGTTGCACATGGTAATTTAGATCCCTTGAAACATGTAACAATAAGGTACCATGAACCTTATCACAAGAGTTATCCCATTTAATATAATAGTATTGATCAATTAGGGAAGGAATCTATCCATTTAGAAATGGAATACCATTCTTTTTCATGATAAAGTGTTCCATATAAGCATGGCAATAAACATAGTTAGTCTTACTAAGAAGAACCACTCATGCAAACTCAACTTTTCTCATCAATAGGTATCTCTCAAGTGGAGTCAACATGACTAAGAGAAGACACCAAGGAAGTGTAAGACATCATAAGATATTTTCTAATGAACTCCTAAATCACGTTCATGAATGGAATGTCATGCATAGCTGAGAATGCGACCAGGTGAGCAATTAGTGCTAGAGTGAAGGATAATGCACAATCAAAATGGGGATGTCAGACACAACCAAAAATTCATCCATGTGTGAGTAATAGGTGCATGAAGTATAATGCAAAAACTAGTAGGACCCATAGCACAAGTAACCCCTCCTGAATATGGCACTTTATAACTTTAATGTATTTACAATAAAAATAGGACCGATGGAATGAGAATGAAAAATAACGTACTTTTGTAAAAAGTGACACTCAAATCCTATTTACCATGTAAAAGTTAAGGCTAATAACATTTCCCATCATTAATGGCCTATTTTAATTAAATTTGTATAATCCGTTTAAATGCAAAACCATAAAAGGGGTAAGATATCCTTCTAAATACTCATTGGAATAGGCATGAAGTGTAGATTATAATAGTTTAGATTATGAGGGGCAATTAGTCTCCTACCAACCTGGGCCTTACCCTTCATCTTTGATAGGCAATTATACAAGGTATAAAACCAAGAAATGACATAAGCTCCTTAACAATATATTACTTTTAAATAAAAAATAATCATAAATTCCATGCACCACCTCACAAATAAAGAAACTAGGTCATAATTATCTCTACCCACTCCTAATTATCCCCCCACATGAAATTGTCTTCTATCATCCCCCTCTCCCACTCATAGTGTCACCTACTCATTAAAAGGTTCAATATTTTAAAAAACATAAATTAAAATAATTTGACCAAACATTAGTGGTTTTTAAAAAACCATGGGAAGTGAGATCTAGGAAAAAAATATCAAACATTATTGCAATCATTGGGCTGAATATAGTGAACACACTTATAGGTAAGGTGTTAATGTAGATACAAGAGATGAGTAACATAGCTCATAATGTTATGTTTGAAAAGTGGAGTTTCAAATAAATTCAGAGTATTTTGTTCTATCTTTCTCTTCATTGGTGTCTTCTCTTAGTCATGTCGACTCCACTTGAGAGATAGATATTGATGAGGAAATTTTAGTCTACACTAGTGGTTCTTCTTGGTAAGACTAACTATGATTCTTGGTATGATTATATGGAACACCTGATAATGAAAAACAATCATATTCCTTTTCTATATGGATATATGTTTGCCTTGATTAATTATGATCGGTACATTAAGTGAGATAACTCTTATGACAAGGTTCATGGTACCTTGTTATTGCATGTTTCATGGGATATAAATCACCATGTGTATCTTACCATGTGTTCAATCACTATTTAGAGCATTTTTAGTTTATTTATCCATGTGATAAACTTCTCTGATGACCCCTAGATGTTTTGGTGCCACAATGCCAGTAAAATTGGCTCTAATACCATGTGAGAATCATTTAGAATCAGACATATAAGACTGATGACTATAGAATGAACACACAACAATTAAAGATTAAAAAAAACATAACTATAATAGATGTATTCAGAATGAGGAATAGTACATAGCTTACAATATAATGGTGCCACACTAAGCTTATGGCTTATAACTCACTAAGCTGACAACTCTATTATTCATAGCTTACATAACACTTATCAAACTAGTATCCTGACATAATAAGCTATGACTAATTAGCTTACTCTATCCACACAATCCATCATGAATATCTTAGATAACATGCTTATAAATAGGATAGTTGAGTATATGATGACTCAGCCAAACAAGGTGATTGGATAGGCTCTTCCACCATGGGTGGAAATAGCACTGAGGGAACACAGTGAAAAAGTGACTTGAGTGGACTACGCACTTAGGAGACCAAGTGGGATGGATGACCCCATCCACTCACTATATGACCCCATGCACTCACAAGTGTATGATGACATCATTATGATGTCATCACTCACCTAATAGACCTAATTACTATATGTAATCATAAATGTATCATGTCTATAAATTAATTTTAACTCAAAGATGATAGATCATAGCATACACTTCTAATTGAGGACATAATTATTAAGAGGGAACATGACCAATATGGGGTCTGCTAGACTTGATTAGGGGATATCCTATCATAATACATGGTGCTAGGGAGGGTTCTAAAGCCTCCAGTCAAACACAATCATGTAATAACCCTAAGGGAGTCATGTGTTTTGATATCTCACTAAACTAATAACAAGTAAATCAAATCTAATTTAGTGCTCACCAAAGCTTATGGCATAAAGTGGGGGTTAGAAATAATAAAATTAAACATGCATAAGATACATATACTCACATCAATGTATATGAAATCCTAATGCATGGAAAAGAAGTATAAATACATGTCTATCTACTCTTATAAAGGAGTAACAAAGTTAAGAATACTTATCTTTGAAGATGAAACCATCAAGCTTAAATCTCTCCCTTGGCCAAGGTACTTCACAAGAAGTTATTGTGGTATGTAAGGATGACAAGGATAAATTAGCTCTAGGCTACACAACCTATGAATGTATCTAAAAGACTTCTCCAAAAGATAAGATCCATATCTCTAAAGAAAGTATGAAACCCTAATCTTACTCCTCAAGTAGAATGGTGGATAAGCAAATGTATAATAGCTCTTACTTCTTCTTCTCTTTTCTAAATAATGGCGATATGAACTTGTATATATAGGTAGATTTAACCCTAAACCATTATAAAAATCCTAGATGCTAGGGTTTGACCCAGTCAACGTAGCATAATTTCAAACAATTATTTATTAGGTCATGAGCTAGGTCAGCCAAAGGCCAAACTAGTTCCTAAATGAAAATCACTTGAAAGTATACAAGGTTGACCTAGTCAACCTAGTATAGTTGAATGACAAAAGGGGATTAAGGTGAGGAATAGGAGGATAAAATGTAAAAAAAAACTAGAAAGGGTAAAATAGAGAAGAACAAGATTAGGGATAATGTTTTTAAGATACAAGTGTATGGATACCAAGTGGCAAAAGGGACAACAACCTACAATGTACCAATGGTCTGCCCATCCCTTTCTCGATGTAGTCCTTAAGGCATGCACTCATATAGATTGAGACATAATGGGTTCCTAAAAGATACTAAGTGTTAGTAAGTGATAAAAGTTTGAAAATATTATCTGTATGCATATGCCCCACTTGAATATCATCACATGTCATGTGAGTGCAACAGAGGATGGTTTTTTAGGAATAGAACATGATAACACATAATGCTTATGCTAAGTAAAGTATAGTAAGTATAAAGTAAGATAAATAATAGGATAGAATTGGAAAATGCATACCTTTACTTACCTTAGTGTCATAGATAAAGAAGTAGACTGCAATAGAAGTGAAGGTGTCTAATGTGAAGAACATTAGGTGAACTTGTAGAAGTTAGTGCAAAAAATATATTTTTTTGGAAAATAGGCATATAGTAGTGGAAAATATTCTTTGTCATCATGATTCCAGAATATGTTATGGTTCAAAAAATGTAGTAGAAATAAAGATAAAGGTAAAATAAAGAATATGATGGAAAATATTAAAAAGATTTAGATTTTTGAAAAGTAAGTTTAAATTAGGTCAAAGGGAAGTCATTTGGTATTTTTAACTAGTGAAGGAAAGAAAAAGAGCTCTGAGAGACCAAATGAGTTAAGATGGAAAGGTGATGATAGGATAGATGAGAGGGACCTCTAGCGGTAGCAGTAGGTGCACTACAGGTAGGCAACTAAGAATCTCAAGCTAGTTTTTGAATATTTTAATGTTTTTAAGTGTTTATTATAAATTTGTAATTTAAAGAATTTATAGACCTCATAATGGACTCAAAATAGATGCTAATGGTAAAAAACCCATTTAGGTAAATGGGTTTGAAGTTTTTTGGGAAATAACTTTTAGAAGGCATTTATTTCATAAAATGTAAGGGGTCGATAGGTAAAAACAACTAGGTTGACCTAGTGGACCTAGTAGGTTGAAAATTGGTAATGTCCATACCACCTACATAGTAGGTATGTGTTGACATAGTTTGTTTTCTAGCTGATGACCTAGTACATTGTTGTTTACCTAGTATACAAAGTCACTATGATAACTTATCACTAAGAGGGGAAGGATAGAAGGGTTGAATTAATTTGTGAAGTCAATCAGTTCAAAATAAGGAAATTTTGGCCAAACTAGTGTTTGACCAAGGCACCAAAATAGTATGAAAATACATTAAATAGGGCAAAAGAGTGATAAAAAGGCCCAAAATGGGTGGTTGATGGAAAAAAGGGCTGAGTAGGCTATAATAAATCAAATTTATTGAAAATGAATAAATTAAATCAAATTAGGCTTGATTTTGGTTAAAATTTTGAAAAGAATGTATTTTGATTACACATGACATAGAGGATCTAATACATCTTTTGTTGTTTTATGGTTGCAAGGGCATCCCAAATTTTGGTGCTTAGTGGACACATCATAGCTTCCAAACATATTGGAGTGCTTATCTATTGAGGATAGAGATAGATTAATCTTATTAGGCCTAGGAGGCATAGTAGACATGTGTAGGATACCTCTTAGTTCAGGCTTATTAGTCATGTTCCTAAGAACCTGGTAATGATTGACAAACACCTTCAAGTGGGAGATGGAGGGGGATACCATAGAGGTGGGTATCACCTTGCAAGATGTGCATGCCGTCCTAGGATTACCCATAACAGGTACACCCATGGTTATCGGAGTAATAGATTGTGATGAGGAGAAGAGAGCCCTAGATATGTGGGTGATGGGCTCAGAGATGATACATCCTAGTTTGAGAGTGAACATATTTGATGTATATATTGTGTAGATTATAAATATCTAGAATTTTATGATAGGACTTGTGATAGAATAGGTGTTGTATCATAATTTAGATGGTAAGGTGTTATTATTTATGATAGCCTTAAACCAGATGATATTAGAGTAAATGGTGTTATATGATTTAGGATATATCATTTGGGTACATATCATGCATGACATGTATGGAGTGTTATCTAGAGGGCATAATTTAATGGGATTGATTATATTATTAAAAACATGGATATATAATAGGTTCCTCATATATCATCTGATTAGGTTGTCCAATGCGATCGATGATAGGTTACCTCAAGTTCAGAGGTGGAAATAGGACCAGGTAGTATGGGTCATGCCCCACATGCCAATGCTACAAATGGTAAGATGATAAGATATTATATGGCATCTTTATGAACAGATTGCTATGATATGGCCTAGTTAGGAGATAGTTACTCTAGCTTTGGCATAGACAAAGGTGGCAGGGCACTATACCTAGTGGATAGAGCTGCATCTAGTGACACATGTACTAGGGTAGTTGGGATTGCCTCACCCATTGATGTTGATAATGGTACCCATGTTTTTGTATTAGCACGTGAGAGAGTCATAAGGGATAGGAGGACTAGGGCCACTAGTTTTTAGGCCAGATATCAGACCACATCATGAGAGACCATAGACTAGTCAAGAATGACAAGTAGTAGAATGAGAGGAGATGGATGTGAAGAAAGGAGTACTAAAGGTGCCACCACCAGCTCTATATTAGGCTTAACAATGACCACCACTGACATAGTGTCAATAGAGGTAACAAGATTAGGAAAGAGCAGAGACATTAGACATCTCAGATGACTCATTAGATGGGCCAGGTTAGAGTTGGGATATAGAGAGAACACTTAGGCATATACTGAGATGGGTATGATTAGCTAATCCATGATTTATTTTTAGGTGATGACCTACATATGAGTTTTTTGGAATACGAAATAATTGGGAGACCATGCTCAGTGGGTACATAAATGGTAAGATATTAGTGGTTAACATATAAATAGGTAATAAAAGATGGTTAAGTTTTGTTTAAGTTTATTTGAGATAGAAAAAAATAGTTATATTGTGAGATATATCAGTGATCTAATATCTATCTAGTTTGGGCTTTTTAGCTATGGTAGAGGATGAGGATACTAGATGGGGGTCCTTAGTGAGTGGAACACTCCATGATATCCTAGATGAGGCAATAATGTCGTATAACCCCACTACACTAGAGGATCCTAGGGCACCATCTACCCTAGCTCAGGCAATCTAGTTTATATTAGCTAGAGAGGTCATGATGCACTTTTAAGCACATAAAAATGGGATGTAACCATAAACATAGGTGAGTGTAGGAGAGGCACAAGCATGGCAAGCCCTAACTCAGGAGAGAGTTGTACATCTAGCTACCATGACATAGATGGGATAGGTATAGGCCCGAGAGAGAGTGATACATGTAATAACCCTGACCCATATAACATAGGTACAGGAGTAGGAGAGAATGATACATTTAGAGAACTTGGCCCAGTTAGCATAGGTTCAAGCTCAGGTGGCTCATCTACAGGGGTAGGTATCAGAAATGAGATCTTGGACAACCTCTTTATAGTGTTCTATTTGAAGGATTCAAATTGAGGCATCTATAAGTAGCATGGGTAGACCACGAGATGAGCAGGATGGGGCCTAGCCATAGAGCTATAGCTTTGTATATGGTTATATTGTATATTAATACTCATGACATATATATGGCTTTATTGGCATTTGGATGTTGATTTTAGGTGTTTGTATTATAGCTGCGGTTATTGATACTTGGATATATTTTTTTCTAACACATGCATTTATATTTTACTTGTATATGTTATGGAAAATATACGAGTTGTGGTTTATTTTCTAGCATTATGTATAACACATGCATTGTTAAAAAGAAATAGGTAAAAATGACCTGATAAAATATAATCAATAAAAAATGTACTACACATTGTTTCGTGTTCGAAAATGTGTAATAACAAGAAAATAACCAATTATATAAAACTAAATGGTGGTAAACAATACGGTAAAAAAAAAAAAAAAAAATTGAACTAGGCAAAAGATTGTCACCAAATTAAAACAAGTAAAATCACACTAAATCACGCTGGGAAGTATAAAAATAATGTAATAAATGGAAAGCATGAGAAAGAAAAATGGTATATAAAAAAAATCAATTAAGTCAATCAATCATACTAACTCATGTTGGGAAGTATAAAAGAAAAACAAAATCGACAAAATTTGGTTTTATATTTATCACACTATTTCAAGCTGGGACATATGAAAAATTCAAGAAATGGTTATATTCTTACATGCAATAAAAAAATAAGAAGTTAAAAGTAAAATAAAAATGAAGTATAAAACATACTAAATCAAGCTAGGAAGCATGTCAATGATGTGTAACTTCATAATCAATAACATCTTATCTCATACTTGACACATGTAATTATAATTGTGACTTGGATTATTGGATAATTTTGTGAGGAAGGCTAGGTCATATCCATGGTTTTATATTGTAACTCATAAAGGGAACACCAAAAATATGGAATAAATGTGAAAATTTTGGTTAAAAAGTATGATTGTAATTTGAATGTGGAATAGTGTTAATTTGTAAGGAAGGATAGGTCCTATCCATGGTCTTACAATGCAATTCATTAATAGAATCCCTAAGGGAGGGATCAGTGAACAATATAATATTTATCAAGAGGAAATATGAGGAATATCAGGAGTGAAAAAAGGAATGTAAAAATCATAACTTAGGGATCTTATGAGAAGACCTTAGGAGATAGGAGGCATATTAAGGACATGAGAAGACACTAAGTGACTAGTAACCATCAATGTATAAGGGAAACTTATTCACTATAGACACAAAGTTATGTATGCAAATAATCATACTAATAAAATAAAATCATGAAGGTAGATTGGTGCAAGAAAAGTAAAATAGACCTACCATCCCACAATGTGTTACCCATTCCTTAGAACCGCTTACAGAGATGTCAATCTATTACAAAGATTGGGTACTTGCATGAGAAAGTAGGTAGCACTACAAGAATTTTTTATTCTCCTTTTCTAATATACTATCCTATCACACCCCAATGGACTTCGAATCTATCATGAGGCCAACTATGGAGTTTGAGATCAATTAGAATAAGGATATGTGATTTGAATCATGTCTTTTAGTATAATTTGACTTTTAAGAATTTTTTATGTTTTTGCCTTTTTAGATCATTGCCTTTTATTAAATGATTTGGATTTTGAAAGTTTTTAAGACTTTTTATGATTCCTCCTCCATACAGACTTGGAATGACCAAACATGAGAGACAGAGTCATACACATGAATGATTTTTAGGCTTAGGCTAAAGGAAGCTAAGTAACTAAAGACAAGACTGACTAGGACACTTAGCCTTAATAATAAACCAACATATTATCTCAAGTATCAACCATGTATATGCTTAATTTGTGAAAAGGGAATAAATGAGATCCAAAGTAGACTAGTGAAAGGAGAATATAATGAGATTAATTGTTTGCTAACTAATCACATGGTAAAGAATGAAAGACTAAAGGGGACCAAGTTTGTATAACCAAGTCACAATGACAATTATCTATGTATATAGAGATAAGAAAGCAAATAATTATGAAAAGATATCAAGGGAGTATTAAGAAATAAATTCAAGAAGAAAAAGAAGGAAATGATAAAGAAGTATCTATTTACAAACATAAATGATAATATAAGCAATATAAAGTGCAAAAAGTAAAGTCACCTTGTAAGATAAATAATAATTTGACATAATGTCAAAATGATATAACAAAATAGATAAAGATAAGATTGGAGGACACGTCCAATCCAAATGAAAATTTAAATAATCCCATACATATATTCATAAATACTGATACATTTTCCCACACATTATCCAACTAATCTGATAGATATTTATTATGTTGGAGGCAAACTATGCTAATGTCTCATCTATCTTCAACAAAAAATGGGAAAATACTTCACGTCTAATATCCTCAACAAAAAAGGTAGAAATGCCGGATAGATCATGCTGAGGAGGTTATCAGGCAAAGAATGCTCATAAGAATTCATTGGAGTAGACTTTATGAGAGATGCAGGAATCACCGATGGGGATGGATCCATAAGTGAGGGACTCATGGGTGGATAAGTATCCACAAGTGAGGTAAGGTCCATGGGTGAAAGATTCATAGGTCAAGAAATAGGAGGTAAAAAAGGGACCATAGGAGGGGAAGGAACCATAGTAAGTGAAACCATGGGAGAAGAAGGGGGAACCTTCTTCTGGGAATGACTTATGAGGGGAATGGTAAAAGGTCCAAGAATAACAATAAGGTGATCTTTAAGATGTTATTAAAGGATGTGACAACAATCCATGTGATGGGTGCCACATTGGTGCGAAATAAAATACACCTCTCCATACTTAGGCATATACTTAGGTAGTAACTTTGGGGGAGGTATGGTTTTGTTTGAAGACTGAGAGGTATAAGGACACAAGTATCAATATATTAATGTAACTTGCAACAATGCGTAGATGAATGATTTTATGTGTCATGGAAGTAATAGATATGCCTGTGAGTAGCTTAGTATAAGTACTCATAGGAGGAGTTGTAATAGGAATGGAAGGAGATTGGTAAGGCTAATCAATCCATTTAGTGGGCAACAGAGCCATATATGGTAAAATAAGCAAACTATCACTGAGAGAAGGTGATGGTGGGGAACGAATGGGGTTAGGCTCAATGAAAGGAGAAATGGGATCAAAATTAGGTAGAGACTCAACTAAAGTGGGGGGAAAAAAGGCTCAACTATAGTAGGAGAAAAAGTGGGCTCAACTATAGTAAGCTTTACTGAGGGAATGGAAGGGTTTGTTGAAGGCTGAAGAAGGGTCACACGCATCTTAGGGATAAGCAAGCTATAAGGGTCAAGGTACCTAGAAAAATGATAAGGCTCAGTCATAACATGATACATGAGCATACTCCTATGAGGTTACTCAAAACTTGAAGGTGTTGGCACCATATCTACCCTATGATAAAGAGAAAAAATACTAAAATTGGGAACTATAAATGATGGAATGTGGGAAGATAGACAAAAATACTGAATCAAAAAAGAATGATATAGATAATCTCAGCATCACAAGCCTGAACAAGACCACCTAATAATAAATCATATAAGGAATAACCATCATTATAGTTAAGTGTGTGAAAATCAATGACGTAGGAAGAGATGACATTATCATCCAATGAGGTGTGATGAATGGACTATTGAGTCTTAGTCAAGACAATGGGGATGTCATGATAAGGAGGATTATGAGAATGAGGCTACAAAAAATTAAGAAGCCAATAGATGAGATGAGGTGAGAGATCAAAATTTTAATCTTTAGGTTGATTTCATTGGGCTCATCATCATTGAAATCCAAGAGATTAGGAGGAATATTCCCAATGTGTTTGGGATGGCCATTGAACCTCAAGTGGAATTGATAGGAAAGTTGAATCATTAAGACTCATGGAATGGAACATTGGGAAAAGGGTCAAGAGTAGGAGTCTTAAATACACCATAGTCTTGGAATTTTTTAAAATTATAATGGTTAGTGTCACCCTAAATCTTATAGATGGATCCATTGTGAGGGAATTTAATGCATTGGCAGGTGGAAGAAGCAACTACTCTCATACAATGAGTACACAACCTACTAAGTAAGATGTTATAAGAGAGAGGAAATTTAAATATCATCACCTTCACATGAATGGTGGTAGGTGGGATGGTAATGTGAAGCCACACACAACCTAATGGGGGCATTTTCCTTCGATCATATCAATGAAATGTGTTATGTGTGTACTTGAGATTAAATTCATAATATCCAATAGTTTTGATAAAATTGAGAGAGGAAACATAAGTGTTAGAATCCTCATCAATCAAGGCACTCTTGACTTAGATATCACCAATTTGGACACTACTAAATAGAGGAATATCATCTACATGAAGTATAATCTCATCGAGAATCATAGATGCAATAGGAAATCTTAATGAAAGAGAAGTGTTCATTCTTTTGTCAACATGGATGGACATCTATTCACATTATTGTAATATGGTATCTTCAGATCTAGATAAGGTTACTTCACATCCTACTAGATGAGGATGAGGGATGTTCATTTAAAATAAGAGTTGCATAAGACAATTTTGATGATGTGGAGAGGTCCTCATAATCTCAAGGAATGAAATCTGAGATGGGAGATTAGTGAGTTCCATGATGGTATCCCACTCATCATAACCCATAAAAAGGTTGTTATAAATAGGTGCATAGTGTTGAAGGAGGTCCTTAGAAGGAGGATCCAAAGTGCATTGGAATTTGTGTTGATAAGAAGGAGAAGGTTTGGAATAAGTTTGTAAATTTTTTTGTGAAGATAAAGAAATTGGTTTAGGTTGGTTTTGATAATTGGTATAATAAGAGTTGAGATAAACTTGATTATTATTAGTGTTAGGTAAAGAAAATGGAGGGATGGTAGAAATAGAATGGGAAGTTTTATCTGATGAAGGAGTTGGAATTGGGTCATCAAAAGTTATAAGGTCATCTTTCCCCAATGCATTTAAGTAAGTTGGAGAAGAATCTTGGATAACACAAAATATACAAGATAATGGAGGAGTGTAGATAGGTTTATGATCAATGAAATCAACCACCCTTCGTATATTAGTCATATTAACCACATTCTCCTTAGGAGTTGGGTGAACAAGACTTTATACATTCTTGGTGGAAGGGGTGGGCTTGTATTGGTTATCTTATTGGTTTTGGTGATTATGAAGAGGGTCTTTGTAGATATCCAAATGAGTATTAGCTTGATTCAAAGCTTGAGATTTATTATGTGTTTCATGAGCCTTAAAAATAATGTCATAGGCTTGTTGATGATTTCAATAGAATCATGATCAAAATTAGGACCAAGAATAAAATATATAGATAAATTAAAAATCTTCCTAAAAATCTCATGAGAATTACCCCAACTATAATGGAGCCAAAAAAACTTGTTAGGATCATACCAAGATTTCATATGATGAGTGGGATCAAGTTCTTGTGGTAGAGGCCTAGGTAGTCATTTTAGTAATTTGGTCGAGGATAGGGATTTGTGAACATTGATGTTATTAGGTGAAGATAAATAAGGATTGGTGTGTTTTTGAGAAGAGGGAGATGGTTTTGAAGATTAGTTAGGAATGATAACTTGAATAGTGTTAATGGTATCATAAGAGTCTGTGACACCATCATTGGTGGAATTATGATTTTTGTTTTTAAGTAAGATATAAGGACCTTCAAAAGGTTAGGGATGATCAAATTAATGTATAAGGAAATATGGATGTTTTGCCTGGTCGATGGCCTTGTTTAAGGTATGTGGAGAGAGAGAGAGAGTATGGACTCGATATTGAAACTTGGGAAAAAGAGCATTGGTAAATAGATGGAAAAGGTTATCATTGGCCATATTATGTTCACATTTGTTGGATAATGTTTTCCACTTTTTAACAAAATCTTGGGAAATTTCATTTTCAATTTGTTTACAATTTATAAATTAGTCCAAAGTATTCTCGAGAAGATCACTAGTTTAGAACTCTTGATTTAGAGCATTTAATAAATCTTCCAAACTAGTAATAGAATGAGTTTTAAGTTGGTTATACCAATCTAAAGCATCACCCATGAGAATTTTAGCTAATAGTTTGGTAGTGGAAAAGGTGTTCAATTTGACCTAATATTTATAGAGGTTCTAAATGTTTTGAGATGAAGAGTAGGATCAGTTGATCCATTGTAATAAATGGTAGGGGTGATACCTCCTATATCAATATTAACAATTTGAGTGGTAAGAGGCTAATTTTGATAATGTTTAATGGTTTTGTTGACCAAAGGAAGTTCATGGATGATATTGCCTTAGGAATATTGAAGAGGAGGTGGGTGAATATTTTGATTATGCATGCACCAAGATGTTGGTTGAGGATGATTTTGAAGATGGAGAAGGTGATTTTACATTCTCATCATTTGATTTTTATTATGAGATTAAAAAAAATTCATTTGATCAAGTGTTTTGAATAAGAGTTGGTGAGTGTGATTTACATTGTTACCATTATTTGAAGCATTAGAGTTGGAAGGAGTGGCTTGGGTACCACTATTTGTATTGATAGGAGCTTGAGATGAACTATTAGACTGTGAGGCACTGGTGGCAAAATTTGCTTGTGTGGAAAAAGATGGACTAGTGAAGGGATGAGAAGAGGAATCACTAGAAGCATGATTACCTTGGGTAGAAAATGATGAAGTAGTGGAAGGATTAAGGAGAGTGGCTCGTGGGAGAGGCCCACTAGATGTATAAATTATCATGTTAGTGGATATACTAGGCATAGAGGTAGAATAAGTTGAAGAAGAAGAGGTCATGGTATGAGAAGGGGTCATAATAGAGGGAAGAGACCAAGAATCAAAGAAATTAGTACCTCCAAATTTGTTTAAATCTTTGAGAGAAAGTGAATGAGGCTCTTTGAATTGACCACTAATCATGATATGGTAAATGGTAGAAGGATCTTTTCCTTGATGTTGAGGAAATTTAGAGATAAAGAAGAGCATTTCAGGGGTATACTCTAATTCAAGTTGATCTTCTAGCTAGAAGAAAAGATTAATCTATGAAGAGGAATGAGAAGGGGTCCCATAGTTCATTGTATGAGTGGCTATATGAACATTACTCTCATTCAAGATAGAATCCCTACTCTAATTATGGGAGATCTTATGCATGTTGGTAAAACTCATCATTTATGTTGAATTCAACTCACTATTGTCTTTAAATAAAAAATTTCATGATGAAGGAAAGGAAAAAAACAATGCATGAGAGATGAAAAAGCAAGGAAATAGAAAGTGATATAAAACTATACAGAATCAATTGGGTCAACCTAGTACATAAAATAAGGCCTAAAAACTATACAGAGTTGATTGGGTTGACCCAGTACAATAAATAGAGGTTGAAAAAGTGTACAAGGTTGACTGGGTTGACCTAGTACAACAAACAGAGAAAAACACATAGCCTATAAGAGACTATGTCAATAGAATGATTGTATACTAAAACAAGAATAATTTTGTAAGTACTTATGAAATCAAGAAATGAAATGAAACACACAATCAATTGGGTCAATGAGCTTGATCCAATTGAGGCACACAACACAAAACCTTACACTAATGTTGGTTAATGCATGTTTTTGTAATTCGACATACAATTGAACAAAGAGCAAGCAATCAACTTGGAAAGTAAAAGCTAAGTGGTCAACCTAAATATTGTTAGAATATTAGAGTATAATTTTAGATGTGATAGGAATTTGGTTGTAAGAAAGGAACTAGAAATCAATATAAGGATGGTTTTAGGATGTTTGGGCTTAAAGGGATATGTATTGGCAATGGTACTAGCTTAGTATTGGGGCCTATCCTATTTATTCACAGACCTTAGTGATAAGGGTGTTGGGTGATTAGCCAAAATATACCATTAACTATGTGTTTATACTTTTCCAAAAAACCAAGTAAGCTTTCCCCTTGGTGATGAAATCCAATTAGGTAGGCCTTGGGTAGATAATTGTTAAAATGCATTTTAAGATTTTGTGATTTGGTAGTGCATGTATAAAAAATAAAATAGTGAAACTAAACATTATATTTAAAATCACCTAATTAGACTATGTGATCTATTATAAGCATGCAAGCAACAAAAAATTAAAGTGTGAGCTAATTACTAGCATACAAGGGTTAATTACAACTTTGAAACATAGTACAGTGTTAATTTAGTGATAGTATATGCAAAGAATATAGAACAGGGTCGACAGTATCACCTCTATACTATGGAAGAAAGAGTCTGAAAGTGAACTTCATCAACAGAATCAACCTAGATTTCTAGTCAGAATATATAATACATAACTATGTTGATAGGGTCGACCTAGTTGAATATACAGGGGCAGTTTCAAAGACTTTCAAAGACTATAAACTGTGACAAATAGAATTGTAGCAAATGTTATAAATGAGAAATAAGGATATAAAGAAACCTTGGTGGGTTAGAGTATTCAAATAAAGATGACATTATTATTTAATAACATTGTTTTATACTTAAAAAGTCTTCTAATTATGTTGACTGGGTCGACCTAGCTTTCTAGATCTTATTTACTAAAAAGCTAAAAATGTATAGGGTCGACTGAATCAACCTAGTATGTTGAATTAGATGTCTAAAAGATTGAAAAATTGTACTATGTCAACTGGGTCAACCTATTAAAATTTACATAAATCAGAAACTACACATATATAACAAAGTCATATTGATCCAACTATGTGTCAAAATTGCATACAGAAGTTAAAACTGTGTCGATATAGTCGACCCAACATCATAAATATATGATAATATAAATGATAAAATAATGAAATAAGTAAAATGAAAACCTTTAAGGGTTAGGTTCATGTATAATTAACTATAATGTATGCAATCATAAATTCATCATGTCTACAAATAAATCCTAACTCAAAGAAGATAGATCATACCATACACTTCAATTGGGAACACATTTGTTAAGTGAGAATATGATGAATATAGGGATCCATTTGACCCAATTAGGGGATATATAATCTCAATACATGGTTTTAAGGAGGGTTCTAAATCATCCATTTAAGCACAATCATGCAATAACCCTAACGAAGTCCTATGTTTCGATATCTCACTAAACTAATAACAAGTAAATCAAATCTAATCTAGTGCTCACCAAAGATTTTGGCACAAAGTGGGGGTTAGAAACAATAAAATTAAACATGCATAAGAGACATATAGTCATGTAAATACATATGGAATCTTAATGAATGGAAGATAACTATAAATTCATATGTATTTACTCTTACAAAGGTATAACAAAGTTAGGAATATTTATATTTAAAGATGAACCTGCTGAACCTCAATCTCTCCCTTGGCCAAGGTGCTTCACAAGAGGTTGTTGTGGTATGTAAGGATGAAAAGGATAAATCATCTCTAGGTTACACAACCTATTGATGCATCTAAATGACTTCTCCACAAGATAATATTTTTATCTCTAAATAAAGTATGAAACTCTAAGCTTGTTCCTCAAGTAGAATGGTGGATAAGTAGATGTGTAATAACTCTTACTTCTTCTTTTATTCTCTAAATAATGGTGAAATGAAATTGTATATATAGGTGGATTTAACCCTAAATCCTTATAAAAATCCTAGTTTATAGGGTCAATCATTTAGACCTAGCATAATTTTAGATAGTTATTCACTAGGTCATGAGCTAGACCAGCCAAAGGCCAAACTAGTTCCTAAATGAAAAATGACCTGAAACTGTACAGGGTTTACCCAGTCGACGTAGTGCAAACAACTAACAAAAGGGGATTAAGGTGAGGAATAGGAGGATAAAATGTATAAAATAACTAGAAAGGGTAAAATAGATAAGAATAATCTTAGGGATAATTTTTTCATGAGACAAGTGTGTAGATAACAAGTGGAAAAAGGGACAACAATCTTATGAAACACCAATGGTCTGCCCACCCTTTTCTTGGTGCACCCCTTAAGGCATGTATTCAGAGAGATTGAGAATCGATGGGTTCCTATAAGATACAAATTATCAGTAAGTGATAAAATTTTGAAAATATTATCTATATACAATTACCACATAAGCAAGATGAAGTAAACAAGTGTAGTAAATACCTACACCAACAATCATAATTCAAAAAAATTTAATAACATCTGATTTGAATGAACAATTAAAAAGTACATAATTATGAATATATTATAC
Organism: Torreya grandis; assembly: GCA_037957365.1. NCBI lineage: Eukaryota > Viridiplantae > Streptophyta > Pinopsida > Cupressales > Taxaceae > Torreya > Torreya grandis. Next base: position 24,567 of record JARHVA010005191.1, on the reverse strand, counting down.
AATGGTGAATATATTTAAGGATAATAGTTGAATCACAATTATTTCATTAATTATTCATCATCGACATCCAACCAAAAAAATAATTTACACAATTATTTTTGACATTCAACTAAAGGCTTATTTCTATGTGATATTTTATTTTTTATAATGAAATAGATAAATAACATAATGCTTATGATCGTTACCTTTTCCATCCTTTATCCTATTCTCTTCCAAGTGTACTTCAATCATGGGGGATCCAAAAGAGATGTGTTCTCCCAACTATTATCTGTCAAGGGAAGAGGTAATAAATGTTTCAAAAAAGAACAACGAAATAGTAGAACCACCCAAAACTAATCTATAATAAATATTTATCTATCTAGATAAGGAGTGTCATCTCCATCATTATATCATGAAATGAATAATGAGATACTAAATAATAGAATTGGGAAACTTCAAATTTAGGTTAATGGAGAACAACCTCTGTCTAGATAAAGTATTCCATTCAATAAGGGCATGTGGTATAGGAGAAGATCATGTTAGTGTGTCAAAGAATGAGTTTGAATAGCACAATAATAAAATGAACCAATTTAAGTATGATAAAAAAAAAATTAATGAAATCCTAATGAATGTAATCTAGTTAAGTCGAATGACTAGTGAAAACTACACAACTAGCATTATTAAGATTAAATATGGTAAGATACAGATAAAATAAGGCCACTCAAATACTGAAAATAGAAATATAAGTAGCATACAAGATAAAGGGAAGTCAAAAGAAAATAGAGACTCAATCCTAGAAATGGTACAAGATCACAATAAGTTCCTTTAGGAAGAGTAAGAATCTACCAAGACTCGCAGTGATTATTATTTTCCATATTTCCATAAAATTATATGAATATTTGATGTATGTTTACTTTAGTGTGTATGTTTGTTCTCAATCAACAAAATTTTCTTAGTCGAGATTGATTTATGCCCATTTTTCTATTTGTTCTATTAATTTTCGTTTTAATTTCTTATATTGATTCTTGAGATTGTACAAGGGTTTGGGTCCTTTCAAAAACAATCTTTTACTCATGAAAAAATGATTTTTACCTCTTCCTAATATAAATTTATATTCATTGAAAGTTGTTAGATCAAATGGGTTTTTAATTTACCAAAATGGTTAATGTTATACATTATTAACAAAATATATAGTTAAAATGTTTCTCAATTGAAAGGAAATGTGGAAAGGATAACCACCAAAAACTTTACCACACAAGAAGGGTAGAATGGAAGAAAAAACCCTTTAGCTTTTGTGTCATAAATCTAAAGTAGAGGTAGTTTACAACTCACATTTATAGTTTCTTTGCTCTAATTTTCATATGTCCATGTGGTGGTCACAATCACTTAATCTTGAAAATGTTACCATGGCCATGACCATGCCCATATATCTAAACTAAGTCTTGAATCAAAGAAAAAAATTAGGTTTATAGTAAATTAATGTGACGTTGAACAAACACAAATAAATTCTCAAGGATATTAGGTACTTACAAAGTAAATTATCAATATTCTTTACTTAACCTGCTACATTCATTTCCAACTTAATTATACTATTTAAATGGGTTATTTTTAGGCTAAATTTATGTTTGAAATATTGTCATTGATGTCAAAGGTTTAGTATTATTGGTAATAAAGGCCCCATTGCATTTAATGTTATTTATCTTGGCTAATATGAGTTAATATTTATTTAATATTAACAAATATATTTTTGGTTGCATATGAGACAAAATAAGGGCCCATGGAGAAGTCGAAGAGACACGGGATAAAGACAAAAGAAGGATGGGATGCATTTTCCCATGAAGAGTCATCTTGGGGAATACCAAGAGTCACCAAGTGAAGACAAAAGAGTAAAGGGCGAATTTCTCATGAAGGGACACTTAAAGGAATACGAAAAGTCACCAAAGATAAGGACAAAAGTGGGAAAGACATTTTTGGTCATGAAGGGTCACCACATGACTTTTCAAATGCTTGGATATGAAGGGTCATCCAAGATTGGCACCATTTTCCATGAGGATTGAAAGGTCACAAAGGGGGAAGGCCAAAGGTCATTTGGAAAGCTATAAATAAAGGCTTGAGTAGCCATTTTTAATGTAGAAGTGAGAGGTTGATTTGATATTGTAATATCTAGCTTAGAAGAGCAATTGTGAGAGATGATTTGTATTTGTTATATCTAGCTTAGAAGAGTAAAAGTGAGAGAGAGGAAGGTGATGTTGTATTGATCTATCATTTGTTGAGATAGCAACATTGAGAGATAGGTGTGTGGTTTACACAAAGGGGTTGGTGCTCTTGTGGGTTGGTGCTCACGAATTGTTGCTGAGTTGGTTCTTGGCAAAGGGGTTGGTGCTCCTGTGGGTTGGTGCTCATGAATTGTTGCTGGGTTGGTGATCGGCAAAGGGGTTGGTGCTCCTATGGGTTGGTGCTCATGAACAGGTGCTAGGTTGGTGCTTGGCAAAGGGGTTTGAAGCTCCTGTGGGTTGGTGCTCATGAATTATAGCTAAGGTTTGTACTTGGAAATGGGGTATGGTGCTCCTGTGGGGTTGTTCTCATGAATATATTTGAGATTGATTCTCTGTGGTTTTTCCCACATTGGATTTCCATGTTATATTTGGTGTCTCTCTCTATCTTGTGTGGATGTTTATTGTTTGAGTTTTATTGCATATCTTGAATGTTTGATTAATTGTAATTTGGTTAAAGGAAAGATCTATAAGATATATAATATACTGATGCACCCCACCTCTCATTATATTCCATGCTTAACAATTGGTATCAGAGCAGGTTCCTTCAAAAAGGGTTTAACAGCTTGAAGGTAGATCAAAGGAAAAGCACAGATGGCTGAGCAGCTAAAGAAGGAGAATCAAGAGTTGAAATATATGGTTGAGGCTCTTAAGGAAAGGTGTGTATCTTGGATTCTAAGTTGGCTATATAAGTAAAAGAAAATAAGGTATTTATTCAAAATCTTAAGAATCAGTTAGAGGTTGCAAGTTCAATTTTAACATCAAAAGAAGAAGAGTGTAATCATTTGAAGGATGAGTTAGATTCTTTAAAGAATAATCATGAGAATCTTATAATCAAGGTTGAAAAATATCATGAAATATTAGTCCAAGGAAAGAAGGATGCAGGTTTTGCAGGAAAATCAAAAAAGCCAATCAGGCAGCCCAATGCTTTCAAGTTTTCAATTTTTTTTCATGGATGTTGTTTTGTTTGTCATCATGTTGGTCATAGGGCAAGAGATTGTATGAGGAGAAGCAATCAGTCAAAGGGAGATCTAAGTCACATTCAAGAAAAAGGTATGAGAAATATTGTTTGCTTCTATTGTCATGAGATTGGCCATATTGCTAGATTATGTCAAAATAAAGTAAAGAGATATTCAAGGTATGTCAAAGGATATAGAGCCTCTAGAAAATATGAGAAAAGACAAATTCAGGTTTGGAGACCTAAAATAGTAAAGGTTGATGAGGTTGAGGTTGAGAGTGAAAATGAATTACTTGCTATAGTAGATAAAGAATCAGATATGAAGGATTGTGAAGAATCTCTTGTTACATTTGAGCATGAGCTTTTTCAAGATAAGAAAGTTGCAAAAGTTGAGAAGATGAAAAATATCATAAATTATAAGGTTAGTAGAGCAAAAAGGTTAGATATGCTTAAACGGATTCTAAAAGAAAAACACAAGAAGATCAAGGAAGAAACAGAGGAGATGTGGGAATCTCTTGAGATTTCTTTCTAGAACCCTTCTATGTGGGGGTGTCTCTTCTAGGCTTCAAGGAGACACTTTTAAGAAAATTGAAGCATGGTGGGTGCTATTGGGTCTTGGATATTTTGAATGACAAGAAGGTGAGTTGACAGATTAATTTGTGTATCTTTTGAGGGAATATATTTTTGAAGAAAAGTTTTCATCAGTAATATGGTTTGAGGCTATTAGAATGATTCTTGCATATGCAGTGTTTTAAAGTGTTTCAAGTGATTATGGTCATAAGAAATTAGAATGTTGAAAAAGAGCTAACAGTTTTAGAAAGAAGGAAAAGGATACTCACGCAAATTCAATGAAGAAGGATCAGAGTTTCAAAGTTCCGTTCATCAGGAAGAAGGTTCAGACATGTTCATGGCAGAAGAAACAACTTGAAGATTCTATGATGGTGTAGATAGCTCTGCATGTCAGAGGTAAAGATCAGCCATGGTTCGTTGTTAGTGGATGTTTGAAGCATATGACAAGAGATAAGAGTAAAGAAGATCAATGGTGGTACAGTGAGATTTGGAGATAAAACCACTGCCAAGATAGCCGGAAAAGGTACTTTAATTTTGGATAAGGGTAGAACCAAGACTAAAAATATTTTATAAGCATAATCTATTGAGTGTAAGGTAAATATGTGATCAAGGATACACCTTAAATTTTCATGTGAAAGGTTGTGAGATTAGAAGGAAATATTCAAATGAGTTGATTGTAGATTCTCAAAGGACATGTAAAATCAGATATCTTCTCAAAGATCGATGAGAGGAGTTGGGAGTAATTTTTATTACTTCCTGCCATTGATGTTCAACATCAAGTGAGGGGGAGCTAAGTGTTAGCTCCAAGTATGCCCTTCGCCATTGATGTCAAAGGGGGAGAATAACAGGTACAAGTATAGGTGCAAAAAATAGGTACAAGGAACAAGTACATGTTGCTACAGTAAGGGGGAGTTACTGTATGTTTTCAAATGACAGCATGTGTAGGTGACAAGATGTGGCAGTTTTAGGATTGAGGTTGCCATCAATGAAAAAGGGGGAGATTGTTGGAAATATTGTCATTGATGTCAAAGGTTTAGTATTATTGGTGATAAAGGCCCCATTGCATTTAATGTTATTTATCTTGGCTAATATGAGTTAATATTTATTTAATATTAATGAATATATTTTTGGTTGCATATGAGACAAAATAAGGGCCCATGGAGAAGTTGAAGAGTCATGGGATAAAGACAAAAGAAGGATGGGATGCATTTTCCCATGAAGAGTCATCTTGGGGAATACCAAGAGTCACCAAGTGAAGACAAAAGAGTAAAGGGCGAATTTCTCATGAAGGGACACTTAAAGGAATACGAAAAGTCACCAAAGATAAGGACAAAAGTGGGAAAGACATTTTTGGTCAAGAAGGGTCACCACATGACTTTTCAAATGCTTGGATATGAAGGGTCAGCCAAGATTGGCACCATTTTCCATGAGGATTGAAAGGTCACAAAGGGGGAAGGCCAAAGGTCATTTGGAAAGCTATAAATAAAGGCTTGAGTAGCCATTTGTAATGTGAAAGTGAGGTTGATTTGATATTGTAATATCTATCTTAGAAGAGCAATTGTGAGAGATGATTTGTATTTGTTATATCTAGCCTAGAAGAGAAAAAGTGAGAGAGAGGAAGGTGATGTTGTATTGATCTATCATTTGTTAAGATAGCAACATTGAGAGATAGGTGTGTGGTTTACACAAAGGGGTTGGTGCTCCTGTGGGTTGGTGCTCACGAAATGTTGCTAAGTTGGTGCTTGGCAAAGAGGTTGGTGCTCATATGGGTTGGTGCTCATGAATTGTTGCTGGGTTGGTGCTTGGCAAAGGGGTTGGTGCTCATGTGGGTTGGTGCTCACGAACAGGTGCGGGGTTGGTGCTTGGAAAAGGGGTTTAAAGCTCCTATGGGTTGGTGCTCACGAATTATAGCTGAGGTTTTTACTTGGCAAAGGGGTATGGTGCTCCTATGGGGTTGTTCTCACGAATATATTTGCGATTGATTCTCCATGTTTTTTCCCACATTGGGTTTCCACGTTATATCTGGTGTCTCTCTCTATCTTGTGTGGATGTTTATTGTTTGAGTTTTATTGCATATCTTGAATGTTTGATTAATTGGAATTTGCTTAAAGGAAAGGTTTATAAGATATATAATATACTGATTCACCCCCCCTCTCAGTATATTTTGTGCTTAACAATTTACTATGATTATATTCATTATTATTATTCATCTCAGTTTACATCATATGTGACTTTCAACTAGGTTGGAAGTATGTTTGTTTAAAACTTATACATTAATCATATGTCCTAATATTTTATGTTCTTACATGTCTTAAATTATAGTCACCATCATTAGGTTTCATGGTAAGAATTTTTATATGTGATGTTGCCATTCATAGACGTTCAATAATAATAAGTTCTTCTTTTGGGTGTCCTTGAATAGCTTAAATTATCTCATGATCCTTATCTAATAAATTTGAAGCATGGTGCATTTGAGTTGTTACCAAATTTAAATACATTGGGCCCTTATTATTTGGTGGCTTCAAATATATGCTTAAATTCATTTGAGAGGTTGTTTTGAAGTTATAAAGGAGTTTGAAACTTGGTGAGTTTGGGCATGTACTAGAATACATGTTTCAAAAGTTATAAATAAAATAAATAAGAAACATAATTTAAAATATACATAGCACGTGTCAATTTTAAGTGTGAGAAGCATGAGGCACTCTGTAATATCTCTTTTTGTGTGTTTGTGTGTGTGTGTGAAGTGTGCATCAATAAAAAATAATTCCATTAATATCAATAAATTATTAATTTTTACAATTATTTTGTTGGTCTTTTTTTCATTTTGTATCTCTCACTCTTGGAAAAATCTAGGTAGATGCCTTGCATAAAAAGGCACATCAAAAAAGAGTCTTGATTAACTTGAATTATTTTATAAGTGATCCCAAATATTTTATTATGTATTTAAATAATTTAAACTTCTTGTAGTCATATAAAAATGTCACTCGAATGCAATGAGTGTCACTTGAGACTACCCTATCCCTAACTTATCCCAAGACCTACATTAGGGCTTATTTTTATCCTTATCTAGATTTTGCGCATATCTAAATCATCCCCATATGTACCAAGAGTATTTTCAAACCATCTCTTATGAATCTAGGCCCCTAGTGTACCAAATTATTCCACCTAAACCTCAGTGTGACCCTTTGGACACTAACATACTATGCTAGTGACCAAGGGACCCTATTAATATCCCTTAATTCTTTTCTCCTCCAATAGATGTATTTAAACTTCTCAAGACACCTTAGGGTTAGCCTAGACCTATTCCATATCTTGACAAGCATAAGATCAATATATATACACTACTTTTATCCATTCACCCATTAGAATACTCAAATCAGGTTAATTATTATACAAATCAATAGCTACATTTATTGCATATTTATTTCTCGATTTAATGTTCCAACCCTTTAACAACCTAGGGTTTTAAACTTCATAATCTCCTTAAAAGTTAAATCATTTGGTGAACCCAAATTAATTCTAACATGTTACTTAAAACCCTAATGTACCATTAGGGTATCCCTTATTATTATTATTATTATTATTATTATTATTATTATTATTATTATTATTATTATTATTATTATTATTATTATTATTATTATTATTATTATTATTATTATTATTATTATTATTATTAGATCAATTTCTAGTTTCTAGCCTTTCATCATGATTATTGTGATGGATGCCATTTTCTAATTTTTGGTACAAAGTCTTGTGGTTTATCATACATGCCTATTACCTATTATTTGTACAGTGATGCACATGCATGTCACTCCTCTCATGGATCATGATAGAACTCAACTTATGTCACACATTATTCCACCTCATCTTTAGTCCCCCTTATATGGATATCATTGTTATATGGCTAATTTTGATTTGCTTCAAGTTACTGCTTGATGATAGAGAGATATGATGTTACCTTTTTTTCCTCCTCCACCTAGACCCATTGAGTATGTTCAGCTCACATCCTACCTCTACTACTCACCCTCAAAAAATAGTAGACCCTATGGTTTGAGCTATCACTATATGGAATTGGGTGCCTCCTAAACCTATACAAGAATAATGTAACCACACGCTCCCTCCTTGTCCCAAATATGATACAATGGGCCCTAAATATCAACACAAAGAATATTATATTATGGATCAGTTAATAAATACATCATCTAAGATTTTTATATTGGAATTAACTCCAAAAGGAAACTATTTTCAAAAATATTCTTTTTTAAATACTCAACAATCATACATCTTTTCCTCATAACATAGAGCCAACTTATTTTGCATCTATTATGAACACTATTAAGGACATTAAGGATGTTATATCTTTTACCAATGAGGATTTTCCCTCACAATTATTTATTTACTAAAATCTACCTCTCCTCAATAAGGTATAAATCAAAACCACCACTACTAAATGAGTTATAATTAATAGTGGTCCAAAACATAACATATGCAACCTCAAATTTATATAGACAACGGGGGTTGATATAGCATCCATTAGAATACATATAAGAGCTTTAAATGTTTTGATGGAATTCCTGACAAGCATTGGGCACTATTACATTAGATATCTTAGTTGGGCTAAAAACCCTATCTACATAGTTTTAGGTGATGATTAATCATTTGTATTAAAATTTATTACTTGGGAGACCTTGGATGAATTCCATGGAGATCATAATATCTACCTTACATATATGTGTCAAGTTTTTACATGAGGAATATTTATACACTTATATGGTCATTAACCAACCATTCAAATATTTTCAATTTATTGAACCTACATCCCTGAGTACATCTATATATGGGACATCTCACATTCACATAGAGTCCCCACCTCACATGCTTCTAATAATATAGATGCATACATACAAGTTTGTGTAATATATTACCACTATTCCCACACTAGTTCCATATCCTCCTACAACACCATTATCTTTAACCATGATAGAGACTGACATTCGTCGCCCATAGTCTCCCCCACCTATAGTATATGATGATATCCTCACAACATATTTACCCTTGTTAAATATGATGAAGTATATATTCAAAACTTTGATATAAATTCCTAAGATACAATAGAGGATGATACAACACCCATTGACATTGATGATTATTTATGCATATTGAGATTCACATGAGTATGCCTTAGAGAGTACATATATGTTTCTAAGGCACTTATGACTTTTTCTAGACATGCATCACCACTAATTCATAGTTTCATAGATATACGCCTACACACTCATTTTTAGTTAGAGCCAAAATCTTATATACATTTAGTACATATGGTTACATCTATGGACATTGACCCAATTATTCAGATTAAGGCAAGTAGTACACAAAATATACCATAACATATGTTACAAATATTACTTGTTAGAAGATTGATGTAATTACCCACAATTCACAAATCCATTTTCAGATTATAGTAATAATAAGATAGACCATTCTACCATTTTATTAGGATTATTGGACATGATACAGATACATGCTCAACATTACAATAGAAATTGAATAAGTTCAAGGTTTAGGAAACTTTTCATTTTACACAACTTCTACCTCCACAAGTACAAGCACTATGATGAACTCTTCACCGACACAAAAAATTGATGAATGATAGATTGACTATCTAGGTTTTTATCAAGGATAAATATATCCCTAACATTATTATTGAAAAGGATTCTAATCCTAACAATTTCACTTTGTCATTCTTATAGCACATAGGACATCAGGATATTGAGCTACAACATGCTATACATTTATAAGATTCCTTGGGGCATATCACACTACCAATTTCATGTGTCCCTAAGGTGGTCAACACACTTCATTTTATCATGAACATGGGCACTGACATATATGTTATACTTGGCAGTACATGGTTACATGAAATGGACTCCACCATTGATCAGATAGATAGTGTTTGACATTAAGGGATGAGGAACACACAATTCCCATTCTACATGATGGCACATATGAGAACCATAGGTTTCAAACATATACCCTATGGTCTAATGTGGTATACCCTAGGAATGAAAGGATGGATTCTTACATAGTAGAGCAACATGCCATTCAAATGCATAGAATCTAGAATGATGCAAAGGATAAGGTTATACTTTTTTCAATAACATGGTATGATGATCATAGTGATGATTTATTTAAGTATAGGTAGATTCAATATCTAACATCAGATGATTTCCCACAAAATCCACCATTTAAATGTATGCATCCTATGTATGTGATCTTAGGTATATAGAGGTCCTACTTACCATTTGTACATATTCTTAGTTACTTACAAATTACTTGTACATAGTTTATCTTACTTTTCCACTTATATATAGTTTCATTTTCATGATTTATTTTACATACCTTATAGCCATAAAATTAAAAAAATAATCTAATATGTTAGAAATACAAAAACATTCAAATATTTCTTAGAAAATACAAATTTTAGATTGTATGTATTTATGTGTTTACATTCATTATATTTTATAGGTATTATATATGTTACCTGTGTTATCTAGTCAGTTTTCTCATACATACATGCTTCACTTGTTATCTTTAGGTGTTCATATATTTTTATAAGACATAGGTCCTCTACATAGATCCAAATTTGCTACTATCTACACATTGGGGTGACATATACAGCTTCAGAATTGATACACTTGCCCATTGGGGCCATCATAATACATAGATTTCAATTTTCCAGGTTACATCTTTCTATAATATATATCACTTATATAAAATTGATTATATTCTGATTTAATCATCCCATACTACTTAGATTTTATGCCAGATAACATTACTATATACTCAGGTTATGTACATATTTTCTCTTATACATTTTTCTACCACATGTTCATACATAATTTCATTTCTAGATTGCTTAGTTTAGATTTTATTATTTCTTTGTTCCTACATCTATTTGAGGGCATTTGAATATGCCATTGTTCTATAGCTCTATGCTAATTCTTTTCATTATGTGTATGATTTTGAAATGTGTCTGTGTCCTTGTGTATGCCTTCTTGATTGTGTATGCATATATTTGAAAATTTCCTTCCATGTAGATCTAAGCCAACCTTATTTTCTTTATGCGTATATGGACATTTAAACATGTCCTTGTATGTTTTATCTTTATTAGACTTAATGAAATGTGCCTATATCCAATGTATTATGACCCCTTGGCCTACTTTATGTGCCTCATGTGTTTGTATATATGATTTCATGTATGTTTCATGTCCATGACACTTGTCTCTTTCTTTTTACATGTACATCCAGCTTGTGATGCCATAATGGACTGCATGTACCTCCCCTTACTCCTTGGGTGCCTTGATGAACATCATGCCCAATCCCCTAAGTAGTTACTTAGATTATATCCATACTTATTATTCATACACATGCTTACATTGTTAAATCTATCTTAAAGACCTTGTGAATGCTAGATATAACATACATCATACATTACCAACTTATACTCAGATTATGTTACATTTTGATGTCATGTATTCACATTATATTGATATATTACATAGATATCATATATGTTTAGGCTAACATTCATGTTTCATAGCTTTTTTTTAGGATGGTTATTGAAAATTTTCAACAACTCCCCTCAAAAGAGGGGGCATTCATAGAGATTTCTCACAAATATCTTTACATAATTAGGCCTTCTAGGTGCACTTAGAATACAATTTTTAGAAAGCAGACATAGATTACAAAGTAAAGAATTAGAAAAACACACATAAAAAATAGTCAGGCATAGATCAATTGTAGTTTGTCATAGAAAAATTACTAAAGGACACTAGCACAATGCATTATTATCCAATATCCCACACTGCGATATAGTTGTTCCATAAATAGTAAAATCTAGATTAGCTAGAAAGATACAATTAAGTACAATTCAGGTTTGCATAATATCAATCATATATTATTAGTTATGCTCGATTTAATCTCAATTTTACATATTATTATTATAGTTTTCTCATCTTGGGGGCATCATGTGTGGCATGATCAGTCCCATTTTAGTTTAAAATATGTTCAAATACATATTACTATAACCTAGTCTAGAATCTATATGCATATATATCATAATTGGGGGCATGTGCACAACACATTTTTTCCACATGATCAATTTTGACACTAGTACTTAGATGGAGTTCCAGATCCATGTCATCTTCCACATTATTAATCTAGACACCGTTTGCACCAGCTTTGTACTATATTGATTCCTTATTACATTTGTAATGATTAGCATTATCAAGTATTCCTTGAGCTACATACCTAAGTACTCAAGAGGCCCTTGAGCCATTTTTCATTTTAAGTTTTCTAAATGGCCCAAGGGCTATCCTATATAGTTTTAGTTACATCATAAAACTTTAGCTACGGTGCACAATTTTAGTTACAAATGCACCTATAACACATGGGTAGGCAATTATAGAGCTATAGCTTATTTGAGTTCTTGATCGACCTACATAATAGGGTTAGATAATCCATCAATCTAATCTAGGTTATTCACAGTTCGTGATCCATCAAGCAAGGGTTGGTAATAATTGATTTCAAAATCAGATTGAGTTATTGAGCCACCCACACATGGGGATTGAGTAAGCCATCAAATCAATCCAATTTATTCACTTTTTGATCACTAGATACACAAATAAGATGTCACTAGATTTTGGCATTGGTTCATTTACCCAATGAGGTGTATTTATTCCCATCTCTCTCTCTCTCTCTCTCTCTCTCTCTCTCTCTCTCTCTCTCTCTCTCTCTCTCTCTCTCTCTCTCTCTCTCTCTCTCTCTCTCTCTCTCTCTCTCTCTCTCTCTCTCTCTCTCATCTTTGTATTTGATTTTAACATTTATTCATTATGGATTGATTTACTCATGTTTCATTTTTAGGACATGCCATGGAACATGATTCACATATGCAAAACCAAATTAAATGGATTTTACTTTTACGTAAGTTAAATTATGCTTATTTTTCCTTTATCCTAGTCATTTCACTTTGCTATATTTATATAATAAAGGTAGGGGGAATGTATTCCTTTAAAATGTCACTTGAGTGCAATGAGTGTCACTTGAGACCACCCTAGGGTAATTGTATAGAATTGGGGGGATAAAAGGGGGTCTTAAGTGGACATGTTTTTCCTAAAAAATAGAAAACCTCAACTTTTATGAATTATTTAATATACCTTCATTCAAAATTTAAATATGTCATAGGAACATGAAGTCTAGCATTTTGAGTCTAGTTTCTAAAATACTAATTATTTATTGAAATGGTCAAATATAAAAAGGTCAAACATCATAAATTTGAAGAGGTATTAATTTTTTTTGTAAAAATAGGAGTATATATATTTCCATATGGCCCATCATATTTTGATCTGCATTTAGTTTTTTTCAAACCCTTTGGTGGAAAGTTAGATAAGATCATCTAGTTTGAAACCTATATATTTTTAAAATTAATTAATGAATATGCAATTTTTTATTAATTTCACAAGTCAATAGACATTGAAATATGATCAGTAATGTATAACTGATCATGTAACCCCCCTAACTACCTCACATTATAAAAGGATTTACTTAGAAATACATATAGATAAAAACCTTAAAGTAATAAAAATTATAAAAAAAAAAACTATATATTTAGAAAGAAGAGAGTGTAATTGATGTTGTCGTAATATTTTAAAGTAAAAGTTTGATAAAATTCATACTTTTAAACATGGATGAAGTTGCATTTTGTTGTTTTTATTCAAAAACACACATTTGGATATATGTTTATAGGTCCATTCCTCAACCTAGGGAATCCAAGCCATTCCTAAGCCTTTAAGTATGGGTTTCAAAAGTCAATTATAAGAACCATGTACATAAAATATTTTATTATTAGTTATTGAAACCATGTATGTAGTTTTAGTCTTTAAAAGCATGTACATGTTACTGCTACTATAAAATCATGTATGCAAAATAGTCTATTATTACATTGGCATGCATAATATATAAACAAAATAAATATTTAAGTTTAAATTTAGATAGGGACATATAATTTATTATAATTTATGCTATATTATATTTATATATTTTTAGAATGTTTGAGAGTGGTTTCAGACCTCTAAGATCTATAATTCAAATTCTAGGTTTAAGAGGATCCTATCTTATTTCATACTTAGTCAGATTATATGGTTTCAGGGTTTCAGACTTAACCAAATATCATGGTTTCAATTTTTCAATGAGACATCATATGATGTATTAAGGCTACATGAAGGGATGTAGGTATGATAGAGTAGTATGAGAACATCTCTCACAAAGTGTCACAAGTCAAACCCACCCCTTTCCCTCTGCACCCCTTAATTCATACACTCAAGGAGAAATGCATCAGCAATCCCATAATGAATACATGAACCATATAATGCATAAAGGCATACACAACATGATTTCCAATTATGTGGTGCAATTCTAACAATAATCCCACATAAAAAAACACATGCATCACTTATTTAATTCTATAGATCTTGGATATTTCAACTATATTTTGATAACTTTAAGCATTAGTCAATTGGGGCTATTAGTGATTTGATTTGGGACAACTTGAGCCATGTAAAATTATTTTTTAGTGTAATGATGTTAAATAGGGCTAAAATGATTAGTTTAGGGTTTAAAGAGTTTATGATTTAGGGTATAGGGTTTAAGGTTTAAGGCATAGGGTTTAAGGTATATGGTTTACGGTATAGGGTCTAATCATGAAGGAATTTGGTGCTAATTTGAGCTCATTGAACCTACTTGTTAATATATAATGTGATTTGAAGCACAATTAACCCCAATGTCATTATAGGTTGAGCCAATTAGTCAATCGAGGTAATATATGATGAAATTTATTACAAATTGAGCCATATGAAAATAATTTTTACTCTAAAATATGTTAATTATGGATAAATCTATTGATTTATGTTTAGGGTTTATGATCTAGGGATTAGGGTTAGGGTTTAGCATTTAGGGTATATTATATAAGGTTTAGGTTTTAGGGTATACGGTCTAATCATGAAGTTAACTAGGGCCAATTTAATCTCATTGAACTTATTTGTGACTATAAAATGTGCTTTTAGGATCAATTAGCCCCAATGCCATTGAAAATTGAACCAATTAGTCAATTGGGATTATCAATGATGTAATTTGGGCCAAATTGAGCCTTTTGAACCTAAATTTTACACTAAGGATGGTAATTAGTAATGTAACTTGGGATAAATTGAGCCTTGTGAACCTAATTCTTACTCTAAAGGATGTTAATTTAGGATAAATCGATTGGTTTAGACTTTACGGTTTATGATTTAGGGTTTAAAGTTTAGGGAATATTTTTTAAGGTATAGGGTTTAGGTTTTAGGATATAGGGTCTAATTACAAAGGTAATTGGGGATAATTTGAGCTTATTCAATGTATTTATGATTAAAGAATGTGATTTGGGGCTCAATTAGCCTCGATGTCATCATAGATTGAGCTAATCAGTGAATTGGGGAAATTAGTGATATAATTTGGTCTAAGTTGAGCCATGTGGACTTAATTCTTAGTTAAATGTTGTTAATTAAGGATTAAAAAATTAGTTTACGGTCTAATTAGTTTATAATCT
The DNA here is from genome assembly GCA_037957365.1 of Torreya grandis. Taxonomy (NCBI): domain Eukaryota; kingdom Viridiplantae; phylum Streptophyta; class Pinopsida; order Cupressales; family Taxaceae; genus Torreya; species Torreya grandis. The sequence continues at coordinate 9,146 of JARHVA010005191.1, read as the reverse complement.
AGGGATTAAATTTTAAGGTATATGATTAAGATTTAGGATATAACGTCTGATTGCAAAGGCAATTGGGGCCAATTTTAGCTTGTTGAACCTAATGATGACTATAAAATGTGATTTTGGGCAGAATTGGCCCCAGTGTCATCATAGGTTGAGCTACTTAGTCAAATAGGGCAATAAGTGATATGATTTAGGCCAAATTGATCCATATGAAAATAATTATTACTCTAAATCATGCTAATTAGGGATAAATCAATTGGTTTAGGATTTAGGGTTTTGGGTTTAGTGCTTAGTATGTATAGTATAAGGTTTAGGTTTAAATCATGAAGGCAATCGAGGCTAATTTGAGCTCATTAAACCTATTTGTAACTATAAAATGTATTTTTGGTCTCAATTACCCCCAATGTCATCAAAAATTGAGCTAATTGGTAAATTGGGGTAATTAGTGATGCAATTTAGGCCAAATTGAGTTTTGTGAACCTAATTCTTACTCTAAAAGATGTTAATTTAGGATAAATCAATTAGTTAGGGTTTAAGGTTTATGATTTAAGGTTTAAGGTTTAGGGCATAGGGTTTAAGGTATATGATTTAGGGTTTAGTATATAGGGTCCAATCATAATGGAAAGGATTTTTTAACTAGATAGTAATCAACAGGGATGGTTGATTAACTAGGAATAATTGAGAAAGTAAAAAATGTTGAAATTTATCAAAATATGGTAAAATATCTATGATTAATGGAATGTAATAAGTGAGTTATGTTTTTTTATCTAAGGGATTACTATTAGAAATGTATCCTAGAACTGTAAATCATGTTGTATATGATTTTGACCATTATATGGTTCTTAAATGCATTAGTGGATCGATAATACATTTTTCCTAGAGTGTATGCCTTAAGGGGTGCATAGGGAATGGGATGGGATCAACTTGTGGCACTTTGTGTGAGATGTTCTCATATTATTATACCATACCTACATCCCATCATGTAACCTTCATACCTTCTATGATGTCTCCTTAAAATATTTTAACCCTAAAATATGGTTAAGTTTGAAACCCTAAAACCCTCAAATCTAACTAAGTCTAAAATGTGATAGGATCTTGAAAAACCTATAATTTGCATTATAGCTTGTATAGGTTTAAAACCACTCTCAAATATTATGGAAGTATATAAATAAAATATAACTTAAAGTATAAGAAACTACTTTTAACTATCTAAATGTAATAGTAAACTATCTTATCTATTTAATATACATTCTAATGTAATAGTAAATAATTCTACATATGTATTTTTATAAAAAAAATACCGTGCACGTGATTTTAAAGAATAAAATTTCATACATAATTTTAAATACTAAAACTATGTATGCATTCCTATCTTCGTAATTTCTGAACCTAGATGATAAGACTACGTACACATGTTTTTTAAATCATGCACTTGAAAATAGTGAAATCAATTTGAATGTAAAATGTGTCCACTTTTTTCCCCCCAACTCTGTGCACTTACCCTCTCTCCTTATATGATCCCTAGACCTATCCTATGTCCTATTTAAATCCTTATATAAATTTTCTATAAATTTAACTCATCCCCAAATATACCAAGAGTAAAACTAGACCATATCCTAGGCATCCAAGCCCCTAATGCACCAGATTATGCCATATCAACACTAATGTGACCCTTTGGATAACACCAAGGGACCATGATACTATAACTTATCTATTTCATACTCCAAAAAATATATTTCCACTTTTCAAGGCACCTTAGGTTCAACCTAGACCTATTTAATACCTTGACAATCATCAGATCAATATATATACACTAATTTGATCCCTTTACCCACTAGATGGAAATCAGATGTAAATAGTCATGAACGAGTTCATAAAATATTGTGAAAATCAAGGTCATAAATCCCTATTCTAACCTAATTATTCATATAGCCATCTAAAACATTCTTAAGATCATATTACTCATATTTCCAATCTCAAGCACACTAAAAACACTCAAGCAAACACTCATACTAGAATTCACTTAAACTTACATTAAACACTTAGGTAAGAGAACTAAATTGATATTAATCCCCTCTCAAACTATTTTTACATTATCAACTCTTAACACAGTGGGGTGCTGACTAAATGTCCATCCTATCCAACTAACATTACACTTTTTCTACTTGTGCTCCTCAAATACCCTAATAACATGGAGATCTAGGGTTTTGATTCTAAATAAATTAAAAATAGACCACAAGCAGTGAATTAAGGTTTTTACTCACAATAACATGTGTCTCATACTCAGGTGAAGACATATCAAGTAGATCATAGTCCTTACCTGCAAGGGACACTGTCACTCCCCTAAAGGCACTAGAGTATTGTGCTACTATCTAGAGGACCGCACTACTGTCCAGGAGGAGTTTTGACTTTAGATTCTAGTTTATGAAATTCTCATCAACCTCTGTAGTATTTTCCAACCTCTAATTCATTCTTCTCAACTAATTTCCATCTAAATACATACTTATGTGATTCATTTTTATTTATTAGAATAATTAAAACATGTTAATTATTGTATAAATTAGTGGTTATATTTATTACATATTTATCACCTAATTTAATGTTCCAATGCTTTAACATCCTAATGTTTTAAACTCCATATTTCCCTTAAAATTTAAATCATAACCTATTAAAATGAGCAATGGAAAATATATATCATTATAACACTAAAAAATGATACTTAGTGTGTGGTAATTGAGAAAGGTGTGTTATATATCATTATCAAATATATTTTTAATAAATAATAAACACTTATCACATTTTGGTAAATACAAAATTTTATTAAGAAATAATTTTTACCCATAATTTAAGTGTCATCAACAACATAAAAAATCCAAGAAAACATAATTTTTAATGAATTTTATTCTTCTTATACTTAATAAAATCAATTCAATACAATGTATTTTTAAAACTACATGTGAACATACTTTTTTAGTAAATAAATTATGCTAAATTTATCTAAAATAATAAAAAATAAATTTATTTGATCTTAAAAAAACTAATCTAATCTATTTACATTGTATGTATTTATTCTTCTTTTAAAATAGATTATAAAGAAATGTTTAGTATCACTTGTCCAACATCATCCCTTTGATGTTGAGTTCACTAATTATTTGATCTCAAAGATTTGAAAACCAAAATTTTGTAACAAATTTAGTGAAGATATATATAACATATTCTTAGATTTTTATATACTTCAATCCACCTCTTTCTTATGAATAAACTACCGAGTGTAGTGGTACTTCATTTTAAAATGCTTTTAACTCCTATGATGGACTATATTCTTGACCAATTTGATAACACTTACATTATCACAAAAAAATATGTAAGATGATTTTTTTTCTCCATAGTTTACCCAAATTTGGTTTTGAAACCATAATTAAGATAGAAACTTGCATAAAAATTCATATATCAAGATATGGAATTCAAGCATACATCTAAAAGTAAAATAGAAACACTAATTGCAATTATTTAACAAGTAACATATGCTAAATATAGTAAGTACACCAAAGGGATGAGTAATTATATTTTCTTGTTGATTATTTTATTATATCCATATTCTCAAAGTAAAAAAATTGTGTGTGTGATTTATTTAGTTTAATGACTATACTTATGTCTACACATGATCAGTTATACTAATTTGGTTCAATATTAATTCAAAGACTATACTTCTATCTATGTAGGTTATTTTAATTGATTTGTTTTAATATCAACTATCAATATTAAAATATGTTGGTTGATATTAACATATGTGAAAATGAGGGACTGTGACCATACAATCACATTTACTTATCATTAAAAGTTATGTATGTCCCATGTTGAACTCTGATGATGCACATAACTCTTAAAATTAGCCTCCTTCACCATGAAATGCTAGATGTGCTTATGAAGGTTGGATACCTATAAAAATTATGAAATTATTATGAGATAAGTTAACCACAATAAACTCAATTTGATGATTCACTATTGCATACGTATTCGATATCCCAAGGAGGAAAATTAAGCCACACATAGTTCTCCAACCTAGTGTGATTGTGAAATTATGCTCCTTTGCTATATGTATGCAACTAAGTATTGGGATTTGATAATTAAATATTCTTTGTTTGACTTGGC